>JASCQY010000002.1:17599283-17623110 GCA_030264315.1 Sardinella tawilis
TGTTTGCCCCCCCCCCCCCCCCCCCCCCGCCAAAAACAAAAACGAATTGCTATTCTGACTTTAGAAATCCCTCTGTGTTCCACTTGCACTGAACAAACTGCAATATACGGCATTTTCCTTTTCCAATGTGGCAGCTATCTGGCAAGAAAAGCATCTATTGAGCGGCATCGACTGCATGCTCTAAATTCCAAGTGGTTTTGTCTCCGACACCTCCGGCAGTATAAGATTCTAAAAAAAACTCAATTAACTGCTCCCCTGCTCTCGATAACACCATCCTCTATTCAAGAGAGCACTCCAAATCTATTTTATGCACCTTTTATCACTTCACTGTACACTCTGCATCTGCAAATGGGAAAATCGTGTGAGTAATTCAGTTAGCCGTGTTATTCGGGCTCAATCAAACAATTTTCCATCAGATTTAGAGGGAAAGAAGTGACAACCTGATTAAGCAGTAAGATGAGAACATGAGAACTGTAGTCCCTAAAATCTTCAGGATGGGAGTCTGCTAAGCAATCATAATTTTATTCGCTCATTCCCATATACAAGTTTGAGTGGATTTCTTTTTTTTTTCCACCAAGGTAACACAACAGTTGAAGTGTGTTCTATATAATAGCTAATGGCCAATGGGGAGGAACATGATGTAGGTGGCCTATCAGCTCTCGCAGAAACACTTCCTTCTTGGGTTAAACCTGCAGAAACTGAAACTGCATGGACTTCCCTATGCCCACAACACGCTACTACCACAAGGAGGGGATTTCGTTTTATAAGGCCATTTGAGGACAGGCTCTACAGTTGATGATTCAATGGGAAATACTACTGGCTGTAATTTCTCCACAACCTTAACAAGTAAAAAGTACCAATCAGCAACTCACAACTCCTATAAAAACACCATTGGTATATCTGCCTTATTTCTAAGCAGTGTTGCGTAGGGCTTCGCTGAATTTTCCTAAATCACATTGATATGTCCCATCCCATGTGCCTCCTCCATGTTTGTTTGTTGTTTTTCTTTTTGTTTCCATGACGACTTCACTTTGTAAAATCGAAAGGATATCAGTGCTGTTCCGACGCCAGTGACCGCGCCCATAGCAAAGGAACCACTGAAAATTCCCAGGAAAACACCCACTGACTTAAAGAAAGCCGCAGCATCAAAGGTGTGCGTGTTGGCTCCGCTCGGCTGGTAGGCCACAATAGATCTGAAACAAAATAAAGCCAGATCATTTTACCAATCATGACGACATTTTTAATTATCTTCTGCCTATAGACTCTACCTAACAAAATGAAAACATAAGCATTCCACAGTCATATGAATTCATTATCCTGGCTGTCACACACATCATGAGATAGAATCTAACAAGTATAACAGGGTTGCAAAAAAGAGAACTACAATCAATTGGCCTGCAGGGGGCGCCTCAGCTCCACAAGCCAGTTCTGACTGGCTGGACAGATAGCCCAGTCACTGGAGCATCCATTCCACTGCTCTCACAGCACAGCGTGGAATTTCCCCACCAGGCCTGCCTGGCACCTAGGAGAGCTGCTCCAGGTGGCATCCAGACCCACGTGGCTCCCGGAGCGGTGGGTCAGGAGAGGGGAGAGAGCCAGGAGAGGGGGAGAGAAAAAGAGGAGAGGCAAATGTGGGGATAGATAGGAGAGAGAGAGGGAGAGAGAGAGAGAGACGGAGATAGTGCAAACAGCAGAAGGGGAAGAGGAGGAGGAGAAGAGGGAAGAAAGGAGAGACGGAGAGGACAAGAAAATAAAAAAGAGGGGAAGACAGAGAGAGAGAGAAGGGGACTCACGAAGAGAGGACGATGGCCACTGCATCGTTCATGACGCTCTCTCCAAACAGCAGGGCGTACAGGTCCGCATCAGCGTGCAGCTCATTAAAGATGGCCAACACCGTGACTGAACACACACACACACACACACACACACACACACACACGCACACACAGGGTCATGATACTAATGTAAACCAAATCTATGTGTTAGATTACACAAGATAAGTATACTGTATTACACAAGCTAAGTATTAATCTACACAAGATTTCGAAGCACAGCATGTATCCACACAGCAGTCATAGTGTACTGTAGATGTCATCCGAGTCCATAGATGTCCACAAGAGTGCCCCTCATGCTGCATGTCATAGAGTTACACTCAGCAGTACTACTTTAATGCTGTCTTTGTCATTAAGTGTACTAAATAGCACTAGCTTTATGCTGTATTTGTCATGTAGTGTACTCAACAGTACTAGCTTTATACTACATTTGTCATGCAGTGGTCTGACGAGTACAAGCTTTAGACTGCATTTGTCATGAAGTGTGCTAGAGAGCATTATCGTCCTGCAGACACAGAGTGCTCCATGGTACCTGGGTCAGTGGCAGAGATGACTGCTCCAAAGAACAGGCAGTCTGTGTAGTAGAACTTATCCGTGAGCTGCCCAATGACCTGCATCAGCTTCACCACAGCATACATCAGATTCCTGAGTTTGGGATAAGGCAGGGCAGATGCTTAGTTCAATTCAGGAAAATAGTTAAAGCATTTTTTTTATATATAAACAATTAAATTACATGCTTTGCATCTCAATTTCCAGACACTGCATGTTTGTCTCACTGCAAACTGACAGTAAATGCGTAGGGAAACAATATGAATTTTAACTACATCAAGTGAAACGTACCCAATGACGAAGCATGAAATGGCCGTTCCGAGGAATGCGTACGTTATGATGGAGCCAAGGTTTCTGAAGAAATGCCTCTACGCAGACAAATACACAGACACAGGCATTTAGACATTAGAATTCACTCTTGTGAAATTCATTTCAATAGCCTATAATTTATCTTCATTTAAACCAGCTACGGTTACAGTTGAGGTTTCTCTGGACTCTCGAGTCAGCAGTCTCAGGTAAATGAGACTTCCAATGTAAATGAGACATACTTCAATATCAAGAACAGATAGGCTACTACTGAACGCAGTATTAATGTAATTGTGGTAATGTCTGTATATTTAATAGACTAAAAGCTGTGTAGGTCTACAGTGTGTAAGCTAAACTGGCCAGCTTCTATTCCAAACTCATTTCTAAGTGCACAATTTTTGTAATCTCATGACAAAATTCAGGCCAGGGTCTCCCAAATGCAGAGCACAGGCTTTCCTGAACACCTCACACTCCCAGCTGATTAAGTCACACTATAAGTCCCACGACAATCATAATGAAACATTCCCTTGTCAACCTCCCTTTACTGCCTATTCATTCTCCTCTTCCCACATGGAGGATCAGCCACCTAGATACTATTAGCATGAGTGTTAGCATTAGCATGTGTATCAGCCAGCCTGCTAGTGACTGACAAAACAGCTGAGTCATGACATCACAAAGGCAACTGAGCCGTACTCCAATCAGATCCCTCTCACGTGATTCCCTCTCCCCTGTCTATTTTGTCAACAAAATGTAGCTCACTAGAAGACAGACACTGTCTCATACAGAGATCCGCTAACACAGGGGTGGACTTAGCGTGGGCCTGGCTATCCGTAGGCCTGGTGCTGACTCGGCAGTTCTTCCAGTGTGTAGGGGCTAATTTAAAAGTTGTGTAAGGAGGAGGGATGAAGAATGCGGAGGTGCCGAAGAGGGAGCTGGGAGTCGCTGTGTGTGAACCGTCCCTAATTAGGCCTACCGTTTGTTTGAGCAGAGTGTCCATGCAGGGCTGATAACAAACACTCCCCCCTGTCAGTCAGATCAGAGAGGAACACCGCAAGCAGAGACAGCAGCAGGAGTGCAGAGGGATGATGGGGTAGTCAGAAGCACTAACCTCAAACCACTCAACCTCACTCAGGAAACAACACACACCCACACATTCACATCACTGCACACTACCCACAGAGTTGAGGGGTGGCCCCTATACAACTGCATTAACCACTGTATCTGGGCCTATACCGCCTAATATAAGCTAAGGTGAGGAACAGTTATGGCAGGACTTATCTCAGCAGGAGGGAGACGGTTCGCACACTGCTTTTGCTCCACACAATCTTATTTCAATTATTCTTAAAAACAGGCAAGGTTTCGATCACTTCGGATCGTCATCAAAACACCATCAGGGCTTGTGTCAGCGTCATCACAGGAGACGGACGGGAGGACGGAGGAGTCAAAGCCAGGTGCCCGATGTCGGGAGCTGGCAGAAGGTCCGACCTTGGAGAGCAGGAGCGGACTCCAGACAGTCAACAAGCGCGACTAATTCTGGATGAGCCCGAGGGTCAGACAAGCTCCACTCAGAGCTGATGTGACATCATCACAGAGAGGGAACGCAAGCTGATGCCAAACAGTTATAAATAGTCTTTTGCCAGCCAGTTTTATCTGTGCGTCTGCCTTTGTGGCTCGCTCGCTCGCTCACACGCTTGCGCGCTTGCTCGCTCGCTCACTCACTCGCCAGCTCATTTTGCAACATGTTGTGCTCGCTCAACCCACATCTGGTGGATGTAGGCTAACAGCTGCCTCCGTGTCAACAGGGGAGCGCAACAGAAGAAGAAGAGGGAAACATCTGAGGAGAATTAGGCCTCCTCTACATGGTCAACAATACCACCCACCCACCCATCCACCTCCTCCTCAACTGGAAGGAAGTCAGGGAAGCAGTCTGTGTGAGACAGAGAGAGGGAGAGATAGAGAGAGAGATAGAGAGAGAGAGAAAAAGAGGGAGAGAGGGGATATTTAGCAGAAAGAGGGGGAAAAAAAATCTCTCTTCTCGTGCTGGCCACGCTCCTGGTTTCATAAAAGGAACGTCTGCTTTGTCAGCAACTTGCACAATTCTCACAGAAATCACTGTGCCTGAACAACTCAAAGACAGCTTTAAACATACATGTAATAAGCCAAATTCAGATGTACAGACACAGATTGACCAGAAGAGACACTTCACTTTCAACTCTTTAAACAAAAGTGCTTTTCCTCCTTTCCACTGCGAAACTGTTTAAAACAGAACAACTAAGCAGGTTTTACTCTTCAGCTGTTTTCTGCTGTCCAAAGGAGAGAGAGCTCTTCCTCAAATGAAATGCTTCAGTGGCATTGAATGCGCAGCCTTCCCCCTTGCATTCACACTAGGTCATCGCTGCGGCCTGCTGGCGGGTTGGCTGGCTGCCTTTGTAGGGAGATGCTGATTTACCCTCCCCAGTACTACATGGCACAATGTATGTGTCTCTGCCTCTCTCTCTCTCCCCCTCTCTCTCTCTCTCTCTCTGTCACCTACTCTCCAACATCTACTACACTGTGACATAACCAGCTTTCCTGAGTGCCCTATTATTATATCATAAAGGAGCTTGGGCAATGCTGTAAGCCATTGGATAAGAGGTCACGAGAAGTATTAATACCGCTCATTCACTGGCTGAGCCCCCACGGAATAAAGATGTAAACTCCATACATTACATTGAGCGCATGGTGCTCACTGGGACAGAATATCATTCAAATAATGCTTGCTTTGATAAACGTTCTTTCGTTTCAAACCAAACTCTAATATGTAAATGGTATGGTCTTTGGCAAAAGTATTGCACAAATATTGATGGACACAACCAACAATTCTGCAAAGCTCAACCAACGATCGTAGCATCAATCATCAACTGTCTCTGGGCTGCCTGTATGTCACTTCCTGTATGTCATTTCAAATCCGCCAATTTTAACAGAAGTGCGTAAACTTTCTATAAGATCAGATTGGCTTGCTGATATAATGCAGATTTCACATACTATGGTGAATACCATAAGACATATGCACGTTCATACACCCTTGTGATCACCAGTGAGGAGTCGACTTTTCCTATGCTACCCCATTGATGAGTATGACAGGGGATTGGCACTACCTCACATGTTGCCAGGCAAACCATCAGCAGATTGTAAGAATTTCTAAATGAACAAAATCATGTTTTATGTGTTCATGACAGTGTTTAATCAACTTTGTCTCATAAAGTGCATTAAGTTGCAGTTACAGTGTTTACTGAATCTTGTTCATGGTAATTTTGCATGTCCATGAACCTAATTGGCTGTTTACAAATTGCTTGCCCATCACTTGAGCAAATCATACCAGTGATTTCGTAACACAGAAAGAGGAGCTTATCACAAGCACTTGAAGAATGCCCCACAAGTTGATCATAATCATGGAAATGAACAGATTAAGGTTGCCTGTGTCAACTACCAGTTACATGAGCAAGGTATCATTCGCTGTGAAAAAAATAAAATCGAAAAGAATTAAAGATGTCAACAAATGTCACTGCATCTATGCAAGATGAGTTGCTCCACATACCTTCTTAAGGCTATATCCAGCATGAAAAATGATTGGAGGCAGCAGAATGTTGAAGAATACTTCCGGGTCAAAGGTTACCTGCAACAGCAAGTAGTAATATCAATCAGTGATCAAACTATATGAACATTAATCAATCAATCAATCATTCTTAATCAGTCCACCTTGTACACAGACTGATTCTATTCTATTCTACAGTGTATTCTATTCTACATCAACCAGGGGTGGCCAAACTTTTCTGTTTCCGGGCCGCATGCTGAAAAATCTAAGGTGCCGAGGGCCAATGCAAAATTAACAACATAATTTTTAACCAGTTTCAAATGAAAGAGCGACTGCAGGCCGTCTAATTCTACACAATTTAATGATATTATTGACAAACATTTCACACCAGTACTGAAACTATGGTCTGCGATGGATATATAATAGATTAATGTAACAATGGGCCAAATTATATCTTATTTTTTAAATTGATGGCGGGCCACATGAAAGAGAGAAGAGGGCCGCATTTGGCCCCCGGGCCTTAGTCTGGCCATCCCTGACACACACACACACACACACACACAGCCCTGAGTCGAGCCCTCACCTTCCGCAGCATGTCATTCTGCTCCACGTTGTGGATCTCGTGCGAGTTGATCTCGCCCTTGAGCGTGTACTCAAAGAACTTGCCGCTGACGTTGAGCAGCAGCGTGGAGACAGGCCCCTCCTTCAGGGAGCAGCTGGGGGGCGTCTTGTTGTGGTAGCTGGTGGAGGGGATGCCGTATCGCAGGATCACCCCCACCAACAGGCCTGAGAGTGACAGACAGAGAGAAAAGGGGGGAGAGAAAGAGGGAAAGGAGGGAGGAAAAGATAGATTTCAATTATACTTTATTGCAATGTTCAAAGAAGCATCTACTGTACAGGAACCTTCAAACCAGTAGCCTACTGTAGAAATCTAGACACACCCAAGTGGTAAAAAAAAAAAAAACTGTTTCGCTCAGGAAACAGGAAAAAGTGAGGGAGTGTAAAAGAGAGAGAGAGAGAGAGAGAGACAGAGATGAGGAAGAGAAAGAGAGAGATGTAAGAGACATACAAGAACCAACAGATGCAGGGAAAGACGAGAGAGAGAAAGAGAGAACAAGGAAGAAAACAAAAGGGTGAGTAATTATTTCTTGGAAGCAGTTATGAATATGATCCCCCAGCATGTCTACTGGACTCCTCCACAACATATTAATGCAGCAGCACACACACACCAGGCACCTCCACTCACCCACACACACACACACACACGCACGCACGCACAAACCCACACACACACGCGCGCGCCCCGAGTGCTTTCCAGTAAGGACTACAAGGAGCAGAGGGTATGTTATTATTAATAATAATAATAATAATAATAATAATAATAATGATAATAATAATAATAATGGCCTGCAGAAAACTGTCCCACTCTTTCTGGTAACCAAAGGAGACAAGCCCCCTGATTCTGGGAACAGCACACACACACACACACACTTGAATTCTTTATTTGAACCCACCAATCAGATCTTATAGAGAAGATTTAAATATTTTCAGAGGTGAAACACAGCTTTGAGTCATGTGTACAACAAACATTGCCTGGGCCACATCATCGCTCTGTCATCTCTATCATTGCTAATAGAGAACAGACCTTTGCAAGTTTAGCTTTTTCCTTTCGTTAGCTCTGCCAGTCGTAACCCACTGATGGCTGATTTGTGGACATGTCCTAGGCTGCCAAATATCAACACTATCAACTTCCAAGCACATCCTAAGTCACTGATGTTTGCCTAAATGGGCTGATACCTGGTCCAGAGACAGATCAAAGACACACAGACACACAGACACACACACACACAGGTTACAACACTACAGAACAGACTTGTGTCTATGTGCATCTGGGAAGAGGCAGGGCTGTTCAGAGGCTAGGGTGCCATACCATGAATCCGGGGACCCGGGTTCGATTCCGACCGGAGGTCATTTCCCAATTCCTCCCCATCTCTCTCTCCCACTCACTTCCTGTCACTCTTCAGCTGTCCTCTCTGATTACAGGCAAAAAGCCCAAAAAATATCTAAAAACAAAATAAAACAAAAAAAAAACAGGGCTGTTCAGGGTAACCACACCATGCCACCACATCACTCAGGTGGACTCTTCTTGCAATTCTATCTGGGATACAAACAGATGTTCTGTTTCTTTAGCATGGGCAATGGTGGCTTTTCTCACCTGTAATGAGACCGTGTTGGTGGTGGCCTTGGTATTATTTGTTTATGTATTAAGCTGATACTTTTCTCCAAAGCGGCTCATTTGTCAAGTATCAATTAGTTCAGGGATAGTCCCCCCTTGAACTACTCAAGGTGAAGTGCCTTGCTCAAGGACACAACGGTAGCAGCTGGGATGGCCGTGGTTAATCTAAAAGTGCCTGAACAATCAAGCCTGATGTGTTGATGCCGTAATATTGGATATGTGTGATGTTTACACAGAGGGCATATCACGCATGATTCTGCACTTCTTGTTTAACCAGGTTGTTCACATCTTTTGTGAAAATGAAACTTTTTCCCCCTTTAAGGCATATTTGAACTAATGCTCTGAATATCACAGTAAAAGTGACTGAGTACAACCTTCTCTAATTCTTGTTTTCTAATGTGGACATACAGGACATGAAGATTCCCATTCCTTTCTTACACTGGCCCAGATAGCATTCAGACCAGGGCTGGCCTGAGACCAGTCCAATGTGGTCTGGGTCTCTGAATGAGATAAACATAAAATAAACAACCTGAGGACAAACACTTCAGGTAAGTACAGCTGCAGGCCCCTTAAAAAGATAAAAAAAGAATAAATATTTAACTTACATTCAAGCATCCTGATTAGTGTCGTGAAAGCAAACAACAGTCAGGTAAACAAAACAGGTAAATAAAGCTATGTATATTCATATACTCACTCGAGCTCTTAACCAAATGCATCTTTAATGAGGGGAAGCATTAAAATACACACCTGCATCAACCAGCACAATTCCCAC
Organism: Sardinella tawilis; assembly: GCA_030264315.1. Taxonomy (NCBI): domain Eukaryota; kingdom Metazoa; phylum Chordata; class Actinopteri; order Clupeiformes; family Clupeidae; genus Sardinella; species Sardinella tawilis. Next base: position 17,608,553 of record JASCQY010000002.1, read on the forward strand.
CGGGAGCCTAAAGGGATGCCACCTGTTAGACCACAAACAAGAGCCTCTCTCTCACCAGCCTCTCCTCCAGTGACGGTAAGTGGCTAAGGTTACATGGGGTTCAACTAGACTAACTTTACACATGGGTTGCTGATGTACCGAACCATTTCATTTACAGTAGGCGCACCAACTCATAATAAGGGGGGACCCAATATGTTTCACAGCTACAAGGGTAATGTGTTAAGAGCCCACATGAGGAAGAGTGTGAACGGGTCTTTGCATAAGCCTGACCTGATCTGTAGGTGCATTGCAACAGTAAGTACATTTTTGGTTGTGTGTGTGTCCGTGAAATAGTTACACCGCACTCACGATTAAAAGGTGCCAGACAAGTAAAAAGTAGTAGTTTCAAAACACATTATCTGCACACTTAAATCCTTCAAGCCAGTTTATTGCCAGGCTTTTGGTCAAAAGACCATTCTCAGGGAATACATGGTTGTGTGTGCCCGCAAATGACTTCCACCCTGGAGACATTTTTACCAGAGTAAAGGATCCAGACAGAGGCTGTGCAGGCGCAGAGAAAGAGGAAGAGTCAGAAAGTGTTTGCAGTGGCCAGATAGAATCATAGTAGTCTACCACTGAGCTAGGATCCTTCAAAGAACAGCATGATGCATGATCTCCATAACAGCAGATCACAAAGGCAGAGGGAGACAGAACGAGAGAGAGAGAGAGCGAGAGAGAGAGAGAGAGAGAGAGAGAGATACAGTGAGAGGGAGGAAAGAAAGAAAGAAAAAAAAAAGAAAGAGAGATTGTGTGACAGCCCATAACTTCCCTTACTCTACAGTGGCACTGAAGCATACACATGCATAGCTTTACACAGAGGTGACTGCAGATACACACCTACACATTCAAACTTCACACTCACATATGAACATGCCCCTTACTGTATAAAGACACACACACACACACACACACACACACACACACACACACACACACGACCCTTATAAATACTTAGACACACACACAGACACTTTCAAAGACGTAATGAAACTGCACGCAAACACCAGCTGGAAACAAATCTCTTCCCCTCTACAGCAATGCTTAAATCAGCATTTGTGGGCCACTCGTAACTGGGTTGGCTATGGCAGTCAGGCCTGAGCACTCTAGTGAAAACCACTGCGACCTTGACCACACAGGCCTTTAAAACATCCCTGTGAGCCAGACACTAGTGTTGTGTTCCAAAGAACAGACAATTAATGAGTTTCATAAAGCAATGACACTGTCAAACTGTCACTATGGTTACCTCTGTCTGCCTATCTGGCCATCTTTGTGATCACACCTTCCTTGGGTTACTGTTCCTTTGAAACAATGAGAGTCCAGTCCATTATCTTTTTATTCAAAATGACAATGTGGTGTGGCAGCTTTGCCTCTGGTGTTGAGAAAGTGACTACTGCCTGACTCTACAACTCACGTCCTTCAGCATGGGTAATGTTTGACATGGTTGAACCGGCGGTTTAGTCTTTGCTGATAATGTCTTGTCATAGCCAAGTAACATCTTTTGTTCTTTAAAAGGGCTGGATGCGTGCTGCAGTTCAAGTAGGTAAATTAATTGTGAGAGCCCTTTGAAAGTATTCTTATTCCTCACCATTACAATTCAAGACCCCACGTTTTGTTGATGTAAGGCTACATTACAGTTTCAGTTCATTTTTTTAAAAATCTACTGTTCGCAAAAGTAGCTACAACTTCCCCATTGTTTCCCTTCTCTGCACGCCACTGGATGCACACAGTTAGAATTGATCATCACATCGGCTCATCACTCACAAATATAAGGAATGGAAAGTACCAAAACATTCATCTCCAGGGGGAGTTTGTTTCACATAGGAAATGGACAAAGACCACAAACAGGCTACCAGGTGCGGGAAGTACCTGGAGTCCTTACAGTTAGCACAGACGGTTAGCACGCACACAGCCTCGGGAGCTAAAAACACAAGTAAGTAGAAGTAGGGAAGTAGAAGGTAACCCACACACACCTGTGTCTGTAGCCAACTCAAAAGAGTCTGTCAACTTCTCTTTACGCAGAGAATTCTTTTCAACACTTACAACCAGACCACAGAGTTCCAGAAGAGAACAAGTTTGTTTCAGTCCACCAAGCAAACTCAAGACAAAGGCGCTGGAAAGGTCTGGGACATTTTACGGGATTTCCTGAGACAGAAATCAGTCTCTGACGATATCCATAATCATCTCGTGTTAAGACAGTTAAAATATGTGCCAAGAGTATTATGGCAAAAGTATTGTGACCTTGGAAAAAAAATAGAAGGTTTCATCAACAGACCAACTAAGAACTTTAGGGCTGTGATCTCAAAAGGCATGAACAGCTACTACAAGTCCCGAAAGGCTTTGGAACTTTTTGCCACAAGTTTTCTGACCTTAAATACTTTTGAGGAATTATTTGAGCTGCACAGAAACAGATTCAGGTCAGTTTGTTGCCATACTCCAGTGGGAGCTATAATGCCTCTGTACAATGCTGAATCAGGCACAGGCACACAAAGTGAAATATTTCTTACACACAACAACCCCTTCCCATACCCTTCTCCCATGCACTGTAATTTACACACACAAACACACACACACACAGCTCCTGAAGCTCTACAGAGTCAGTCAGTCAAACACACACACACACACACACACACACACACACACACACACTCTCTGTGCTCCACAGAGACAGTCAGTCAACTCTCTTTCTCTCTCCCTCCCTCTCTCTCTCTCTCTCACACACACACACACACAAACACACACACACACACACACACACCTCAGTCAGAGCCATTTCCCGGCAGCGCTCTGGACACTGAGCAGCCCACAGCCCAGAGGAAGCAAGCATGTGCTGTGCATCTCAAAGAGATAAGGCCAGAGAGGAGAGCAGAGGGAGGGAGTGAGAGAAGAGATGGAGAGAGATTGGGAATGGCCGAGAGAGAGGGAGCAGAGAGAGAGAGAGAGAGAGAGAAAGATTAAAAAAAGAGACCGCTCAGGGTGGAAGAGGGAGATAGAGAGGGGGAAAGAGTTGAGTGAGAGGGAGGCAGTAAGAGGGAGAGAGGGGGTGAGAGAATGTGTGTAAATGTTAAACGGCAGCGACTGGAAGTCACAAAGTGGCTTCTGTGTTCACAGTGGGACGATAAAAGAAAGAGCATTACAGAGGTAAAGATTAGGCCACTACAAAATCCACATGCCAGGGGGTTTTTGCAATATACTCCACCATTCATCACAGCTTTACAATGGCCAAAGCTAATACAGCCTTTCCAAATTACACAGACCTATGCCATATCACCCATTGACCAGTGCCCGTTACCTCTACAAAGCTAACTTGGACACAGCATAGTGAATTTGATATGGACTGAGAGCAAACAAAACCTACCTATCGCTTTAACTCCAACTGAATGGACACTTTGTCAAAGATTCGTAATTCTACGTACAAGAGGAGGATCCACTATTGTGGGCCTATCGCACAAATGTGTCAACATTTAGCCGTAACGTACCGACTGAAGTGGGCTGTTAACATTCTAAAGCAGAAGACGGCTGCACCAAAAGTGAGAAACTCTACATGTAGGTCACAGGGTCCACAAGCATGCCTCTGTTTTTGGGCTGGCAAAACCGCACACAGCACAGCTGAATGCACAAAGCCTTCTCGACCACAGGCTACGGGCTACGTGCATGGGGAAACAGCTAGGGCCTTCACGGCAGACTGCTACATGGATCACAGACACCGAGAGACGCACACTACGGTGTCACACTTGACCTCGGGAAGGGTGAGCAACAACAAACTGTGTGTCGTGCACACAAATCTTGACTGAACTGTGCTCCTTTGGTGAGAAACATACACAGCCATAAATGATTTTGAAGACTTCCGACACGAGTCATAACATTGAGTTTTCACAAGAAAAAAAAAAAAAAAAAAAGGTTTGGGCATTGATCCAAGCTTTGTCTCACAAAGAATACCTCCAAAATAAACAGAACTAGAACAAACTACAGCAGAAAAAGGCCAACAATAAAACCTGCATTCAAAGTCTGCATCTCCCAGCACAATCATTAGTTAATGAGTTGCAGCAGAGCACAACGGGCTTTTTTTCCCAGATAAGCTGCCAGAGTGGCATTGTGTAAACATGCGCAGAAGTGATAATGTATCAGTCAGGCCAGCCTATCGGTCCCATTCAGGCTATTGGCCCAACGAAAAAACAACTCAACCAAAACACGGGTGATATAGGGCAGCATTGTGTGGTGATTCCCTCTCACAATCTGGGGCCAAGGAAGCGGGCTATTGAGATTGTGACGTGTTAAAACACTGGCCCACCAGTACAGAAAATGGTCCAGCACATCCTCAACGTGTCCCAAAAGATGATGCACGTACTGAGTGATTCATCCGTGTTATAATCAACTGTAAGAGCGGTAACACGGATGGGCCTGGGAAGAGCACTGACACACAAAAATGGCAGCGGTGCTAAAGCCATAGGGGAAAAAAATGCGGTCAAAAAAATAAATAAAACAAAACATATGAAAACTATTCAATGTCATATAATCTCCTGCATGTTTGAAACTCTTAGGTGCGAAAGATAAAATGTACATTAAGTCTTACTGACTGACAAGAATTTCAGATGGTGGTGAGGATGATGGGGCGGGCGGGGGGGGGGGGGGGGGTCAAGAGGCTAAGCGTGTGTATTAGTAGTAAGTGGTCCTTCTACACTGATCTACACTGATAGACAGTGAAGCTATTTATATGACTGACAGTGGGCAATTGCTTTCATTCTGAAGTGTACAGTTCTCTCTGAACATGCGGTTTGATACCCAACCCAGTCCACAGAACGCTATTTTAACAGAAATGTTTGCCCAGAGGACTACATAAAGAAAGACATCAAAGACATCTCAATACAGCTTGGCCACTCTGGACTTTATGTGTACTCTATGCAGACTGAGTATGCATGATACCAAGACTGCAACATAAGGCAAGACACATGACCTCACGCTATGGTAAACATTTTGATACAATGTGACTATTATGTTAATTATGATAAACTATTACTATTATTTTAAGCTTATTAATTACCAACGGCCTCCATACAAAATAAACAAAAACAGATCCTGCCCGTCATCAACCTTGATGATGACATGATTGAAATACCAACGGCAACTACAACAGAATTCCTCTTACACATACTGTAGGCCTACTTAGGCAAGACAACTCATCCACATATCACACATTTTTGTGCATTTGAAGGAAAAGGGCCATATGGATTTTGACCTTTGGGTTACTGCATTTTGACCGGAGGTCAGATCAGGGAGGTTCCACAAGTCAGCAGTACACAGGAATGAGAAACTTGCTGACCTCACAGGACTTGTCTAAATAAAAAAAAGTTCAGAAAGGAAAACAGCTGGATAGCAGTTTTCTGAAGGGCTGGAAAACGAGGGCCAACTTGCTCAACTTGCTGAATAGCAGGCAATCAGCGAGAGTTAATAATCTCAATTTCACAGCACCTCTAAAACGTCATGGCAAGTAGAGAGCATGTGTGTGAGAGAGCATGTGTGTGTGTGCGCGGTTTTAGGTTTCTAAAAACCTGAAAAACTGTTTTCCCTTGACCCTCTGAAAATCAAAACTTTATCAGCAATGCTATCAACTGTGATATCATATTCTGTGGAAAATGTTGCAGAGATGAAAGTGTCATTCACCCATACTGCCTGCCTTGTCGGACACTAGAAATTCAGCATATGGCTAAAAATAGTGAGAGACATAAAAACAGAATGGCCAGACCACGTGGATTTCAACGCAACATAGGATGACGATATCGCCTTAAATAACAGATTCAAGTTTATTTCAACACCACACTGACTTTCTGCCCTTGCCAACACACACCAAAAACACATGGCAAGTTATTATGCAATGTTGTTGATGCAGATACAAGTATTTCCTTTTCTGTGAGTTTTAGATTGATTGGTTACTGCTTAAGCACAACATGACTGTCAATTAGTTTCTTGAAAACCAATAGGAATTCCTACATCCGCTCAAACCCTAGGCCTTGAACCCTTAAATGCTTAGCTGGCATGAATTGTCCAATCACAAAGTCCATATATGTGCATATTAAGATTCAGGATGCATAAACCCAAGAAGATGGTAACATCTTAGATCTCAGTCTGCCAAAAACATGTCTCCAATTACAAGTCAGTAAACCTGAAAAGAGGGTTCAACGAAATATGATTTCCCTCAACACTGAATTATTATTTGCTATCTATGTTTATTTTCCATTTGTGTCCATCAGAAAAGAAGAGCTTTGAATCTTTTCATCAATGCATTATAAAAAGGGACAAGACTGTGATGCCAAGGCACAGTCACAGCATCACAGTGGTAAGCATGTGATTTCCTTCCAAACCACAAGGCATGGCTCTAGGCCACAAGACATGGCTCATTTGTAAAGTCACCATTACAAAGGCATGACACATTGATCAGGCCTCAGCAATGGTCTTGACATATAACTGACTACTTCTCTTCACAGCACACAGATGCTGCCTGCAGAGCAAAACACATCCCGACCACTGCCTTTTTCAACCTGCAACACATTTGACAGGAATAGCTGCCCCAGTCCACTGGGCAGCACACACCACCACTGTAATTTCCATTTTAAATTAAACCATTTTAGTGGCACAAATGGAATGAAGAATTTTCAGCAGTAAAAAAGTGCATTGGATCATTGCAAAAGGCTACCCTACTCCAAGATCATTCCAAAATGTTGGAAATTAGCTGTTGTTTTGGGGTACAATAAAGAAGATCAAGCCAGGCTAGTGTGTCCAACTATAATGACAGTGTCTAACACATAATAACTTTATGTATAGCCTACATAGGCCATTGTTCTCCACTTGACAGCTAGCCTAAACTATGGGACCAAGTAGGCTGGGCAGGTGGAGTGCAAAGCTCACCTGACACCAACTGGAAGTCAGCTGACCAGAACACCTAGGGACCTAAATCCGCCTGTTTGCCCATGATTGATACGTAGGGGCGAGTAACTCGTAGCCCTGCCAGATTGAAAGTAGCGTTATCACTCCTATGGTTGACTGATCATAGTTGACAAACTGCAGTTGAATATTTGGTGGCAACAGTCCAAATAAATTTGACTCGCACCGAGCTACTGGACACAGTAACCCAAATAGTAACCACTTCATACCTGTAAACACACGCTGTGGAAATAAAATGGTTAGAATGATGCTTTACCCTAAACCAAACTGTTACATTGTAGCTGCTGCTGGTACATTCCAGAAATGAAGCGGTCCCGAAGGCTACCACACAGAGTACGCGAGCATCGTGTGGTGGTGATTCCTTAGAAGAGCTACCGCTTAAGCTAAATGATCAATCAGACTGAAATATCGATAGGTCTGCACAGAATGGTTAATGTGCTTTAGGGATGTTAAACGATTACCCCAATTTGTGTCTTAAATTTAAGCTGGAAATATCACTACACAATCACATAATAGCTTTGTAGCTAGCAAGCTAGACTGGCTCATTCACACCATACGAGGGCTTAAGGTTTCGATAACGTGCTTGCTCGAGCTGGCTAATGTCTCACCGTATATCATCGCCAGACCAGTTTCGTGTAGAAAACGGACTCTTCTGTGTTTGAAAAGCCAGATGGTTAAAATAGTTAATGTCAGCAATAAAATGAATGTCAATAAATTCACGCTGTCCTGCCGATGACTTTCCTCAGCCTCTTTCTCGGTGGCAAGTTCTTCCATTCCACTGTCCTCTGCATTCATTTTGGACGCAAGATTTAGAAGAAAAATGCATATAAGTAAAATCCTTTTTTCCTTTAGAAATAATCTCCACGGCTTTGGTATGGTGACGACGTCCATGGTGCAGGATGCTCCCTTTGGTTGCCTGCTCCGTGGTACTGCGTAAGGTAACGACAAGGAAAACAATTAGGCACAGTGAAACCCTCGCCTGCAGTTCAGCCTTTTAAAGACACATTGCGCCGTTATGTGGACAGCAGCAGCAGTTTGGAATTGTAGTGCCCCCCCGGACAAGGTACCAAACGACCAGCTTATACACTGTCACTGAGATTTCCTGTAGCCTAGCATAATGTTTTAGTGCACCCTAATTGCACAATCTACCTCAGGAAACAGGGCATTCATCATTGGTCCAATAGTAGGCTAGGCCTACATCTAAAATCAACAACCAAGCACATTAAAGGTCTATGTCAGGATGAGTAGGCTATATAATTTCACTCTTGATGTAAATGTCATCATATACAAATGTCTTGTGTCTATTTTATTGGTTCCTTATCAATCACCCCTGACAACATTCCCTTTTAGATATAAGCCTACAAGAAAGGACAGCACACACACTGCTGTTCCATCAGAAATTCATGGTGGTGTTAAAATGTTCAAAATCACTCTGGTGTATTTTTGAAGGAGAAAACACATTATCATCTGCACATTTTGAAATGCTTCTCTCGCTGCAAAACAGGAAAGTGAGGTTTCCTTTTTCATTCACTGGCTTGACTTAGGTTTCCGAGGCACATGTTAAACTGATGATCTGACAGATTTTTTGTAGTAGCCTAAGCTATGTTCTGACACTCCTTCCTTGTTCACTACCACAAACAGATCAGAGCATTCAGCCTCTACACAAACTTTTTGTTTTTATTTTTAATTATTAGTGGAAATCTAAACCCACCTGCATCTGTATCTCTCTTTGCAATAACGGTCATAAAGGTTTTTATCAAAATTGTATTTATTCAGGGTTTTTTTCCCCTCCACGATTCTAGTCACTGATACTAAGTGGGCATATAGCCCCCACTTGACATGGCAAATAATAATAATAATAATAATAATAATAATAATAATAATAATAATAATTTGGGCCCTGCCAATATCTTGTGATTTCAAAGGTTCAGTTAGTAGGCCTAGTTAGAAGGCAGTTAGAAATGCTGCATCATCACACATGCATTCCATATTGCAAGAACTTGCATTTAGGTGCTGCAAATTATAATTATTAATTACATTATATAACATTATAATTAAATTATATATTTGTTTGTCTCAAGAAACACATGTCAATATTTTTACGATACGAAGGTTTAGTCATTACAATCTTTGCATGCATGCTCAATTACACCCTTTGATCACTGCATCTGAATGTGGACATATGCATTTGTGCATCAGTTTCAGAGTAGAATGTAGAATACAGAGATTTTACCTTTCACACACAAGAAATTTACTCACACAATCACTCAAATTACACAGATGCGCACACAGACGTACACAGATACACTCATAACTGTACATGTATTGGAAAGGTTGTGCACACACATTTCTGACCCTGCACAAATTTGAAAATGTATGCATGTATTTTTGTACTTACATTTTGTGAAATGTACATGTATACGTCAGCAAGAATCCTTCAGTCATCATTGAACAAAATCATTCTTGTGTTTTTGAAAAAGCATCATTGCCTTATTGTTGCTCATATTCCCTGACAGCCGTCCTGTTCCAAAACCCATGGCCTAAGTCAGTGAGATCAGTCTTGTGAGGATGAGGTATGGACCTCTTTTTGGACAGGTGAGAGGATCGATTAGGACAGTCCCTCTTCTTCATCCCGCCAGCTTGAGATGAATGAAGGAGGCTGGATGGGTGCCTCATTTCTATAATCACTGCAGAGCCATGGCCAGTCAGTTATCAATCATGGCTGGACTTCCTCCGTCCCAAACACTGAGTTGGCCCTCAGCAAATTGCACCCCAACTATTGGAAGCCTGCAATCAATCTGCCACTGCAGCAGAGTACTGCTGCATCATGGCCTTTTCGCTCTGAGCTTATTTTTGTGCTCTAAAAGAGGCTAATGTTAAAATAGAGGAGATGCTCCCATCATGTATTACTGGCTGCTTTTGTTTGCTTGATTATTCTTTCATTCTAATGCTGGTCTCGCTTCCTCTGAACAAGTTGATGCAACATTAAGATGGGACCTTAGAGAATTGGTCATCTTCCCTGTGGTGTCTTTGGCTTTAGCATCCTCATCAATATGCTCTATGTATGGAAAACATATTGGTCATAGCCAAGATAAAATGCTTAGCCTAGAAAATGTGATAGAATGAATGTTTGGGAGTTCAGATGCATGGATATATTTGTCAGTCTACATCCAACATTTGCAACAAAGGCTTTGCACCCAGGTAGACACACAAAATAAGAGTCCGAGTAAAAGATGTGGACTGTAGCACCACCTAGTGTCAAGGTCAGGAAAATGATTTTCAAATGCTGACACCAAGGCCCCTATTTCACTAGGCTATCCACTTTCTATTTCACATCTGTGCTGAAAAACTGTATGGAGCCAAGGAAAGATTTCATGGTAAATTCTAAAGGAAAGACAGAAAAATAACTGCAGTTTTAAGGGAATCTGAATTCACTTACACTTAGGCGTAAACGGGTTTTACTGATGTGTGTCAGGTTGATATATACATTTTAGTTAGAATATTATACAGCCTATTTACATTCACAACTTTTCTCAAGAAATAATTTCATAAACTTGTCTCATACGCCTAGCTGCAGGTTTGGAAGACCAAGTTCCACTGTGAGGACAGCTCAGGAGAGCATAGCTTATGTAGTGACCTCAGAGCTGCTGAAACTGTTGTAAAAAATGTTGAAAGCCTGGTTTACCTACTTCCATTTCCTCTCACTCAGAGTGTCAATACGTTTCAAATTGTTGCAGATTGCTCAAGAAGAGGGATATAGGCAGTGCCTGCCATGGTAGGCCTAAATGTAGAGTATTTTCCATTCATGTTATCTTATTATTTGTAGAGTCTAATTCCTTTAGTCTATAATTAGAGTCTCTGAATATTATGCATACATTGTTTGGACGTGTTTTTAGAAACAGACAATGACATCCACTGACATGCTATGTCTGGAATGCAGAGGTTCTGATTGCGTGCTTGCATAAACATTCACTGAAACTGGTGAATGAAAAAAGTAGTAGGCCTAGCCCTACTTATAATGTGTCATATTTAGGATGTCCACAGCTATTCTTGGGCTTCTGAAAAATGTACTTACCTATTGTGTCAAATGTTGTCTTTATAATACTATTTCTGAATTAACACAGTAATTATAAATCATATATCACTTATGTCAATGTTAGGATATATTTAGGACAAGATCTATAATTAGCAAAGCATTAGCTTAATGAAGGAGTAGCTTAGGTTATAAGCTACACAGCAAGCTGTCCCCCGTGACATCCGCTGTTACAACACCATGATAACCTAACAGCCCCTAGATTATTTTATAGACCTAGCCCAATAAGGATTAGCACTTCCACGCCTTGTGAAATAAAAAAAGAAGGTTATACATCGGAAACAAAACATAGAAACAAAGTCCTGCATAGTTCATGATGCTTCAGATGTTGACTGAGAATGTAGCCTAGGCTTCTCATTCATTTTAGGACACACTAGTGTCTCTGACAGTAGTGAGTTGGTTGACGCCCTTCCCACCTCTGAGCCCACACCACTATTTTGATTCGCTCCTGGTGACCCACGTAGCCCCCCTTTACAAACCTATGCCTTTGTTGTGATTCGCTGTTCCCAAGTAACGAAGTACAAGCCATTGATTGGCTGACTGACATTAAGGAAACGGGAAGCTCTTATGTAGAGTGCGTGATTAACTAACGCCAGGCTAAACGCGACAGCAACCTTATGCAGTCGGAGAATGTATTGAAGCTTCAGGTTAATCCAAACGTCTCTTGAGAAAAAGGCATTATTTGCTCGAGCCTCACATATTTGGATATACCATTCTTTCTTTTCGAGTAACAGGTAGCTGATTGGTCGCTGAAATGGGGTGCTTCTTCTCCAAAAAATCTAGGAGAAAATCTCCAGATAAGGAGCCTGCTCTGTCGGATATAGAAGAGGACGCAACCAATAATGTTAACGTTACTGCAGCCAGCGCCGAGGTTAATGACACAGCTTTAAGCACTAACAATACAGAAGAGGCACCAAAACAGTATAGCTGGGACAAACGACCAAAGGTATTGTAAACATGTTTGTTTATCATACAGCCGATGGTTTCTTGGCTATTTGATAACTTAATACGACATGGGAATAATTGGCAGCCTATTGCTGCTAACGTTAAATATCTGGAACATCATAGAAGATAGGCTATTACCTAGCCTACTGTCTAACATTACTGTCGCTCTGGCATCCTAAAGAAAATCCACTCACGAAATGTAGCTAGCAACTGCCTTGTCGATTGCAATACTTCGTGAAAGTTGCAAGATTAGGAAATTGGTCTATTTTAAAGAACTAGACTATGACGAGTATTGGTGCGGATAAGAAGATCTTATGATGTTGAGCTCTGTAAATACAATCCAATTTGTCATCGATAGTGTATATATTTTTCCAAATGGTTACACGTTTCAGTGGGCCACCGTTATAGAGCTCGTTATCGGCTTAAAGACAGTGCATTACACGTACAGTTTACGTGTCCGCATGGTATGCAGTTGGTGATGATCAAATAATTTCTCTTAGTAGTCTATCCAATAAAACGTGCCCAATAAAATAATTTGAATAGGCTACTACAAATATGTGTGTCCTGAAGTTCGGATCTATTAAGATTAGCGGGGGTAGGGAGGACCTGAGAACATCTTACTGCTATGCGCCTTATTTGAAGCATTAGAAGGGGAAACAGTAGTGAATGTTACCCAGGTTATTCGTGCAACTTAGGCCTACAACAAACAGGTGTGGTCTATTGTGGGCTACATAATTTGAGAGGATATCCGTAGACTCATTGTCAACTTGCTTTGAAGGACAACACTGTCCTACACCAGATGAATTAGGCTACTGCATACAGGAACTTATGTTTTATTTTATCTTTTCATTCATTCAGGTTGATCCTAAAGATTTCATGCTGACTGGCCTCAAGGATGTCACGGTGGGTCGCTTGCCAGGCAAGCTGAATGGGCAACAGTTTGTCATCCAGGAGTGTGAAAACTGCAACATCTTTGTGTTTGACCACTCAGCAACCATCACAATTGATGACTGTGTGAACTGCAGGATAATGCTTGGACCCGTTAAGGGCAGTGTGTTCTTCAGAGACTGTAAAGACATTAAATGTGTAGTCGCATGCCAGCAGTTTCGTACTCGGGACTGCAAGAAGATGGATGTGTTTTTGTGTTGTGCCACACAGCCGATCATAGAGTCCTCAACTGGAATGAAGTTTGCCTGCTACCAGTACTACTATCCAGACCTAGCCTTCCACTTCAAAGACGCTGGCCTGAGCATCTTCAATAATAACTGGAGCAACATCCATGACTTCACCCCGGTTTCTGGGGAGACCAACTGGAGTCTGCTGCCAGAGGATACGGCCGTTTTGGACCATGTTCCCATGCCAGACTCAGAATCTGAGTTTAAGTCCATTCGAATCTCAACTGAAGTAGCACGGAGCATTGTCCCACTAACTAAAGGAGGCAGACGCAAGGGTAGTGACGAGTCTTGTCTTTTTGTCTTTTTTGCTGGTGATTACACCATTGCCAATGCCCGAAAACTCATTGATGAGGTGAGTTTGTATTTATAACGATGAATGTAGGAGATAACGTACGTTCATCAATGATTCAAGTGATATTAATGGTGTGGCATTTTGAATGGGCTAAATGTATTCTCTTCTATATAGAAGAGTAACATGGATAAGCAACTAATTTATCATCAGTGTGGTGATTATATATGAGGAGATGATAATCAAGACCTGATGCCTGAACTTGAGAGGCAAATATTTTTTGTCATATGTTTGTCATTATTATGCTACCTGTTCTTAGGCATGGATTGGGTTGCAGAAGAAAACACAATGGGTTCACTATTTGTCATTATTTGTTTTTTTTTATACAGCAATACAGTACATCATGTATGTCACGACTATAGCTACTTGATGCTGAATTCATTGGCCCATCACTAGTCTGAGATGTGTAGATCTTACCGATAAATCCTCAGCAGACAGTTTTTAACAGACTAGCCAGTTATTTGCGTAAGAATTGGTAAAACAGAAACTACTGTCCATTGCAAGCTTCTCCTTCCAGATTAGGAACTCGCACTGACTCAGTCACACCCACCCAGTTATTTTGAAATCTTTTAAATTTCCATTCACTATAAGTTAAAGTGACTAAGCGGTTTACCAACACTGTGTCTGATGAGGTATGACTTTTGTAATTCTGTAATAGTAGAATAATATAGACTAATCAGTTTGACTCTGAAAGCAGTCTACAGATGCTACCTTGTTGGCAGGAAGCAGCTTAGTTCTTTGATAGCTCCTGTATTGTGGCAGCAGTTATCCATCTGGTGTTGTCTTGTTTGTCAATAGTTTCCACCCCTAGACGATACAGAATGTAACTTGTTGAACTTGTTTGCACAGGTGCACACGTGTTTCATGCTAAAGTACTTATCTGTGGAACTAAGGGTCACTCACCTTACATGTACATCATAAGATGTGTGTAAGAGTCGCTATGGAAGAAGCTGTGTGTGTGTGTGTGTGTGTGTGTGTGTGTGTGTGTGTGTGTGTGTGTGTGTGTGTGTGTGTGTGTGTG
>JASCQY010000002.1:17641152-17659779 GCA_030264315.1 Sardinella tawilis
TCGGCCTGTCAGACAGACACCCCCCCACCCCCCTTGCCCCGGCCATCCCGTCCCCTCTTAGCAGATGAGTCTCACAGCACAGTATAGTTCTCCTTTTGACCATGTACTGATCAAAACTGATCACCCCCTTACCACATGTGAAGCCAGCATCCTCCTTTTGACACATTTTAGTTTTAGTTCAGCATCACCAGTTAAACCCAGGGACTAAAATAAATAAATAAATAAATAAATGTGTTTGTGGTGATGCATCCACTCAAATAAAAAAGTAATGCAGTTTCAGAATCAGCCCTCTGTTGTCCTGGTAGCTCTAAGATGCAGCAGACTGGAGGAGACAAGCTGGTTTTATTGCACCGACTAATGCAGCACATTCCTTTGTGTTGAGTGAAGGAGACGCGGCCAAACGTGTGTGTGTGTGTCTGTATGTTTGCATCCTGTTTGCTTTTCTAATGTGTGTTTGTGCTCTGTGAACTTCCAGAGGGAGCTCTTGCGTTGCTGGAGTCAGGCAGTGCAGTGCTGCCCTGTGCCGTTTAACAAACGATCGAAAAACACTGTATGGGTGTGTGCATGGATGTAACCTGGAAAAAAAACACAATAGAGAAAAAAAAATGGCAAGACAAAAATAAAACCCATGTTTTCCTGTAGGGCTGTGAACTTCATAGGAGTTAAGATTTTACACTTAAGTGAAGAAATGCAAGAAGTGGATATCCACGCTTGTGTTTTTTTGTTTCCTTCTCAAAGAACCATTTTTTTCAATAAACTTGAAAATAAAATTTTCCACTGACTTCAGTGGTCCTTCTTTCAGCTGTTTCCATTGTTGCACTTTCAGTTTTTATGCATGTCAGTTTGTTTAGCTTATTGTCTACTGAGAATGAATTAGAGGTCCGTCAGGTGAACTGTCAGCACCCGTGTCCAATGAGGTGCTGCAGAAGTCAATTGAAGCTCATTATTCTACACCTACTGAATCCTCTTCTTTGTCCCACACAGTTCTAGTCTCTCTGAAGCAGTCAGTCACCCATCACACAACCTTGCCCAGGACTGCATTTACCATTTGCATTCATAAGCAACGGCTTCAGTTACTTACAGAGAAGAGTGTTCAAAATGATAAGTCTCTATCACTAAAGGACTGCAACTGTTCATCAACACCCGTACGCGTACACCCTCCTCAGGCTGGCTCTCTCTCAACCCAAACCTCTCAACCATTGCTGTACCTTCCGCATGTCGATTCAATCCTTCACTTTATAGCTGCAGCCTTCCGCCACGGGGAAGATAAAGGACCCTGTATCCCTGATGCACCAAAACAGCTTTTCCACGTTAGCACTGGGTCAGCAGGCTCCCCACAAACCCAATTATTTTCCTTCAGGCAGCTGCAGAGCGGCCTAAAAGCACCTCTTCCACTCATCGGACTTGTGCTGAATGGGATTTCTGCAGTGTCAATCAGGATAATTCTTTTCTGTAAGAGGCGATGTGTTGGAGATGTAGGAAGGTTACACAATTGTAATCCTCTCCCAAGAAATGAAAAGTTGAGAGTATGAAAATTTATTTGGTCACTTCCAACAACAGAAAATAGAAAACAGCAAAATACTAGCCTATGAAGTGGTACATTTGGCGTCATTCAACACAAAATTGTGAAAAGAGATTTCAATGAGAGAACCCAGATGATGGCTTATTGAATACCTTCATTTAGGAATTGCTGCCATCATTATTTCCATCATCATCCCAGACAGTGAATAATAAACCCAGTTCCAGTTCCCCCTCAGGCTGAAAAAATATGCCTCATTAGCCTGATAAGAGACCCACTGCCCCAGAAACCTGCTATGAGGACGATCAGAAGATCAGACCACCCCTTTCCTCACACACACACACTCCCTTCCCCTGAGTCTGTGATCAAAGAGGCGTGACCAACGACGTGACTGGATGCTTTGGGCGTAATGATAACACACAGTGAATGGCAACCTCATTGGTTAGCACAAGGTCCCCAGCTTGTACACCGAGAGCTTTGTGCATGGAGAGCTTTGTGCCGTTGCATTTCAGTAGTCTGTCCTCTGAGAATGAGAGCTGAGAAAGAATTTGCCACTTCAAGCAGTTTTCGAATGACAACTTCCCCCCCTTCAGTGCAATTCCCCTTCAATTTAGCTCAACACACTGCAACTTCTGCAGGATTAGAAAGAAACAGCTATTTTTATTTATTTTCCTTGACCTATAAGAAAAAAAACTTTCTTTTTAAATGCTCATTTTATTTCTCTCATGCAGTTATGTGAACCACATTACAAAATAAGAGTGAAATAAAAATAAAAAAAACTCTTTTGTGCAAATGATAGGACTATTAGCATGCACATAACAAGTGTTGTTGTGTGTCTGTGTCTGCAGAGAAGAGACACATGCAGCCCTAGGGGCCATTAGATGTAAACACACAGCGCTAACGTGAATAGGACGTGAAAGCAAGTGCACTGGGTCACACAATCGTGGCGTGCCTTTGGGGCTGCCTACAAACAGCCCGCTCTGGCAAAAGCAGTTTTATTTAAAAATGGAGTGCTTTGCTCACATCTGCTTCTTTGTGTGGACCCTTCCACACTTGTCGTCTCGTATGAACTAGATTACTTAGAGACAAAAAAACGAGAGAGAAAGAAATCATGTGCAGTTGTTTTGAGGCACAGAGTGGTGGACACAACAATGCTGGTGATGGCTCTGCTTTGAATGCCACTGCTCAGCACAAAAGAGAGAGGGATGCTGTTGAAGTGTTGTGTTGGGTGGCGTGAGAGTGAGGCAGACTTCCTCATGGCCTCTAAAACTGGGGTCTGAGCTGAGGTGACAAGCTTTGAGATGAAAATCGGGGACATTTTCCTGAATTTTCCTTGGGAACCAGGGAGATTGCTATTTCTTCAGTCAATATCATTAAAATAAGTAGGCCTAATGTTTTAACTTTTGTGTAATTGGGGACAATTTTTTTATGTTTTCAGGGACAGAACCATTGGAGACTGTCCCATGAAATTGGGGTCATCTCCTCATCCTAGTCTGAGCCTTTGTGAACACAGCTGTCATGACAGTTGAGTTGATGAGATGGACTTCTTTCCTTGTTTAACACAAAAGGTGGATTCCTCCCAACTGTATGCGCTTCTAAGGATGAGAGAGGCTTGAGTGAAGAGACAG
The DNA here is from genome assembly GCA_030264315.1 of Sardinella tawilis. Lineage (NCBI taxonomy): Eukaryota > Metazoa > Chordata > Actinopteri > Clupeiformes > Clupeidae > Sardinella > Sardinella tawilis. Next base: position 17,644,300 of record JASCQY010000002.1, read on the forward strand.
GTTGCATGATGTTTTTATCCATTTTTGGAAATTCCAGGAGGCTTGACTCTCCTTTTAGCACTATTAATGTCCTTTAGAGTGAACATTTTATTGCCACTGCCTACACATTCAAAGATTATCATAAAGAAATCCATCAAGATGAATAGGAAATATCTGGTGGACTGCATCTCACAGACTATGGGATCGGGAATGTGCAATTTTTGTGCATAAATTTCTAACAATTGAAAAAAAAATCTTGAGGTTCTTAGGTTGATTTATTCAAGGACCATTGCAGAGTAGTCATGGTGGTTGGTATGCTAGTTACTTGTGTAGTCATATTAGTTGCCATGTTGCTTGCTAGTTAATCATTATTAAAATGGTTGGATAATGCAAAATTTAATTTCGGCAGTCCCAAATATTATCAGTAGGCAATATGGATATGCAGAAAACACAGTTCCATGGTTAATTATGTTGCTTGAGATGTTGGTTGCTGGGTCATCACTAAGAAGGTGGTTTGCAATAATAGTTTGATCATTGAGGATTGTAGAAATGCATATAGAAAGTTTCAGTTGTTGAAATGATGGAAAATGATGGAAATTGTGGAAAATGGTTGGACATAGCCTACTGTCATATTGCTGCAGCAGTGACATAAGGTCTTTCCTATGCTGTTTCCTCAGTTGAACTGGCAGAGATGGTTGGACGCAACCATGCAGTAGTGACATAATGCTGATGGTTAATAATGTAGGTTACAATGTTGATTGCTGGGTCATCATAGGCTGTTTCAGCAGTTGAACTGATAGAGATGGTTGGATGGTTGGTCGGCCTCCGGCTGCATATTGCTGCAGCAGTCACATAATGTTGATGGGTGGTTGCTAGGTTAATGAAGTTGGTTGCTAGGTTGATTAGTTTGATAGAAATGCCTGTGGAATGTTCACAGAGCAGGCAGCTGGCAGACAACAATGGAGAAGTGGAATTTTGTTGAATTCCATGAACAATGGGAAATAGAAATTTCCACCATTCATTCCAATGGGATTTTTATCGCTCGTTTATCGCGATATTTGGAAAAAATACAAACAGTAGAAAGTTGAAAAGTCAAAGCCAGGGTCTCACTTTCGAGACCTAGGAGATGAAGTTTTAATGAAGTTTCTAGGTGAAAGCTTATTAAGTTATTGCGCGCACAAAAAAGATGGAAGAAGAAGCCACCAGATTACAATGCAGTGCATTGCTTTGCATGCACTGATTATTGAATAACTCTGATGACTGATTGAAAAAAATCAAGATTCTTAATTGCCAGCAAACATACTGATGCATGTCCCGAGAGTTAGCATTCTATTTTATTTCTATCACGTCCCCTTCTCCTCTCGTCAGGTTTTCAAACACTGTGCTGAGGCCATTTTTTGTGAAACACTGCACCAAATGTGGCCTATAACAAAGTAGCGGTGCGGTGTCAGTGTGTTGATACTGGGTAGTAGGCTACGCTATTTGGAAAAAAGCACAGTGTCATCGGGAAACGGCCCTTTACCCATTGCACTGAGGTCAGCATTTCAACCCTCAGTTGCTTGTAATCATACACGAACGAGCGGTCAAAGTGGTATCAGGGCTTTCGCCTAAGTTGATGTCAGGTTGCTCTCTGTTTGACGAATGAGGGTAGTAGTATAATTTCGGCGGGGCAATCGTCAGTGGGAACTTGCTACTGGCTCTTTAACAGGATAGTTTGATGTAGCATCTGCCGATTACACGGACTCAAAACCCCGCCTTCGCGACACGGACATCGATTCATACCGGTAGCACACCGCGCGTCTCAGTAGCCTAATCAAATTGTTTTTTTGGAGGTGTCTCTTGTTCAGGAATTTTGGATTACAGCAGAAGTCCCGCTCTGAATTTCAATGTGGTTAAGTGCTCTCTCAAGTGGAATAATGTGAGCGGTCTTACGGGGTCCATGGACAACCTTGTTTCCTGCTGTCTTATTTCAGTCTGCTGCGTTCAACCCAACACCGTGGGATTTCTCACTGGATACCCTGCCAAAGTTCCACCTGATACCGCCAATGTCCAGTAGTACACTACGTATCGACCTCATTTTTCTTTGACAGCTATGTTTTTTACGGAATGCTCGGGTGGGTTTCCTCCTGTGACACACCCTTTCACATCTGAAGTAATTTGTTTTGGTTCATGAAAATGAAACAAGACTGACGTGCTGACACAGTCTGCCTCCAGCATATACTGTATTTACGTGAACGGTAAGTGCTAGAATCGGTCATAAAGCACCGGCGTAAAAAGCCTCTTTGACTGACTCACACTTAGGCTATGTTTGGTGAAACCCTACACGATCTGACATCAGTGGTGATGTAGACAATACAGCTTTGTCCATGGAATGTACACTACATACTTCAACAACCGGTTTTTGTGTAGTTTAGAGTCAAGTCAATTGAGGCACAGGCAAGTCCACTTTATGTTTCAGCAAAGGCTATAAGATCACTTATTTTCTTTAAATAGGCCTAATAAATCTCATTTTATGACAGGTTTGAAGATGTCCTCAGTGGTTTTGTCTGAGGTTTGTGAGGTGCCACTCAAAGACTTGCCCTTGGACAACTGGATGGCACTCCTGCCCAATGCATTATGGGACATACCACTCTGTAACCTATCCATCCCAGGTACCTGATACTTTCCATTCACCCTTACCACTGAAGTGTGTTTAGAAAGTTTAGGGTTGTGTTCAGTGAAAACGACAGCTTAAAACAGGCATGCAGACAGACAGACAGACAGACTCACACACACACACACACACACACACACACACACACACACACACACACACACACACAGAAAGTGAAAGCTGTTTCCAATCCATTGCTGTAAATGTATCAATGCCAGATGAATTTCCCTCACAGGTGTTTCTCCAGCATGTCTGCACTCTTATGTTTTCTGTGCAGCCACTGGATATAGCTGACAGTTCCTGAAATAACTAGGCTAAATAACGAGCTTGGTGTATTTTTACATTTGCCATGTGAGATATGGCTCTTCTGAGTTAAGGGGTTTTGAGTGATGTCTAACTGAGTCTGTGGTTACTGAAGAAGAGTCAGATTGCCTGCTTGCAGACTGTCAGTACTATTTCACTGTCAAGGTCGATAATGAGCAAACAGCCCCACCACATTGACCAAGCATCCTGTTAGAGGTGTTCTGTAAAAAAATAAGCCTCCAAAGAAGCACAATTCTTACCAAGTAAAAAGGCTAATTTGGTAATTTTCATCACTTAATAATCTACTGTATATATTCTGCTTGCTTTTAGGGAGTCATAATGCAATAACTTACTGCCTTGATAAGAATGACCGGTCCCCAGTGGACCTTACCCAGCCTGACGTGCTGCAGAAACTGGACAAGTACATGAAACCTCTCATCCGCCCATTTGTTTACAAATGGGCCATTGCACAGGTGGGATAATGCAACATACTTTATTTGAGCAGAAGATTGTGCAAGAAAGATAAATGCTGCTGCGTCATTATGGAGTATTTGTGATCAATAAGTCCAGTAAATATATCAACGTCGACTGTTGTCCAGGAGTTAATTGCATCTTTTGTCATTTGAAATGAAATTGGAATGCCTTTTCATAGTGTGTGATGAAGGCAATGGGTGATTTGAACATGTGGGGAAGTTAGCCTAAATAATGTGGTTGTGGGTCACTTTGAAGGCTATGTTAAATAGCTTTTTTACATCATACCTACATTTATGGAATAAAAAATACTGAGCATTTTTCGATTGTAAACTTTTTGTGCCTAAAAACGGAATATATTTAAATTAGACTTGGATGCACTGGGAAAAATCAACCTACTGTAAGATGTTTTTCTCCATTTGCTGATCTTGGTGTAAATGAAATGGAAGCACTTTAGAATGAGCCAGTCTGCAGTTGCGTGTGTTGAACTTGAGCATGAACACAGCCAGATTCTACACTGTCAGCATTTCTTCTGCTAGAGTTTTAAGCCTGTTTTCTTCCTCAGGAGAAATCGAAAGCTTAATAATATAATTTAGAGATTAAAGCTCAATTTGAAAGTAACCTACATTGGTGCAGAGTTAATGGATCAATTTCTGCAGGTTTTTCTCTGTCTTAGTGGTGCATCTCAATCCTCTCTGCCTTTCACTATCTATTTGCCTTTCTCTATCTATTGTTAATGTGTAATAACATAAACTGGATTGTTGTGTTATTCACTATTCTGGTCAATCAGCATATTCAGCACATAAATACCAAAATAGCAAACAAAACCCTACTCTCTCATCCATGCTACTAAATCAACTTTGCTCACTGCCCCTCAACCATATGTGCACATGCACAGCCTGTGCCCCCAGTGTTTGTTTGACATTTACAGACCCTGTTTTCTCCCGAGACCGGACTTTTTCACAATGTAGGCAGGCAGGCAGCAAGCTGATCAAGGGCCTATGATTTGAAACAAAAATTTGACCTGTAAATCTTTAAGAGCCCTCTTCAGTGATGTAGAATTGAGAACTGAACCTTAAAATCTTTCAGAGGCCCTGTAAGTAATCTTGCTCTTTTGGCCCCATCAGGAGTGCACTGTGAAGGAGCAGCTTGATGGAGGAGTCAGATACTGTGACCTCAGGATAGCCCATCGACCAAACGACAGCTCCACTGACCTCTACTTCTATCATGGAGTGTACACCACAATTACAGTAGAGGTGAGGCTCCACTGATGATCTCTGGCTTGATTTGTGTTTGGTCAACCTGTAGGGAAATATACTTTATTATGTACCATTTGCATAATAAGACACGTTTCTTCTGCTACATGACTAGACCCTGGTATGCACATCAGATCTGTTGTGTTATGCATGGACTGAAGAACGTTTGTGATTTTCACTTTATGAGAAACAATGTTGGTAAATGATGTAAATGATGTAGAGCTTTGTGGTGGTCCTTGTGAGTGATGTTGTGGCCTCCTGTGTTGACAGACAGTGCTGAAGGAGATGAGAGATTGGCTGGATGCTCACCCCCGAGAGGTTGTCATCTTGTCCTTCAGTCACTTCCTGGGTTTGAGCCAAGAGCTTCACTCCATTCTCATCTCCACCATCAAGAATGTATTTGCTGCAAAGCTGTGCCCAAAATCGGTAACGTATCCTTGACTTGACAGAGCTGTCCTTCTGTGCTTGGAGTGTGAACTCTAAGGCGCTCAGTGATCATGGCCACTTCATAAGAGCACAAGAGGGATCAGAGTTTGGTCGTGTGTTTTGCATTTTGGAGTTTTATTTTTATTTGTTTAAGATAGGCATGCAGGTGAGGTTGCCTCAAAAAAAAAAAAATGTCTTGATGAACACATACATATTTGTTGTAATATACAGTATGTTCTGCTCCTGTTCAACAGGAGCCAGTGACCTTGCGCAACCTGTGGAATCGAGGGTTCCAGGTCATCATATCGTATGAGCACAATGTAGCTAACCGACACAGTGAACTGTGGCCTCATATTCCCTACTGGTGGGCCAACAAGAGCAAAGCTGAGTCCCTGATCGAAGAGTTTGAGCGGCGGAAGCAGAACGGCAGGCCAGGTGAGAGGAGGAGGAGGAGGAGTAGGAGGAAATGTTCCTCTACTGTCTGATAAGCAGTTTCCCCACTTGTCTGGATCTTCATTAGCATTTACAGAATATGTAAATAAATTCTGCTCGCTGATACTTTAATGCAAAACCAAAGCTGTTAAATAACAAAAAACACAAGCTGAATACATCACATTATCATGAAAGCACAATCCTCATCCTCAGTGCACTAGGAGAAATATGAAAAATACATGACATTGTTCTGTGAGTCATTTCACAAGTAACATCAATAGCAACGGCGACATCAACATGATTTAAACATAACTGTGTAGACTTACAACATGTCATATTTCTAACAGGAAACTCTCAGAACAAATAAATTAAATATTTTTCTTTATGCAAGTACAGCGTAATACGCCCATTCATATGGGGCCTAGATCGGCTCAAGATGCTGCTGGGAAAAGCTACTGCAAAAGTCGCATTACTGTAGCTGCATAAGAAATACAATGGTTGCAAATTTAACTAAAAATTGCTGCCACAAAGAAAACAAGCAGCAGTCTAAATCAAAACACAAACCCCCCTCATCTGAAGCACACCTTCACAGCTGAAGCTGAGAAGGAGGAGGGAACAATCAAAGCCGGTCAGAGTGCAGAGTGCAGAGCTGCATGGGTCTGCCTGCAATGCTGACGGTGGATATAAACTACTGTATCGTGCCGTTTGGGTACATCAGCTGATTGATTTACATCACAACTAGTCAGCAGTAAACTAGTCAATTACAACAATTTATAATAATTACTGTGCCTGATAATTACCTCCGCCAAGGAGGTTAAGTTTTCGGTCGCATTTGTTTGTCTGTCTGTTGTTTGCAAGATAACGCAAAAAGTACTGCACGGATTTGGATGTGGGTATTGGGACAAAGAAGCGATGATTACATTTTGGTGATGATCTGAAACACCGTCTGGAATTTCTATTGGGTCAGTGACCCATATTGCCTTGGTGGAGGTCTGTGTTCTCCGAGCGCTTTTCTCATTGTAATTTGGACACAGATGGTTGACTCTTCCTTCGTTTGTTTGCTTGTTTACACACAGGTGGGTTCTTTGTCACCGGTATCAATCTAACTGAGGACTTGAAGTATATCTGTTCCCACCCTACTGAATCTCTGAAGGACATGGTCATGTCCACTTACCCAACGCTGTTGGCCTGGGTCAAGGAGCAGAGGCCTGGCTCCAACACTGGGTCAATCAATATCATTGCTGGGGACTTTGTGACCGAGAGCCAGTTTGTACCAACTGTCATTGCACTGAATGAAAAGCTACTGAAACGGACCTCGTAATATCATTATTAAGATTTTTTAATTTTATTTTATTTTGGTCATAACAATTTGCACAATGCATTGTTTGTTTTACTTTCTCTTTCTCTTTTTATAAGTAAGCATGGAATCGCGAATGTGAACTTGTTCTTTGAATCAATATTTACTTCAGGCATTTTGACAGGATTTAGTATATATTTGCACTCTTAAAATGCTGATGTTTCTTTTGGGATTACAATGGAAATTATGCACAGATTTTTTTATAACTGACAGACTTAGATGTCACTATAATCTTGGTGTTGATTCAATGTCTTACTTTTTAATTCTGAATATCAGGAAATCTAGTTAGGTCACTTTTTTTAGAACCCTGAAATGGTTTTAATGTTTCCCAGGTTCAAATACAAAGTTGTGAAACAGTAGAATAGATTAGCAAATAATTCATTTTCAAGCACAGCTCATTGTCATTGGTTACTAGTAGCACATATGATCCCTTTAGAGAGCACAGAAAAAAACTGTATGTAACTAGGGGTTAGCATGAGAGTCCAACACTACAGTAAAAGTCATCACAACCTATAATGACCCTTATATGCAAGCACACAATATATTAATCTCAAGTTCACAGGTATTACATGGTACCAATATAATGAGGTGTAGAAATACAACATACTGCTTCTTTTGGATGCATGGAATCAGCAGAACGACTCTTGGCATGAGGTATTTTTGATACAACTTTACTGCAACATTTTTTCATTAACCAGTCAAAAAGAAGCATGTGCTTGGTGTCAGCAGGACTTAATGCAAGTGATATTGTGGAGAATATGCACACTTTCAGAAAAACAAATGAAGAATGTTTCAAAAGGTCTAAAATAAAGGGAACCCAAACTACAATAAACAATGCAATGGCATGGATTAGTTCACTGGACCATCATTTATCATCATACATCAGTTAGTTAATTATCACAAATTCACAATGGACACGCCGAATTCACAATTGTCTATAATGCTCCCTATTTCTTTATGGCACATGTGTCAAACTCAAGGCCCGCGGGCCGGATCCGGCCCGGCATGTAATTTTATTTGGCCCGCTTGATAATGTTTAATATCTATAAGAACTGGCCCACCGGTATTTCGCATGGACTGTTAATAATACAAGTAGCCAACCAGAACGCAATGCTGCTGCACTGGTATTATGTCGAGTATTTGAATGATCTTCAACTCAAATAATCTCATTGCAATAATTTAGGGATGCACCAAATACTTAACCGATTCGTTTTGTTAGCTAAATGACCGCAACCGCCCTGCTACACTGTTGTGCGCAACTGTGCCACTGTCTGCTCAGCTGGCTTGCATGTCAGGCATAGGCTATAGGTGCAGATGTAAGGTTAACTGTGAACATACAGATTTTCTTTAACTATTCTAAGTGATGTTAATGAAATTGTCATAAAGTTAAGGTCTTTTACTGTACGTTTTAAAGAACAACCTGCAACAACAATACCCAGTTAGGAAAGTAAGGAAATAATTTATAGCCGTAAGAACTATAAGTCCCAAGATTTAGGCAAAACATAAATTCATAGTAAATACTGAATATGTCCGGCCCTCGACTTGGTCCCAATTTTTCAGTTTGGCCCACCATGCATTTGAGTTTGACACCCCTGCTTTATGGGCTTTTAGCTCCCAAAAATGTTCCTCTCTATAAAGGCCTATGGTTATTTCCTTAATGTAAGCAACAACACGTATAAACCTGAAATCAGTGTTTTATGCAAGAAAAAAAAGGAAAACACTGTATTGACCACACCTGCGTATTAACCAAAAATGACTAAACTTAAGCCTACTTACTGAATCGGAATCATGTCATGGTTTAAAAAAATTGAATGAAGAAAAGATACACATTCTATCAACCTCTCCCATGTGTTAATCTCATAGATAAACATTTTGTGAAATCAATGTATTAACCTTGAAATGACAGTAATTTAATCCCATCTATGAATGTCATTTTGATGGCAGACTCAGACTGAGAGAGAGAGCGCAATAGGAGAAAGACAGAGTATTGCCCATGCACTCCCATAGACCAGAGAGAGAGAGCAATGGGACAAGCACAAGTTCTCTGCACAGAGGACAGAGGATTGTTGTAGTTATCATAATGTCATACAGCACAACCACACAATCCCCCACAGTCCTGCTGCTGCTGTTGTGTGAGAATAATCTCCGTCAACAAATATGTCAAAGCTCAGTTGGCTTTACAGCACATTGCCACTCTGGGAACATGGGAGGAGAGAAGCTGGTTCAAAGCTGAAAATGTTCTCACAAGCAGTGGACTAAAATCGCTCTAGCACATGGAAAGCCCTTCATAATGTGTTGGCCCAGTTGAACTTCTCAGTTTCATTAACCTATCAAGCTCAAAATTTTCTCAGTTTTTTTCATGAAAGAGGAAGAAAGCTCCAGCCTCTTACCACAGTCAGACATTTTCAGAACATGCAAAAATTGTATGATTGTATGTTCCCACACTACAAAGGCAGGACTTTGGTAAATTGATAAATAAGGGCGCTTAGAATAAATACCTAGTATCTACCGTTCTTGAGAGGTTCAAATTGTCATAATGTCACCAGGAATGCTGACAAACCTCAATTTCCAGCCTCTAGGAAAACCTGTGACCCTCCCATTCTAGGATGGAGATAATGGTTGGCCATTGTTAGGTGATTGGCCATCTTTCTTTCACAATAGTTTACTTACAAATAGTCAACAAGTAGATAGGCTAAGCACAGACAGGATTGAATGCTATTGAATGGACGAAACAACCTATGACAAAAGTGTTAAGCGTGACGTCATATTTTTGACTAGTCTGATCAGGCACTTTTCAGCACTGCCTGATCGGGTTACTTTAATCAACTCAGCCAGGATAGCTGCCTTTTGACCATGAATAATTGAGTCATTTATTACAAAAGTGAGTCGCCTGTCGTTGTCAGTATTTTGGTGTGATGTTGTCAGCCGGCATTCTTTTAAATCTGACAGCCAGGGGTCTAGAGAAATAGCACTGTTAAAAACAGGAAATGATCTGGTTTTGGGTTTTACAGTTTACAGCGTGATACTGTAGCGTCATTGTTTTAAGACAGCCCACTGAAGGGCAGCACAAAACTACAGAATGAAAGGATATTTGATAAATATTAATTAGCCTAAGTCAGGTAACGCCAGGTCGACTGTGCCCAGTACGCTGTTACTGTTACGGTGGAATCAAAGACACCAGACATTTCAATAGTTTCTGCATAAGTAGCCTCACATCAGGTTAACCTATACAAGCCGGTGCAACTCATGGATTCAGCCGAAAGCGACTCAGACTATTGTGACTGGATGTCTGCTTTGCCCGAAAAGCTATGGGATATTCCGCTATCAAACCTCGCTATCCCAGGTAAAGACACATTTTGTATTTTTGATTCAGATACTACAGACCTCTTTCAAACGGTTGACTGACTTCTGGTTTCCTACAGGGAGTCATGACACTATGAGTTATTGTCTGGATATCACTTCACCATTGGTTAGGTCGGAGTCAGAGACTTTCAGGATTCTGGATGGTCTCTTCTACTGTTTCACACGACCTGCGATTTACAGATGGGCTACAACACAGGCAAGAACATCAGATGTATTATCCTGTAGTTACAAGTCATCAGGAGGCCATGATGAATACTTTTACTGTGTTATACTATGTTGTTTTTTTGGCCCACTATGTTTGGTTGCAAAGTAGGGTATCACATAGGGCCTATCCCATATCCTATGTTTATTTAAAAGGGTAGGCCTACTATCAACTAACTTTTACAATCTGGATCATAGGGCATTTTATCATTATTTAGGCTCGTGGGGCAAGAAAATGAATAATTTTGACAACTTTTAAAAAGAGTCATTATAAAAGTTAAAAACATGTCAATTATCAAATAGATCCATGATGCAGTTATGTTCAGATGTGCAGAGCATGTAACCTCTGGAAATTGCATATTTTTTAAACATTATGAATAGGACTGGGAACTTTACAGACTTTGGTGATGTGTTTTGTAAACATACTGTATGTCAAACATGTATTTGTCACATCATGACCAGGTGCATGCAGAGTTATGGAGACTGAATATATCCACATAGGCTATAGGCTACTTCATGACACAGTCCTCAGATCAAGAAATTCTGGAATGTCCACGGGCTGAATTTTTTGGGAGATTAGATAGTTAGATGTTGGGCAGTAAGGTGATCAGACCTCTGAGATGAAAATCATTGACATTTCCCTGAGAGCCATAGACATTCTTATTTCTGCATTACCATCAAAAAATGATGATACTGTAAGATGAGGACAAAGGGTTTTCTTGAATTTTAACAACCAGACCACCAAAATTGGAAACTGTCCTTGAAAATCAGGGTCATCTAGTCATTAGTGCTGAAACACCTGCTGTTTGCATTAAATGTAAAAGGCTTTATAATGTGGGCTTTGAAACAAGCCAGTTCAAGGGGTCCACTTAGATTGTGAGTGAGTATGGGATGAGACCAAAAATTTAATCTATTTTAGAAACATTAATAACATACAGAAAAAGCGTATGTGTAAAACTGCAAACTTCAGAGAAACAAATTTACTTGTGAACAAATACTTATACTGTGAATGGCCTAATGCATTTGTAATGAATTATTATTCTATTCACAGAGTGGTCCTGTTTGGTCATTTTTACCAATTCCTTAATTATGCTATTCAAACAGGAAAAGGGAATTATCGAACAACTCACAGCAGGTATCCGCTACTTCGACCTGAGAATAGCCCACAAACCTCGAGACAAGTCAGATGATCTCTATTTCACACACGTCATATACACACATGTAACAGTTCTGGTAAGAGAAGTTCCTTGTTCAGTCAGAATATTAATGAAACTAACTAACAACACTAACAACTATCCTTTGCCAATAAAAAGGAGAAGAATATTATTATACATATTATTTTGTACCTGTGGATTTAAGTGTGATAGTTTGAAGCCAAAAATGTGTTTTGTATGTACATTTTGGGATGAAAAAAAAACTTGAAAACTGTATATAATGTAATTTAAGAAAAAGGACCTAAGCCTAATTTATTTAAACTTCTTTTAGGACACTCTACAGTTAATTGCAAGTTGGCTTGAATCCCATCCAAAGGAAATCGTCATCTTAGCCTGCAGGAACTTTGAAGGGCTAAGTGAGAAACTTCATGAAACTTTTATTTATGCTCTCAAGAGAACATTCGCCTCGAAACTCTGTCCGCGCACGGTGAGTGAGTTAGTGAGCTTGTCACTCATGTATTAAGAAACAGTATCAGAAAGACATCCGCCCAAGGTGTATTTGACTGGATTTGGACGGGTGTAATTATTAACTGTCTGAATGATGAATATATTTGCCACCTCATGTTATACACACCTGTGCGCTGTTTGGGCATTTTGGTCTGATGTTCTACCTGTTCCACCAGGAGACTACAGTGACCCTGCGGAATCTGTGGAGCCTCAAATATCAGGTGCTTCTGTCCTATGATGACCAGACAGCAGCGCGGCACAATGAGCTCTGGCCTCCCATCCCCTATCTGTGGGCCAATAAGCCCACTGCGGAGGAACTGCTTGACTTCCTAGAATGGGAGAAGTCATTGGGACGCCCAGGTGAGAGAACATGATTCACGGTTCAGTGTAGGGCCATTTTTTAAACAAGGAGGTGATGTGCTGGATATGAATACTTGGAATTTCCAACTGAAATTTAAATCCTATGCAACACATAATATATAACCACAGTAGGATGCCTCTAATAATCAAAATGAAACATGAATAATCTACATAGGCTACATAAAATGGTCTGTTCTACATTTCTGTACCAATTACTATGACACCTCCATCTTTACCTTTTCATGTTTCCTGTGCAGACTGTTTCTTTGTTGCCGGTTTGAACCTGACTGCAGGCCGCTGCTTCATCGGGTCGCACCCCGGTGAGTCGCTGCGCTCCCTGAGCGTGGAGAACTGGGACGGTGTGAGGCAGTGGTTGAAGGAGCAGAGGCCCGGCACAGACCCTAGCTGCCTCAACATCATCGCCGGAGACTTTGTGGGCCTCATTCCTTTCTGCCCCCTCATTATTGCTCTCAACAACAAACTGATCTGAGAACAGAGAGCCATGGAGATGGAGGGCATAGTCTGTGAAGATGAACTTTGTCTTCACCGCTATCAAAGGAGGAGCTGTCTGATCTTCAAAATCAAATGTTACAGTGCAATATTAGTCACTTAACCTTTTTTTAAGGACCTTTTTTTCCTTGCAAACTCATATTGAGCTTCATGATATATGAACAAACAGGAGAATGAGGTAGCACAAGCTGTATTGAAAAGGGAAGACATCAGCAAGATATGCTTGTAGATGACTTACAGTATCACACATTCACTGCCCGGTACATAATGACACATGAAATGCCTAAAGAGAACCGCTGTCACTGTGATTGTACTCTCCAAAAGTCACTTTCCTATTACTGTTACGAGTATTACAAACAATACACTTTCTTTGTCCTTTTTCTATTCCCGTCTCCCTTTCCTCATTGACTTGGCTGATAAGATTCCTGAGTCCACCACAGGTATTAGGAGTAGATAGGAGCTGTTTGAGAGTAGGGCAGGGTAGCCATTGCCCCTCCTGCGGCAGTCTGGGTACAGCTGGGAGACAAGGACAACCTGTTCGGCTGTCAAGCGTCCTGGAACAGCTTCCTGTAGCGACCATATGCAGCGGCGCTGATGATGACCTTGACAGTGGCGATGCAGTCGTCTCCCCCGGCCTCCACTTCCTGGACGGTGGCCTCTTTGTAAAGCCATCTATTGTCACATTCAAAAACATAACTTAGGCATCTATTGACACACATGAAGACATAAATTAGCCATCTATCGCCACACATAAAGACATAACTTAGCCATCTACTGACATATGTAAAAGACATAACTTAGCCATTTATTGGCACACATGCCTTTACCATGGTATCACATATGTCTTAAAAAAGTTAAATGTTAATTTTCAGCTTAGATGCAGATTTCTGTTTCTAGAATGTTCACTTACCCCAGCTGAGGGCTGCTAAGGTCCACTTTGAGGAACAAGATTTGTTTGCCTGTGGATTTCATTATGCCTTCTTCAACCTTCTGTTTTAGATCCTCCAGGCCTAGTTCTTTCAGTGCTGAAATTGGCAGGCAGTCAGGCTCAGTGGGCTCATACCTACGGGGTTGACACACATAAGTATTCATGTATTCACAATGACTTTGACTACAACACACAGTAACTGCATCCCAATATTCACCCTAAGCCCTGTTTAAACGTATGTAGATATTTTCAGAAACAGATATTCTTTTATCCACTTATTTTTTTAACTGTGTTTACACATGTTCATTGGAATCCAGAAAATGCAGCATTTTGAAAAATCTCCACTTTGGAGGCCATTTTAAAAAATATTTGTTTGAAGTGGCTAAAAATCAGTTTCCGTGTAAATGAGTGGTCAAAACGGAATACAAATATTCATTTATAAAAATATCTCGATACCTGAGCCCTAAACAATCACACACTTGCTATGTGTGCTATGTGTAGTTCTCATTGCTGTGTTGCATTTAGTTGCATTACATTTAATATAGCAGCCACATTGATGCTAGTTAATTTGTATGCTAACTTCTTGGTATATCTGGACAACACAGTGCTTAGGTGACTTTTGACAAGACGTCAACACGGTTGTTTAGATCACATTTTGTTGCTGTTTCAAGATAATTTTGGGATGTTTTACCTTTAAAAGTACATATGGCACCATTACCTCTTTTGAAGTGCATGACTGCATGATTGGCTGACTGATGTCTGTTCAGTTAGTGCAGTCAGCTCAGGGTTCAGGGCTCAGGCGGTTCAGGGCTTAGAGTTGGGGGAGACATTGAGATTCTCTCAATAACTCAGAGAATGTGCAGTGGTGTGCATAAGGTCTTACTCGCTGATGAGATCCACCTTGTTGTGGACCTCTACGATTGTGTTCATGAGCCTATCGGGGATCTGCAGGTTTTGGAGGACATTTAAGACATTGGCCTTCTGGTACACTGTCTCTGGGTGGCTGATGTCTCGCACATGAATAATGAGGTCCTATGATAATGAGAGCAAGCAAAGACCCAGCTGAAAAAGAGACTCACTAGACACTATGCAGGCATAGAGACACTATGAGACACTATGCATAAAGCTAGTCTTCGTCCAGTAAAGTAACACATAATTCCTTCAATGATTGTAAATGCTCCATCTCAAAGTCGGCATCTCAGAGCTTTCATCATTTCAGGATGCTGCAATAACAAGAGCTGATATTTTCATGTAAAATAAAATGACTATTACAGGTCTAGGTAACACTTTACTTGAAGGTACTGTCATAACAGTGACAGTGAACAGTGACAGTGACAGTGACAGTGTCATAAACATAATGTCAATGTCATAAACGTTTTATGACTGTTGTCATGAAGTGTCATTCGTTTATTGTCATGACAAATTGACATTACATTTGTTTGGGATGTCCTTCTTATGACAACTTGACAATATTCAAAGTGACATTGCCAGAAAATGTCTGTTATGACAACTTGACACTAATGACTTGGTCACTGATGCTTCATATGGTATGGGCGGGATACCCAAAACGGACTGTCATA
>JASCQY010000002.1:17659879-17671313 GCA_030264315.1 Sardinella tawilis
AATGTCACTTTGATTTATGTCAACTTGTCATAATGAAGACAGCTCAAACAATGTCAACTTGTCATGACAATAAACGAAAGACACTTCATGACAAGTCATAAAACGTTTATGACATTGACATTATGTTTATGACAGTCATGTCTGTGACATGACACTTTCATGATACTGTTATGACAGTGTCATGTCATGGTTATGACAGTACCTTCAAGTAAAGTGTTACCCAAGTGGATACAAAACATATATTTCTTGCACAGAATTTCAGGTCTTGATATGAAATGACTTCATTACTTTATATGAAGTTTATATGAATCAATTTAAACTTCATAAAGTGTTTGGTGTAACATACAGTAGACTACATTATACTGTAGGTTCATGTGCTGACACTTGAAACCTGCGTAGACCTCCCTCTACTGTATCTACTGTAAGAGATTTATAGGAGAACTGATACACAATCGGGCCAATAAGCAGGATTGACAATGGCATCAATATTGATAAAATCCAATCAATTCCCACCACTACTTGCAAGAGCCTGTTCTATTACAAGGTAATTAACCTGGGGCACAAACAGGAGGTACGGACCGAGTGGGCTACATCCTCCAGAGTAGCGGAGAAGGAGTCGATGAGCTGATGGGGAAGTTGGGACAGAAAACCAATGGTGTCGACATACAAGACAGTCATGTGACTAGGCAGCCGTCCGGCGTGAACCGTGACATCCAGGGTGGCAAAGAGCTGGTCTTTGGGCTGCAGGCTAGCATCACCTGTCAGGGCTTTGATGAGCGTGGTCTTACCTGGTCAAAAGGTAAAAGCAAAGACATGCTCAGGCATCACTGACTGTCTACTCATGGTAGGCAAAATCTCTAATGGCAGGACCGTGATGGACATAGATCTCATTTACTTGGAACTCACTGGTCCAGCCAAACCCCACTGACTGATTATAGAAATTCCTAACATTACTTCTTACACCAACACAAACATTTGCAAGCAGATAATAAACCACATAGGCAGTAAAAGTACACCATGTATTTACTATTCAGTATGATGCAGCACGGACTAGAGGGTGTATATTGGTGTATATTCTCTTATGCCTTACCACAGTTAGTATAGCCCATGACCGATATGGTGGGGAAGTCTTTGTTTTTGCGCTGAGAGCGGAGAAGGTGCCTTTTCCGCCTCAGACGTTCCAACGTCGCCCTGATCTTCAGCTCTCTCTCTTTCAGAAGCCTCTGCTGCACCTCCATGGCCGTCTCACCTGAACATGAGATTTATCGGGAAAATGAGAATTAGAGAGGGAAAATGTACAGTACTCTCTACAGTACAGGAACTCCTATCTAATCAAATATGGTGTGTTTACACTGATTGCAGTCATACCAGAACCCATAATGTATCGGGAACCTCCACCTTGCTGATCAAGATTTGCCATCTCATTCTTTAAACTTGACCTACACAATAAAATATTAACATTACCACATAGTCCACAAACTGAATGGAATCACATTCCATTTCTTTTTGTCTATGAACAAACTTTTCTTTTACTATACTTTACTTTAAAGTCGTAATGAAAGGGAGAACTATTTACTCTACTTTGTAGAAAATAAGTACTGTGATTGTTTCAACCTTAAGTTTACCTTAAAAGGGGAATTTCTGCCAGAGAGATTTGAAGTTTCGCTTCTTTGGTGCGAGCATTGCGACGGAAAATATGGAGCACTACTGTATACCTGTCAAAGACGTTAACGCCCCAGGCCTCCTTCAGTTCCCTCTATGGTGATGAGATGATGAGATTAAAATCATAAAACCATACAGCTTTAATAGAAAAGAATCATTAATCGGCAAACTCACTTCAGCTGATGGAGATAAACGATCCACATTCACAAACACAGCAGTAATCCCTGGGGTCTTTCTAATTTTTTCTGGGAAGGAATGTACCAACATCATTATCACCTAAGTAAAACACACTTTCTTATTTTCTTTAATGTCAGTAAACAGCAGACATGAACAGTGTCATTCAAAATCAATCCAAGCACAACCAACCTGTAAGGGTCTGAAAGTTGCCTTTGCCAAATATTTTCCTTTTCTCTGGTGTCTTTGTAGACATGATGACCTTGTCAACCACTGTCCAGTTTTGTAATGTCTGCACCAGACCAACTGCTTCTGCCATCTGGAGCTCAGCTTTGGTCAATATGATGGGATAAAGAAGACGGGTTAAAAGTGATTGCCTGATACATTTGGGAGATCAAATCAGAGAACTTGTTGTGTCTGCTCACCTGTGGTTAAATACTGCTTTTTACTGCCCCACTTTACGTCAGGATGTACTATGAATACTCTATGATCTCCATCCCCAATAGCTGTTGGAACAAACTGTTGAAAAAGTTCATCAACTTCGCTATCTCTGATGACATCTTCGTCACCATCATCTACCTCTGCTGCGTTGGAGTGCTCTGTCGTCTTTCTATTGCCTTTGAAGGCGCAACACGTAGAGGAAAAGCATCTCGAATTCAGAGCTGACTTCAAAGGTGAACGTCGGGCATAAGTAACTATTTGAACTGCACAGTGTAACCTGCACAGATTAAGGTCATTTGCATGACTTATGTGAATTGATGTTTGCCGCAGTTTCTCCGAAAGCCCATGTTCCCGATGACACAACTTCAAAGTCCAATTATATGCCTTCCTCTTAATGAAATTAGCGAGGATGCTCATGGTCGTGTCAAAGCAGAGATATTTTTGATAGTCAGGTTGATCTCATGGAGCCGTAGGCACGTGCTACATTTTACCAGATGATTCTTCATGTGCTACAAAATGTAGGCTAGTTCACTATAGCCTACAAAAATAACCCGTATGCAGATGTTAATTTGACATCAACGAAAGAATACTTGTCATGTCGGCTTCACATTATTGCAGTCTCAGGAATGTGGGGTCTCAAGCAAGTGAAGTCGGCATTCTGGTGAACACAACACACTCCCTCGGTGGTTTTCTCCGGAAGCAGTTTTCTACTTTTTAGGGAGAAGCGCTCCCTCCCGTGGACATAAGGTTAATAACGTTTTGCAGTACTGCTTGCTGTGAACAATTTGCATTTGCACATGTGTCAAATATAGGAGGTTGCTGTGATAATTGATTTCAAACCTAAGATATCGTACTTTGAATACAATTCACTTCGCATTTTTTTTTTACAGCTGCTATTTTCTTTTAAGTATTGCCATCCCTCCCTATATCATATTCCTAAAAAAAATAATTATGGTCCATTTAGTCTGACCTTATCTCCTGTCCTTCTCCAAGCCAAGAGCCTACATATGAATGATAATATTGTTTTCAGTGACAACAACAACGACATAAAGGTGACATAATGTAAAGGGCCAGTGGGATGTAATGAGGTATATCCATGTTCAGTGAAGCTGAAGCCTGCTGGGGGGCAAGACTCAGGCCAGGAGGCCCATCTGGTCGAGCTGTCGTTATTCTGGCTGGCGGACACAGTAGTGATGATGTACTGTAGAAACACACAGTGGTGTAGTAGAGAGACTGAAATGAGGTCACCTTGGTCTTTGAAAGGGCATCCTAAAGGAACAGCAGCAATAACAGGTACAGGCCTATTATATGGAGGACGGCATTCATGGGAGGTCATATAAATACCTGAATGACAGCTCTGCTCATGTGCAACACGCTTGGGCCAAAACCTTATTTGTTTGTGTAAATTTGAGGTGAACTGAAGTTACCTTACAGGAGAAACAGATTCCAGTCTTGGAAGTGGTACAAACTGAAAAAGGACTGTCTGACAGGTTTCATGTCAGTGTCTTTGTGTATGCTGGAGTATGATAAACAATGGTAGGGTAATATCAAGTTCAGCACTCTGTTTGGTTGTGTTCCGTAGCTGTGACTGTGGCTAAACAAATGAGACAGTGATGGCACCTGCCAGCCTGGCCAAGCCAAGCCAAGCCAAAGCCAGCGGAGGGAGGAGTATAAGACTTGTTCCTGTTCTTTGAGCGTTACAGGCCACGCCTTTGCACCAGACACAGAAGGTAACTTTTGGTGCTTTCAATGGCAACATGTATCCTGGAAGAGAACCACTGACAGATAGTATTTGATAGACAAATGGGATAGGAGAGGAAAGTTTTAAACAGAGCAGGGGCCTTCAGGCTATGACAAGTCAGAAAGTTACTCACAGGGAAACTCATTATACTGTAATTGGGGGGAGTGATTATCATATGGACCGTTCAAGACCAGTCAGAGGAACCTGCCATCTTTAAAACAAGGGGGGAGAGTGACAATAGCACGAGCGGGGGCGGAGTAAGAGGTAAGGCAAGCCTCAACAGAGGTCTTCCTTAAATTCTTTCTGCATGGGTTGTCACTACCAGCAGTTTTTTTTTCCATGTGTCAAACAACAGGAACCTGTTCAGAGACACTTTTCTTCACAGCAGAAGAACGTTTCATGAAGCGGACAATGAGACAAATAAAACTGAGGAACAATCTGATACTGGTGTCTGTTCATAGGATTTATTCGTCCTGGAGATCCTGTTTTTCTTTGGTGGATTTTCTCAGTGACTTTGATGAGTAAGTCAACACCAACTTCCCGGCAATGACTCTACGGAGCTTTACAGTGCTACTACTGGCACTTGTCAAACTAAGTTCATCTCAAGGTATGTTTGTACTGAAGTATGTTTGTATATGTTGTGTATGTGTCCTTCGGGATAGGCCTAAATAAAGTCTATCTATCTATCTATCTATCTATCTATCTATCTATCTATCTATCTATCTATCTATCTATCGAACTATACAAGGCAATAAAATATATAAATATACACATTTGATGTGTGAATGAAATGTAAAATTGACTTTGTAATATTCTTTACAGATGACGATTGCACTACCGCAGTAATTGAGGAGTCAGCTGTCTTGCCGTGCACTTATGACGGGACTCGTAAGCTTCTTTTCTCCAACTTCACTGCATGGTGGAGAACAGACACAGAGAGAGTCTTCAAAGGGATGTGGAAACAGGGAGAGGAAGAGGCATCGAATGTGTCCAACTCGAGCCGGGCCCGAATGCTCTCTCTGGCCCCTCAGACTGGTGACTTGTCCATGATGCTGACAGAGGTTGTCCCCTCAGATGCAAAAACCTACAGCCTTCATGTCTTATTTGATGGTGAAAATACAAGCTCAGTGCTGTGTACAGTATGTCTCAGAGTAGGAGGTCAGTCAAATTTTCAAAAAGTATATATATTTTTTTTTAATTTTTTAATTTAATGGTTTATCAAATAGAGGGTACATAAAGTGCCATACTGTACTATTAGGAATCCAGGGTTAAATTACCCATTAACCTCATAACCTAATACCCAAAAACCTAATAACCTGGTGTGCCAAATCCTTAACAAAATAAGTATTTCTAAAGACTAAAAGAGAAAGAAAGAAAGAAAGAAAGATAGAATAATGTGGAGAAACAAGAGGTTGATTTCTAACTATGTAGTTACAGTGGCTGTTTGTAATATTGTTTTCTATGCAGCTCATTATAGTTTCCCAGCAATACAACGGGAGGAAGCAGGCCAGCAGGATAAGACCCAGTTTGTGTGCCACACCAGAGGAGGCTACCCCAAAGCCATCCTTCACTGGCTCATCAACTCCACAGACCAGCCCCCACCAGGCTCAGTGAAGACGTATGCTCAACGTCTCCAAGACTCGGAGTTCTTCAACATAACCAGTATCTTGACTGTCAGCATCGCCAAAAACATCCCTGTGACATGTGCTGTTGAGAATCACATACTAAACGAGACATTTAGCACCATACATTGTGAGTATGTTGCTGTATCTTAGGTGATATGCAAAGTATTTGATATACCTAATTTGTTTATAAGCATTTATGAAAATGAACTGTGGGTCAAAATAGCTGGTTGTTAGTATGGAAATATATGTTTGCAGAGCAGTCTGTTTGCTTAGTCCTGTTGCTGTCCAGAAATCTCTTGCTACACATCTGTGAAACACTGAATGTTCAGGTTTAAAAACCACACAGCCTGTTTCATTCATTCATACATTTAGTTTAGATTTGCATTGGACTCTGATTCTGACATTCATTTCACACAATCAGAATTAATATTTAAGGCACACAGTCAGAATATTGATTCACATTTAATTCAGATTTAATGTTTATAATGCTTATTAAGTACCTTGGAATTTGTATGATGTGAATGATCATACATACATGTTTTATCTAAGTTCTACAGCCAAAAATAACAAATGCTTATATTTCAATTATGCACACAATACAATACCATGTAATTTTATTGACATATAAACATGACCAAAAAAAGCAAATTTTCCATGGCCATTGGTCATTCACTTAATTTGTATTCCCTCTCAGGGCCGGAGAAGGAGCAGCACAGTCCGGTGGTAGCTCGGGCGTCCGAGGCCATGTGGGTGTTCAGCACGGTACTGATCATCATCGTGGGCCTCCTGGTGGCTGTGGGCCTCATCTTCCAGGTCAAATGGGACCGTGAGAGACGGAGGCCACATCTGCATGAAGGCATGTTTCACAACACAACCCCTACATGCTCTCATGTGTTCATACTTCTGCCAAGATCATATCAATACACACATGCGCTGCCTATTTTCATAATTTCCATATGTAACTTCATGGGGGTCATGTCACGTCAAACCTGTTTTACATGTATTTTGCCTACTGGAATCTCCAATGCAAGGGCTTGGCAGCTTTAGGGGGGTGATGTGCAGGAGGTCATTTCAACTGTAGGCAGCTGTATGATGAATATGTTTGTTTTCCAGATGACTCAGACACTGAAGACACAGACATCACTGTGGACATGGATTTGGAGCGCCTGGAATCTCTGACAGAGACAGATGTCTGACAAGGACTGACCAAGACTCATCTTTTGTCTAAAGATTTCCGACCTCCATCCCACAAATGGGTGGAGACTGTCAAAGGAAGAGAAGTAGATTCTAAATTATGACTGTTTATTTCCTATCTTTTCCTATTCTGCATAGCTGAGTTGAGGCTGTCAGAGCCACTCTTGATAAGCACTCTGGATTCACCCTTTGGACAGAATCACAATTAATACTGACTTTACTCAGGTGTGCCTGGACCAGGGATCTCTGGGAGATGGAGGAAACTCATATACTGTGTGTACAGATATGCAGGGGTGCTCAAGGAACAAGACCATGGACCCTGAGAATTGCTTGCAGATGGCGCTTGTGTTCACTGTCTGTAAGCTGTTACCAGTAGGAGAGGCAAAGGAGAGTTTGGAATGGCGTTTGGCTGGACTGGCAGGTGAAGATTAAAGGCACTATAATGTGAGGTAATGATTATGAATGTTGCCAACCAGGGAGGAGTCTATGAAACATTCCTTGGGTTGCGGTACAACAGGCTTGAACAAAAAAACTCCAGGGCAGGGTGCCACGATCTCACCAGATCCATTCTTCTCTCAAATGTTGTGTGTCCCATTCATAATGAGTGTCTGGGCCCTCCCAAGCTTTGGAATCATAGCAACACTGATTAATCATGATTTGTCACTGGTTTGCTGTACGACGTATGCAAATGAATAGTATTTGTTGAGCTATGGGAAAACTGGAGCGTCTGTGAATAGTTAAGAACTACAAACAGTTGACTGCATTTCATTCAAGCTTTACTGAATTTCATGAGCACCACTTAGTCAAGTTCACTTCAAATACAAAAATGAAAGGGAACATAGATGTAGAATGGAAAAACATTTTTTTTCCTTGGCTTTGTTGAATTAGGAGAGGTTGTACAAGGCCACAGACTTGCCATGAATGTGAAACATGGTTGTTCCCCTTCTTCAGAATGTATGCTAATCTTGAACTCTGAAACAGCCACTAAAACGTAGACGAATTAGAACCGAAGCTGTAATTTGAGAGAAATCAATTGTAACTCAATTGTGGTTGCCAAAGAGGAGGCCATTTAGCCAAAACAGAACATTTCTATCTCTTGTCTTAACTGTTACAAAAAAAATGGAATATATTCTATTGTAACAGAGAACGAGGTACAATTCGTTCATGCATTCATTCATTTTATGTCCCCCTTAAGAAGGTGAATCTCTAGGTGTGTCTGCAGGATCATGGTTTCAGTGTTCTTAAGCTCCTCTGTCATCAACAAAGCACTGTTTTATTATTAAACAATTCCCAGTGAGGACTTACACCGCAACTGATTTCTAAACACTCGAGTCTATTGCATCTTCTCTGATGCAAGCACATCCAGTACTACTGCTGCTGCTGTACATGTTTCCATTTAAAACAAAGTACGTCATGCACTCATCATTAAAGGCAAGATCATCCATTTCACTCCCAACTGTTCATGTCTTGAGAATTTTACTGTTGCTTTAATTACACTGCCTGAAATAGACTGAGCAGCGGACCATTTATTACAACGGTGTCTCCAGTCTTTAAAAGTGCACATTAACAGTAACTCCAGATGGGGATAGGGGCTGATTGAGGAGGCTTTCCTCAGCCATCTTGAACAGTGTTCACACTGTACAAATCGTTCCGTTTCTGTGCCGTGATGGGGATCTGCTGACGGACATCAGCCAGGTACTGGAGATCTAATCAGGACAGACAGAGACCGAAAGAATGAGAGATGCACTAGCAAACCAACAAGACCGATAGTATGCTTTTGACACTGTGTACATACTCATATTGTTAATAACATACATACTACATACATACTCATATTGTTAATAACATAACATACATACGCATACGTTGGTGTTTCTAGTGACTAGATGGTGGTTTGAGTTATTTGTAATTTAGCATATTTGAGTGGTGTGTTATTTATCTGTAAATAACTTGGTCAAGGTCGGTCAGTACAAGAGGCTGATAGCTTGTTGACACTCACCAATATCAGCATAAACAACTTCTTCTTTAGGCCCAGCTTTTGTAACCACTTCACCCCTGTAAAAGAGAAATGTTATCATCTTCCAGCGAAGCACACTCACTCTTGAAATATCCACCGTATCAATATTTTAGAAGGGCAGTGAATAGCTAGTGAGGCGTCATTCTTTTGCATCAAAAACATGCTTAGAAGAATTTCACAAACAAGTGTACTCTGCTGTTAACAAGCACAAATCAGTATATGAAACCGGTAGCACTTCAGTATAAACATGACATACAACCACTGATGCATTAATCATGACTGACCAGGGGCTGACGACGGTGCTGTGGCCCCAGGCTACATATGAAGCACTCTCATCTCTGGCTGGGGAGGCTGTGGCCACATACACTTGGTTATCCACTGCCCTGGTGGTGGGGAAGGGTGGGGAAAAAGATGAGGATTTGCAAAGCCATATAAATCAGTCACATATTAATGCTGGTGGTAAACCCAGAGGAACCTGGCAGCAAATCTGAATTCACTCTGCAGGTCAGTCTGGTGTCTGGAGTTGAGCCCTTTGCCTTGACTTTTTTATACTTTATATTATAAGTATATTTTGGTGTTTTTTATTGGCTTTTGGCTATTGGCTTTTTATTGGCTTTTATTGGCTCAGATAGGACACTAGAGATATGACAAGAAATGACTGGGAGAGTGTGATGGGGAAGGTTCGGGAATTGACCTTGAGCCAAAACTGAACCCAGGTCCCAAAGTCCAGCGCCCCCAGACTCTCAATCTCGACTGATGCGCAGTCTTGGTTGACCAACGCTAATGCTACAATGGAATGATTAAAGAACTGACCTTCCTCTCTGCAGAAGTTCCCAATGGGCTGGGCCCGTGGTCATGTTAAAAGCCCCAGGGTAGACCAGCAGCTGGCAGCCTAGCAGGAAGAGCAATGTAGAGTAATGCAGAGTAATGTAGGAATAACATTGAGAGTACTGTAAACAACATTCAGCCTGGTAGGAAGAGTAATGTAGTAATAACATTGAAAGGACTGTTAAGAAACATCCACCAAAAAATGTGATTTGTTAACAGTAAGACTTCTGAGGTGAAAATTAAGAACATTTCCCTGAATTTTCATTGGGAACCGGTGACATTCCTATTTCTACAGTCAATATCATTAAATTAAATTATGTTTTGACTGCTAAAATCTGGCACTAATGAGGTTTTCTTGTATTTTACCAGTGACAGACTACCAAAAAATGGCGACTGACTCGGAAATCAGGGTCATCTGGTCACCCTAGCTAATATTTAATGACAAGTTCATCTTCATGCAGGAGTTCTCCTCACCTTTCTTAGTGTAGATCTGTGCAAGCTCGGCAAACCGCATGTCATAGCAGATGCCAACTCCAACCTTGCAGAATGCTGGAGCAAGTAAGACAGGGGAAAAACATACATGTTTTTGTTTTTTCTCCAAGACTTCACTCTGTTAATGCAAATGTAAACGGTCTGATTGGTGACTCACGTGTGTCAAACATAGACAGACTACTGCCAGGACTAAGGGTCTCAGACTCCTGGAAACGTATCTTCCCTGGAACGTCAATGTCGAAAAGATGAATCTACAGTATGAATTTTACAGAAAAGAGGTTGATTCCCCGAAAGGCCACACAGACACTGAGAACTTTTCATTGTCATATTTATGATGACACTAATACATGGGACAACCTTTATTATACTGTATAGAGCAATGTTGCCAACAGGTTGGTTGTCTTCTGTTTGGAGAATCACAACACATTGCCCTTAGACAGAATATATAAAAGGCTATGGCAAATATCAGGGTGAGTGTGTCCAGCCTAGCATCAGCCTAGCAATAACACGGCTCAATACTGCATCATTCTGTCTTTCACCACACCTTTCTGTGTTTCACCAGCAGGCTTCCATCAGGGCCGAACACAGAGCAAGTGTTGTACAACTTCCCTTGGTCCTCCTCAGGGATAGACCCTTGAGATAAACACACACACGCACGCGCACACACGCACACACACACACACACACACACACACACACACACACAATGTGTCACTGTAGCACAGAATGAATGAATATTTTCTGTCAAGGCATCTACTTTGAACCATTGTCATGTCTGATGTCTTACCTCCAACAAGGAAGATCTCATTTTCTTTGGCTGCCTCAGACAGAACTTGTGTGGATTCTCCTGGAATCTTCTCAGCATACTCACGGAAGAAACCGGTACCATACGGAGAGTTAAAACACTCCTACAAAGGAAACTAGAGTGAGATCAATCAAATACAAATACAAAATGCATGGGTCATTCTACAAAAAAGGGGGAAACGCCTGTCACATAACTTTGCAGACCCCTAAATTCATAATTTGGTATAATTATTATGTTAATTGTGTATTTTCAGAAAATATAGACTCTGTCTGTTATGATACTACAAAGTTTATCCATCTGATGTAAATTTTTTAAATTTTAACAATGTATTTAAAATCCCGGACTCATGAAAATAGCCCGTCACATTGATCATACATAGGAGTCAAGTTGTGTACCTTACATTTTAAAATGTATTTTTCTCCATTCAAATATCATTTACATTTACTTAGGACATG
>JASCQY010000002.1:17705459-17723286 GCA_030264315.1 Sardinella tawilis
ACACACACACACACACACACACACACACACACACACACACACACACACACACACACACACACACACACACACTCATGTACACACCCCTCCTCATTAACCTGCTCCAGCAAAGTGGTTTTCCGTTTTCCCGCCGTCGTTTTCGTTCACTCTGGTTTAGTCTACAGCTTTCCATATTGTGCTCGGATTAGATCTAACACGCTAAATGGAGGCAAGGTGCTGCACTGGCTGCACGAGAGAATTGATGGCGGAACAGCATGGAGATAGCCATGGGAAGCGTGCTGAATCCAGGCTATTCCGAGGCTATAACGCTGCCCTTATGCTAGCTGTTCCCCCCCCCCCTTTTTTTGTGATACTTAACTGAACATGAACCAACACAGTGAAAAGTCTTGCTCTCTCTGCACATACTCTGCTCATCCCCTACAGTGATTTTTTTCTAATTCAAATGCTGTGCTGGCCCATTTTTTTTTCTTTCAATCATTAAAATGAAATAAAACTCGACTTCCTTTCCAAAGCCAAAATTGTATTTTTCCAAACTGGATTCCAGCAAACTTATATATCTGGGTAATGGATAGAGGAATGATTGGAGTCAGGTGCGTAAGATTACGAACTCGGCCAAGTCTAACTGAAAACACACTCCTTTCAGCGAGCCTGCTGCTGCGCCACACAGTCCAGTCAGCCAATGGGCTCACTGCAGACTGCCGTCTGTTCAGGACCGAGGTATTAATACCGCCTTTGATTTTTCAGCTGGTACGTGCTTGTGTTTTCTATTGCTGCTTAGCACATTGTGTGTGTGTGTGTGTGTGTGTGTGTGTGTGTGTATGTGTGTGTCTATCTGTGTGTGTGCGTGTGAGTGAGTGAGTGTGTGTAGGTTTGTGTGTTGCACAGCTGTGAAAAGGTAAAGGATGACAGTGTAAACGAACCCTTTTTTGAATGGGTCTGATGGATGAGAGAGTGGAATGTGTCAGTGGTGGGCTAAAATTTCATTTGACTAACAGCCAGTCAGCCAACTGCTACCCTGGATGGATGCCTTGCCAGCCAGCATGCATTGATTCATATACAGTTGGCCATTTGACTCACATATTATGGGCTGAAAAATTAATGTAGAAGCATACATGTGCGTCTGATGTAGGATTTGGGATGATGTCCAGTACATTTATGTTCAGGCACAGTATAGGCATACTCAAGAAAGGACCCCCGTTATGATGGAGCCAAGCCCCTACACTATGCTTGTTGGCAACTTGGGGAAATTGAACAAGGTGTGTCCAACTGTGGACTTTGGAACCAAACTGTGGCCTACTACAGATTAAACAGCTTGGGGGAAGAAAGCACAGGTGGCAATCTTTGTTGAGGAAAAGAGTAAGGTATTTGTGTGCACTGAAGGGCATGATGTGAGTTTGGGCAATGATCATTTAATGCACTGGTACAGTACATAGCCAAACCAATGGCCAGCATTCCAATTTCTTACACCCTCTTGCCCCCTGTCACCCCACTCACACACACACACACACACACACACACACACACACACACACACACACACACACACACACACTTTGAACCAGTAGTAGCATGCATAATGCAGGCCCAAGAGCTGGGGTGAGGGCCAGAGGTGCTAAAATTAGTCTGTTGTCTGACACGGTTTCAATGTGCTGTCAGCAGTTGACACTGAGCTGGCCTGAGGTTCACAGGACAAAAATGGCAAAAACAACATAGAGTTGTTGTCGTCTGCATACAGCAATGTCATGAGTATGCTTATTCATGTAGAAGATAGCACTCTATGGGATGATTTTATATGGATTTACATGCCGTACAGTAATACACATATATGTCATCTATACAGTTAACAATATATGAAGACAAAAAAACAAATATGCAGACAGGATTGTTCTGAGTTGTAGCATAGCTTGTTTATTATTTTTATACTTTTTTGCATAGGGAAACATACTCACTTCCAGTAATGTAATCATGAGCATTTTGCTAACAGCGCTGGCTGAATACAATGTTATAATGAAATATTGTCAAAGCCGTAACCCCCCCCCCCCACACCAGTTCAAAAACACATGGCAAATTTAGTTGTTTTTGTGTATGAGAAAAAAGAAGCTCTTTGTTCTCCATTTTCAAAAATAATTACTTGGAAAAAATATGATTACCGACTTTTGCTGATACGATTTTCATCCCGACAGTTTAGAATAGAAAACAAACAGGAAAAAAAAAGAAAAATCACAAGCTGTAAGAGAAGATCTGTGTGTTAACGCCTGTTTTATTTGCGGCCTGTTTCTACTGGATGTGTCTGAACTAAATGTCCACATGCCCTTTCCTGGTGTGAAGTGTATGTCTGTGCAGCAAGCAAGCGATAATGAGTAACTACTATGGTAATATTTGTAAAGAATAATGAAAAAACAAAACAAAACAAAACGAAAAAAAAAAATCCTTAAAATTTTAACACTGCATTCGAATGTTCTCTGAGAAACATTTCGACCTCATCCCTTCTCCATCAAATCAACGTCAACTCACATTGAAAAAACAGCATGCTTTAAAAGAACAAAATAATTAGAATAAGAGAAAGAAATGAAGGAAAACAAAAAAAACAAATGTTGTGACAAAAGTTGGGGCACCTCAGGCCTGACCAGATAACAGAACTCAATCCAACACCATGTCAGAGAATTTCAGTCTCAAACCATTAGGAGCATTTAGGAGTATATTTGGCCAAAGAAGAAGGCCACAATGATTCATGTTGTTATTACTATGACTATGCTATTATCATCATCATCATCATCATCATCATCATCATCGTCATTAATTTAACATGTGAGGTGACAAGAATGGATCACATGGTGAAAAGAGTTCTGGAACTGCAAAGAATAATCATGGCTTTTTCCACCCTGCTGACAGAGGGAGTGTTTTTCTGGCACGCTCTGTACAGTGGGATATTAGCAGGAACCAAGTGAGAGGTTTGGGTGGGGGGTGGGGTGGGGTTGGGGGGTTATTTGGAACCCAAAACCAGTTCCTCTTAGAACTTAAAAATGACTTCAAACAGGGAGAACACATGTCAAGTCATTCAACTGGGTGAAGGTGTAAAAGCTGGAACTGATAGATATTAGCAGTTAGATGAGAGGCACTGCTTGTTGAAACAACTTTTTGGTATTGAGTTCATTTGTAAGTGTGTTTAGTATTTTACTTGCTGGTTTCACAGAAGAACGGAATAAAATAAAATAAAATAAACAAACAAACAAACAAACAACCAAACAAGCAAACGTTTTAAAAAAAAGAAAGAAAAAAAGAATTTATTCAGTCACAGTTCCCTAAATGCGACTAAAGTCCATTCTGCCAATGGGGTATGCATTATAGCTCTACTGTATGAACAACTCCTTTGGGACAGAAAATATTCTCTCTCCACCTCATTCTCATGGACTGGATAATAGCAGTCTGTAATATCCTGACAGAGTCCTCACTAACCAAACTGCCTGATGAGTGCACCTGCACACATTCCTGTGGGAGTGGATTGAAACCATGCATTCGACTGTTCAAAATGAAATCCCAGGAGTCAGAATGCTGCGTCTCTCCAAACAAACCTGGAGCAAGTGTGGCTTAAGTTTTCCATGTCTGAGCGAATAAAGCTCACTATATCTACAGAAAAGAACTGAGCCCAGATTGTTATTATCAAAAAACCCATCTTGAATGCCGACCGAAGACTTGAAAATACATGTTGATTTCTACTCAGATTTTATGACCAAAGATTTTATTACTAAGTACCATTTTTTTCCCTCTGAGGCCAACTTGATCCAAGTTTATTGAGAGTGCCTTGCCAATGCACTTAGTCCTTACTGTGATTAAGGGACTGATTATTTTGAGGGGACATTTTGACCAGCTGGGTTCAATACAAGGAGTGTTTTCTATCTGATTTCAGATAAATGAAAAATACCCAACAGACAAGGACTTGGATGTCATGATGCAGTTGAAAGTGAGGCTAACGATGGAAATGGAGCAAAATCAGATGAAGTAGTTTCTGCCCTGAAGAGATAGTCCAGCCCTTGCTTAAGGAGGGAAACATGGAGCTCAATGGAGTTGAGAGCATCATACAAAAACTGAATTGGAAAATATAACAAGCATCAAAATAAAAGGACACAAAGCTCAACGCACGGGGGGTATGGGTAGGGTATGGTGTGGGAAGGGATAAAGGAACGGTTCCTCTTTCTTCTCCTCTGGCTAACCTGAGTCTCACACTTTCCTAAAACACCCGTCCATGATGGTGGCTGAAAGTCTTGATTCTCCCCTGTTCAACCTCGTCTCATGCTAACGGGGCACATCGGCCTCCGTATATAAAAAAAAAAGTGCCAACGGTGTATGCCAAACCTCTGCTCTCTCTAAACTTCATGTCGTGCCGTCAGTGTCCTCCACTGCTGAGCCAACGTTTGTGCTTTGTCCGGTCGCTAGACGCCATCACCAACCAGACACTGATATAGATATTTTCTCCCCTATCCTTTGACTGAAAAAAAGGATGTCTCACAACAGCAGCATCCGCAGGTCTCTTTATCATCTCATTCAAACAGTACATCCCTACCCCTATAGTCTATGGAGACATTCAGCATGGGTCTACGGTGAGAAAGGCACTCGGAGCAGAGTGGGAGGAAGGGGGCTGCTCTCTACGCTCGAGCCCCTTCGGTACTACACTTCATTCACTTTCAGAAATGGCGCCGACCAATGGGCTTTAAATCGGACTGAATGTCAGCCCAGCCGGTGATTGTCGTGAACCAGACCGTGAGCACAGGCGGGCCAGCAAGAACCTCACAGGTCCAAATACAGTACGTTCTAAGAGGAAGTCCTTACGATTCAAGAGGTGAGAACACATCTACAAGATATCTAACAGATTTCGTAACAAGGGGCAAAATAAATAGATATTTCTGGTTTTCCCTATCATAGACAGATAAAACAAAATAAAACCAAACCAAACCAAACAATAAAAAGCAGCTCTTTCTCCAACGTAGTTCTTTCTCTAGTCTCAATCAAAGTACACCGTAGAGGGTTGAAGGTCTAGAAATATTTCCAGAGATACACATCTTAAAAAGAAGTATCCTTAGACAACAATACCAATACCAGGTTATCTAGTGCAATCTTCCAAAAGAAAAGAAAAAAACAATTTTTTTTTAAGATCTTGAAGCTTGCACAATAGTGAAAATGCAAGAAGTGCAAAAACTGTTAAATGTGTTGTGGGAAAAAATGGCAATGGAATTTGCATATCCCCTTGAAGCTAACTCTGTTTAAAATGACGACAAGTGATGCTGAAATGACTGTAGTCCAAAGCTCAGGTAATTCACCTGAGGACAGGTACCTTCTTCAAAAAGGCGTGCAGCATTGGTGGTTGCGCTCACCGCTCACCAACCACAACCGATCCCTTAGAAGGAATTCTCACATACTGTGGCTTGGCCACAAGCTTATGACAACTAAACCCAAACACAAGAAACATAAACATATATTTTCTCATACGAAAAAAGAAGATTTTTTTTTTTATGTACATTTTACCTTTTTTCATTCTACTTGATATACTGTAAGGATTTATACACAGGATAATGTGTCCAAAATGTAACAATTAAACATTAAGCATACAATAATAATTACTAAAACTATAAAAAAAATGTTAGTCAAGGGTTCAGAAATAAGATAAGGATAATATTTTACATGCATCCACTAATGCATAATATTGTCAGAGTAAGTTCAATCATCACATGTGGCCAGTTTAAAAAGGAAGGTGTTTGGGATACAGGAATCTGACCAGACCAGCGCAGCTATATCTGGATGGTCGACAGATTTGCGTGTGTTTGTCAGTCTGTCTGGCGTGGCTGAGTTAAGGTACATGAAAAAGCGGGGAAAAAAAAAGGACGTATAGGTAGGTGCGTGCAGGCAAGGCGACGAGACGCGACGCGCAACGCAGAGCTAATACTGCACCACAGGACTACTGTGCAGGCTAGACTAGATGGTGGCATCGGACTCCTGTCCCCTACATGTGCCCATGGCCTTGCCCAGGCTGGCTGTGTGTGTGACAGAGTTGGATGGGTGAGAGTGGAGCAGTGCAAATCTTCACAGGACAGGTGGTGGAGCGAGACAGTCTGCCCACGGGGGTGGAGGTCGCTAAATGGGTGGGTGGGGGGTTCGGTCGGTGGGTTGCCGGGCTGTTGGGCTGAGAGCGACGTGATTGGTCGCTGGCTGGATTGATATAGGACAGGTTTTGCGTTCAGGTGTGTGTTTGACTGTTCAGGTACACAAAAGACTGCTGGAATGATTAGTGGGGCCATGTGTCCACAGAAGCCTGGCCTGGACTTTAGGTAGACTAGATGAATTGTAGTTGATGCACTGAAGAGATTTTGGTCATTTTTGTTGTTTTTAAGTAGACGCATCTAATACAGCAGTCATTCAAATTCAAGTTCAAAATGAAAGGCCCAATGGCACTGTCAGATAAATATAGAAAACATGGACTTTTTTGTGCAAAGACAGCCCAGCCTCTGTGATTACCATAACAGGAAGTTGACCCCCGCTGTGCACTTGTGTTCGCTAGATAAGGAAGCAGACGCTCATTCCGTCACCTGCCCTGTTTTTTTTTTTTAAATACAAAATTGCTTGCTGATTGATGGCAGCATCTTGTTTGACGTGTGAGTCGTATGAGTCTGATGGAATGCCTTTGGCAACAGCACTCCACTTCAACCTAGGCCTGTACCAGGGCACATAAACCGTCACTGCCAAGATCTTAAGACGAGCATGTAAACAATTCCTCTTGTTCTGCCATTTCACTGAAAACTCTTTATAGCTACCAGCAAATCTTAATAGCTACCAGCGTTGCAATATCCATTGCAGAAACAATACTGTACACTGCATAACAAACTATCACATGGCCTTTTGACCCTGCTGGAAAAAAAACACACACATCATCTTCTCTTATTCAATATACTCCCATTACACTTCTAAGTAAGAAATTATAAATTATCACCTAACCACTAATTTTAAAAAAGAAAAAGAAAAAAAGAAACTACAGAAAAATATTGTTTTTTTAAAAAATCATTTTTTAGAACAGGTTTAAAAAAAAAAAAATCATCATGATGGTGGCTATTATTGGGCGTACTTTACTTCTTCCTAACAAAGACCTGTCACGTCTAGAATACAATATCTCTGCTTTCATTCACCATAGGAACGGGATGAAGCAAAACCACTGGTATTGTATTGTGATGAACTGTGCGGGCCAAAATTCAGGAACTAAATTGAACCTATGCATGTACAAACTCACAAAGTAACACTCTACATATCATACAAAGCTAAGTCTATGGTAGACTGAGTTATGGAGCTCTTTCAAAAGGTATGATATATCTGTGAGAAGAAAAAAAGAAAGAAGAAAAAAAAGTGAAGGACTCCGGAACCTGAACATCCAGAGAAGGCAGGACTGCTCCTTCTCCAAGTCAGGTTCTGGTTGCCATGACATTGTTGCTTAGAGTTTTTTCTGTTGTTGTTGTCTACCCACTACAACTATAATAAGTTCCAAAGTAACCAATACATCAGTAACGACAACAAAATCACAAATGCTGGGGAGTGAGAACTATTCGCTTATATGTGTCTGAGGGACCTAATGTTAGCAAAATATTCTTGGGGAGATTTGAGATGGACAATGCAATTTATTGCATTTTTCATGAATTCTTGTGCAATAGTCTGAACTATGCTCCCTTACAAACAAGTTAGTGCTCCATCCACGTGTATACAGAAAAGAAATTTGAAACCTTTGAGTCAAATGAAGTTAGCGTTTTCTCACTCTCTCTTTTAAAAGTCCATCCAATGTTCACTTTCCCCCTTGTTTGTGGCACATTTGCGTTCACATTTACAATCTGAGAAAGACAGCAAAGTGCTGTGGTAGAGCTCATCAATCAGTTCATTCTCGTCCACCTGAACACATTCTCAATCTCTGTCTTTCTCTCGTTCATCAACTTGCGCGGAGAAATCTATATCACAGTACACACACATTCATTCATACATACAGTAAACCTCACACATCCTGGGACACACACAACACGCACACAGAAACACACACACCAGTTTTGAAGCACTGCACCCAGCGCAACATTGACGAATGCAACAAGACAGTGTACATTCTACATTTTCAGATTTTCTCATGGAAAATAGTTTTGCTATTCCAGTCATAGTTGTTTCCACAATTCTTCAGTACTTAGACTCTGCTCTATAGGTGCGAGTACAAAAGTTATCTCATCTCTGGTCTGAAGATAGCAATTATAGCTAAAATTTGAACACATGGCTTTCAACGTGTATAGCAAAAAAAAAAAAGAAGTTGGATTTCAATTTCAAAACGCACTGAAGACAGTATCTAAAAGTGCTGAGGCTGCTATTCCTGTGTCGACTACAAACAGTTCAGGCCCAGAAAACCCTTGCAATCCAAGTGGATCAAAGAGACCTGATTGCGCTCCTCAAAAAATGGGAAAGCCTATAGCTCAGTACATTACAATCCTATTCTGTGCAAACACTTTCCTCACATCCCAGTGGCGTCAATCATGCTTGTCTGTTCTCTCCTTTCGCTTTGATCCCTGTTGCCAAAAGAGCAAAAAAAAAAAAACCCACCTAAACTACCTCGGTGCAATTTTTTTAAAAAAAATGCCAGAAAAGAAAATGCAACAGCTCGATTGGCTCTTCTGCCTGGATCACTCTCTCGGATGCTGCACGGGTATGAATCACAGACCGCTCTGCACTCTCCTCTCCTATCTGCTTAATACATTCGAACTCCTCTTGTTAAAAAGAATAGTAATAATAATAATAAAAATCTGACTGATCTGGGGATACACTGGCATAGTGGAGATGAGTACTGGAATTGCATATTTCACGTTGCATAAGCGAAAGCAGGATCGTGAGGCAGAGTGAGCGGAAAGCCACAGAACACCGACAAGAGACAAAAAACGAAAAACAAAAAACAGAACACAAACCCATCAAATTGAATACATTTAAGAACGAAAGAGAAAAATGAAAGACAGAAAGAAAGAAAAAAACATGTAGCATTGATTCCATGCGAATAACAGGAAAGACAGTCTCTGTTCTTATAAAAAAAGGGGGGAAGTCAAAGGTATTAAGAATCCATTTCTTTTCAGTTCCCAAAAAAATTGCGACTTCTTTTAATTCATCTGTTAATTCTAATCGGATAATGGCAAGCAATCAAACATGCAGCATTGTACTGTTATTGTTTTTTTGTTGTTTTGTTGTTTTTTTTTTGCAGCGATACTGGTTACATCAGTAAAAGAAACAAATTTACATTTTTGTCTTTCAATCAGGTATTACTGTTCTTAACTAAAGGCAAGGCACATAATGTGTTATATAAAATATCGTGCAAAGTAGAAGAGGGAGAGGGAGTACAAATCATAAGAAACGTGGTAAAACGGTTTAAACCCATCTGAATCTCTGGCTCTCTATTCCATGGGTCTGGGGGAAGATGGGGGGAGTCATTGGGTGTTGGGGTCAGGGCAGGGGCAGGGGCAGGGGCAGGGGGGCAAGAGGAGGGGTTGTAGAATGGGGCAGGGCAGCTTCTGAGGGGCACTAAGAGCATCTGCCATGCACCCATGTTCGCATTACTGTGGCCTTAAGAGCTAAGTTCTCATGATTTTTTTTTTCTTTTGAAAGCACCATGCATTTACTGTATTTATATATATATATCAAGATAATTCTTTCTCATGTCAGCACCCGTGTAAAAACATTTCATTTTTGTGTATTATCTTCACAAATCTGGATTCAGATTGCAACTCAACTGGTTTGTAGTTTGCTATTGCAAAGCCGTATTGAAAAGAAAAAGTCAGAATTAGGACCGACCACTGTGTATGGACATTCGCCTCACCATTGTTTTTTGAAGGATTCTGTTAGCTGTACAGCCTTTTTCCAGCAAGTCTGCACATAGCATTGATATGTATTGGTTATGCAGTTATGCTGACAGCTGAGGGGTATTTTCTTCTCTCTTTCTCTCCCTCTCTCTCTCTTTCTCTCTCTCTCTCTAACTTAGCTTCAGAAGGTGATTTCAGTTCAGAAGGGACACGTATTAAAAGATGCATCTGAGGGATTTGGGAGTTGAGAGCTTTCTCTGTCTCCATCTCAGTATCACCCACTCTCCTTCCCACCCTTGTGTGGCCAACTTGCAACTAATTCAGGCTCATACGTCCACAAGGAAATACAAACAAATAAACAACTACACAAACCAAATCATTCATCTTAAAGTAGAAGAAGAAGAAGAAGAAGAAGAAGAAGAAGAGGAAGAAGGACAAAAAAAAGTGAAACTCTTGCAATGTCTTAGGCACTTTTCATGGCTTTGAGATTTGGGTTTGGTAGAGGAGTCAGAAGCCCTGATGAGAATTAGTTTTTGTTTTGCTTTTTTTTTTTCTTTTAAATATAACATCAGTACAAATCCCATTCGCCCAAATCCCATTCTGCTGTGACCTTGTCTGAATTCATTGCTTCTCCTCTGCATCCCATGACTGACTGGGACGCTATGGGCACCAGCCAGAGAGAAAGAGAGAGAGAGGTCTGGGCACAGATGCACGACTTCTACGTCTGGCTGGCACTGACAAGTCTGCAGGCCACTACCCCAGCCAAGCTAACAAACAAACAAACAAACACACACACACACACACACACACACACACACACACACACACACACACATACACATTTTCACCAATCATGACTTAGTAGTGCCAGTGGCATCACTGTCCTAATGATAGAGCGTTTTCTCACACACACACACACACACACACATTGGGGACACTACTATCATCAACACACGTACAGTCATATTATTGGCCTCACAATGCAAACACTTTTCCTCTCCTTTTGAAAAAAAATCGTCTACTTTTCAATTGCGTAGACAGCTCTGTCATTCTGATGAATGAAGGTACAGACTTTTAAAAAATAGCGGGATCGCTGAAATTCCTAATTTCCCCTCCATTGCGCACACACATGGAAACATTTTCCAAATCTACATGATTATGATGAACACAGAGAGGGGTTGGGTTATTTTGATCCTACTGACAACTCAAGAAAGCCAACACTCACAACTCATGTACCCTGCTACCAAAACAACAAGAACAGTCAACAAATAAAATGCTAATGGCTAACTCTGACTTGCAGCATTTCGTATGATTAGGCCAAGAAGACTAGCTGCAAAGTGGATCTTGTAGTAGTGCAATGCATGTTATTTCCAATGCAATTTTTTAAGTCAATGCAAAACAAAGAAAGAAAGACCTATCATTTAGACCAAATACTGTTATGATAGTAACAGAAAAAGGTCTGGTAGTCCCTTTGTTTCAATGCAGAATATACTGAACCCCCTTCTCTATGCTAAAATTTGAAAAAGAACATTAAGTTGGGTAAGGCCAAGGGATTGGCAATGGGAAGGAACTATCTAGACAAGTGATCAGAATAGCAGTCTCTGCACACGCGTACATACGTACATACAAACACACTTAGGCACACACACAAACACACACACACACGCAAACTCAAACAAACACACACACACACGCAAACACATCAAGGAAAACGGCTACACTTACGCTCTCTTCTTGCAATGTCTGTCAGAAACGACAGGCAGAGAAGACATCATACCTGAACTTTCAAATCTTCGCCCTAAAACAATACTGACACATGTCAGTACATGTGTGTGTGTTTGTGTGAGAGAGGGTGTGTGTGCATGTGCGTGTGCATATTCTTGTCACAGAAGCATCATCAACATCAGTGTGTTTCGAATGAGAAGGCCTCCACGAAAAAGTGGCTCCTTGTATAAATGTTGCAGTGTTTCCTCCAAAGAAAAAAATCTCAGAACAAAGGAACTGACAGATTCATGATTGTCAATAAAATTGGATGAAAAGCTGACTTCTTTTCGTCAAAATATCACTTGAGAGGGAAGCTGTCCACCAGTCGAAAACATTTTTTTTTTTTGAAAGACGCTTTTTGTTTTCTTAAAACATTGCCCCTTGTCTCTTTCCCACTTTTTTTTCTTGGAAAAAATCTGGGATCCGTGTAATCCATGGGAAAAAGCGTCACCACCGGAACGTCATCAGATTCTCTCTTCCCTGTCGGTTAAGAAAATAAAGGATATTTGTTTTGCATATATGAGAAAGCAGCACCGTAGCTGAGGGGAAGGGAGGGAGTCGAGGAAGGGCGTCCCAAGAGGACGAGGGGAAGCTTGCTGGGGTAGATTATTTTTTGGGGGGGTTGGGGGGAGTA
The DNA here is from genome assembly GCA_030264315.1 of Sardinella tawilis. Taxonomy (NCBI): domain Eukaryota; kingdom Metazoa; phylum Chordata; class Actinopteri; order Clupeiformes; family Clupeidae; genus Sardinella; species Sardinella tawilis. Next base: position 17,717,706 of record JASCQY010000002.1, read on the forward strand.
GTGTCTTTGTCCCCCTCTCTAGTTCATGTGGCTGCCCCAAAACATCCTCTTCTCTCCTCTAGTCTCTGTCCATGGCCTCTCTCTCCTCTTCCTTGCGGTCGTCACTCAAAAAGGTGTACTGAAGCATCTTTTTAGATCGGTTATACATATCTAAATATATATATATATGTGTGTGTATGGACATACATATATTTAGATGTGTATAAATATACACTGTATATATACATATATCTCATATATATGTATATACTTTTTCCCTCTTGCATCTTCTTTACATTTTTTTTTATTTTTCTGAATTCCACAAAGTGATGAATCTGAAATCCAAGTTCATGCTCATGGCCTCTGTCCACGTGTCCATCAGTTGCCTAGGTACCAGGACTGCGGGAGGGAACAGAGAAGAGAAGACAAGCGTTATAAAACACAAGTCAAGCTTTGCCGGCCAACAGTGTGAATGGGCGCTGGCAGGAAGAGTGCCCCAATTCTCTCAAATTACTTAGCCTATGCTTACAAAACATTAAATATTAATGCCTAATAGTACGATAGTATTTCCTTTGAACTAATTGAACTGAGCTGAATTGATATGAATCAAATTGATCTGAATTGGATTAAAAGTGCAAGTCTCAGTGGAGCGGCTGTCTGACACTGCTTGGTAATTATTGTGTAACATCGTACAGGGTGATTGACTGGCAAAGAAAAGGCTACTTAGAGGATTTATATGCATTTTGAAACAGTAAGGCTAAGTAAGCGCTGCAGTGTAACATCTCGTTGTAATTTAGTGTAGCTATGTCAATGAATCTCACTAGGTGCATATTGTGTGAAAGTTCCCTCTTATTGCAGACTTGTGGGCAACCAGGCAGATATGCTCCGCTGAAAATCTCACCAAAATTACACCGCTCTGCCCAACACAGGGATTAACTCTAATACCCATTTTAATTAGTTCAATTTCAGAATTTAATTACGCTGTGGCTTCGTGTCAGAATTTAATCACGCATTAGCTCAGTTTCGCATCTGCACGGCTGCCCATAGAGATACTGACTGTTTTTTTTTCTCTCTCCTTTTTTTTCACCCCAAATTTGCTTCCTTTCTTCCCAGTAGCAACAACTATATAAATAAGCAGAGAGCATTGGGCGGTCCTTGGTGTCAGGAGGCCAGATATGTTGTGATGTGCTTAATGGTTATAAATTATGTAGAACTACGAGGCCCCTGTCGGGCCAACTCGACAGAAAGCAGAAAATGAGACAGAGAGAGAGCGAGACAGCGAGAAAGAGAGAGAGAGAGAGAGAGAGAGAGAGAGAGACGGCGCTTTCCAAGCTCTGTGCAATCAGTGTCGTCTCTACTAATGGTCTCCAAACACTTAGCGCCAGCCAGAACCTTGAACCAAATAGAGCCATTAAAAATAATATGGAGTAAAAGAGCTGTTAAAGCCAAAGACGAATCCCAGTCGGAACCCACCCAAGCCTTTTAAAAACATAATAGGATCTTGGCTTCGGCGTACAGACCGCTAAAGTCTTTTTAAATTTTGACAAGGTTGGAAAAAAACTAAAAACCAAAAAAAGGAGATTTAGAAAAAGAAGTATATGTATTTTTTGAGGACCCCTACCACAGTATTTTCCACTAAGGTCATTTAATGGCTCTCTTACAGAAGTACATTACTGCACCCGACAGTATTTCTTCAATAAAGCTAAATAAGGAAAAATGATTAAGTCCAGAGTGGGAGAAAAAGAGATGTGGCTTGATGAGCCAAGATGAGAAATCCTCAATCAGAACCACCCTGCGCAGACATAAATACAGCCTGTACACTCCATTAACAGCGATAAAGTAAAACAACAAATATGTGTTATACAGACGCCCCGTACGTGGTTGTTTGTATGGGCAGCAGACAAAAAAAGACAAAAAAAAAAAGATGGAGAAGAACTGCTGTTTTCCATAGTGTGTAGTAGGCTAGAGAATGAGTAAAATAGAAAGGGGACGTGCAATGTGATTTCAAATAATAATAATAATTGGGAGATGAAGTGCTGAGATCCAGGGAAACGGAGCCCAGGCCACATGAAAGGCCCAGCGCTGTAATTCACTGAGCCGGCCGGCCTGGCTGGCTCCTCTAATTGGACCTCCGTGCGGGAGCTCGCCAGTTAATACAGGGGGCAACGTCCGCCTGCCAAGAGCGCAACCTCGCTGGAGACTCCTGCGTGTGTGTGCGCCTGTGTGTGTGTGTGTGTGTATGAGAGAGAGAGAGAGAGAGAGAGAGAGAGAGAGAGAGAGAGAGAGAGAGAGATTGTATGTGTCTGTACGGGTATGTGTATGAGTAAATGTGTCTGTAAATCTGTGTGATTCTGCATGTTTGTGTCTGTGACAGAGACTGAATAAGTGTGTGTATGTGTGTGTGTTTGTGTCTGTGACAGAGACTGAATAAGTGTCTGTGTGTGTGTGTTTGTGTCTATGAGAGAGACTGAATAAGTGTGTGTGTGCTTGTGTGTGTTTTTGTGTCAATGAGAGAGACTGAATAAGTGTGTGTGTGTGTGTGTGTGCACGCTCTCTTTGTATTTGTGTCACTGCCTGTGACTGTTTAGGTGAGGGCAATCGATCATGTTGGCACTACTGTCTCCTCTCCCACACCTCGAATGCGAGAACATCGGAGAACACTCTCAGTCCTGGACTATGCCTATTGCACCCCGATGCTGGTGTGCTCTGCACTGGGATCACTTCTGGATGCCCTTGGCCCTACTCACTTTCTGGCAAAACAGGTTTGAAATTTATGCCCAGGATTTATTTCGTTTAAAGATATTGCAGAAACTGTGGAGCCATGTGACTCTGTGTGGAGTGTGAGAAGGAATGGAGCTGGATAAAAGATTTTCAGTTATTATTCGCCTTTTGAGGACAATAAGGAGGCCTTCTTCCTCCCATGAGTGTGTAACTGTAAACATATTAGCCCCGTACCATCGAGTCTCCTAGACGTCCAGACCGTCAACAGACCTCTGAGGGTGGCTCACACACAGTGGAATTATTGTAGGCCCTTTGTCAAAATATATTATGCGCCCTGTGCGTGTGTGTGTGTGTGTGTGTGTGTGTGTGTGTGTGTGTGTGTGGAGGGAGAAAAAAGCCCCTTGAGTCGGCTACAGTGACAACCGACAACACATCAGAGTGTTTCCCCAGCTCTGGAGCTCATCAGTGTTCTCTCTCTCTCTCTTTCTCTTTCTCTGTCTTTTCTTTTTTTGTTGTCTTTTTTTTTTTCCTCCAGCTTAAGAGTAAATGACCACACGCCAGTTTGGTTTTTTAAATATGCCTCCCCCTCTGTCTTTCCTGCCCTGACATAAACATACAATCGTCTCCCTCTAGAGAAGCCGGTCGTGACTGAATATATTTCCAGTTTACATTATGGAAATGTAATTGCTGTTCTCAGCGGAGGCTCTGGCGATTAGCATGCCGTGATCTCCCCCCGACGCTCCGAGCCCGCCGTTTCGACATTTCTGTGGCAGCGATCGAGAGTCCTGGCCTCGCAAACAAACTGTGGGTTTAACCAGCCGCTCACATGCAAAGTGATTCCAGCTCACGTATGACACCGCGAACACCTCCTCCTTTTCCCTGACTTGTTGCTGTGTACTCCAGATACACTCACACACACACACACACACACACACACACACACACACACACATGCTAGCTAGGGATGAAGAGGGAAAACAGACCGTCCCCTGGCCATGTAATGTCATGTTGCATCCAGTCACGTGTCAGCTTCAGTAGCCAGTGAAGCGGCCAGTAAAATATTCTCTGCTGTTGTGTTCCTCTGATGCTTGTAGCCCTGGTGGGATTACCGTGGACTTGTATCCAGCCGATAAGCTCATTCTGGCCAGTGCACAGTCTGCCCCCACTCAGATCTGAGGCAAATGCAGTTTCCTCTCGGTAATCCACCGAGAGTTAAGTGAAGCAGCAACGGCCTTTGCCAGGCCAAACCAGGCGAGCAGCGGAGCAACGGAGCTCGACTCCCAACTCTCATTGGGTAAACAAACACTGGATGAGAGCTCCAGCCGACAGAGTTACAAGCTTGCTGGGCATGAGACGAGGAGTTATGAGGTGGGAAGTAGGGAAAAAAGATTCACAGACTCTCACAGAGTTTGGACGGGACACAGTTGGGCGGTGGGGGGTGCTGGGAAGGAATGGGGGTAAGGGGGGTAAACATCCCCCCCCCCCCTCCTTCATGAATGCATGAAAAACGTTCCATTCTCAAGTATCAAAGCAACCAATGAGACAATGACAAGTCCCAGACAATATCCCCTCGGCCAGTGGGCAACCAGTAGTTCCTCCACCTCTCACCACCCAAAGAAAGTTAAGCCTTGGGCTAAATGGCTGTTTAGCACTGAGGCATGGTCGATTTCAGATTGTGGGATTGATATTATTGTGTGAGGCGGTGTGTAGGGAAAACAGTCGGCGGCCCTTTGACACCCTGTCCTCAACGTTGGCAGGAAGCAACATGCGCTCGCATGCGCTGGTTTGCTAAAAAAGTTTTTCATTGCGTGCTAATATGCGCAAATCTAGAGGAACATAATAACATTTTTGTCATGGGAAAGACACCCCACTGGGCTCAGTCAAGGCTAATAGGCGGTTAATGTCTTTTTTTTCCTTCCCTCTCCCTCTTGCAGAAATATTTTTGTTTCTTGTAAAAAAAAAAAAAAAAAAAGGCTTTAAGAGTTGAAGGTTGAGGAAATTGGACTTGGGTTTGGGTGTGCACACAATGGCGGGGCGAGAGGGCGAGGTATTCTAATGAGTCCGCACAACGTTTCCCCCCCCTCCTCGCAAAATAGCCGCGGCGACCACAAGTCACTCGGGCTGGTAATTGACACAGAGACCTCTGGTGAATAACATGCGCTGGACCACAAATGCAAACGGAGCATGCAAATGTACTGCAAATGCAGGCCAAAACCAGATGAATATGATAGGGAGAGGGAAATGGGTTTGAGAGAACTGGGGGAATATAGTGACATACTGTACGGTACAGCACTGGAGAAGAGATGGATAAGGAGATGAGGAATGAAGAGATAGATAGAGGGTATGAAGTGTGTGAAAAAAAGAGGGATGAAGAGATAGATAGAGGGTGTGAATTGTGTGAAAAAAGAGAATAGCCTATATTAGCCTCGGCCTTACGTCCGTGTACACTATGTGCTTTGGCTACACTGTTGCTATGGGAGTGGTCATGCCAATAGAGCTTGCTGAAGTGAGCTGAATATAGTCTGGGATAGAAGAGGGGATATAGAGAGAGGGACTGAGATACAGTCAGAGAAGAGAAAAATACAGGGAACAAAGGGAACAGGGAAAGAAGAACAGAGGGAAACAGGTAGATAGAGAGAGAGAAAGAGAGAGAGAGAGAGAGAGAGAGAGAGAGAGAGAGAAGCAAACTTTCACACCAGACAGACATGAGCAATCAACCCCTGATGCCCTGCAAGTTTCATTCCCATCCAGCTTGGCTGGAGCAGTTGCAGGACGGGCATGGATTAGTTTGGTCTGCTGCAACTTCCACCCCCCCCCCCTCGAAGTTCAAGTTCGTCCGACAATTACATCATGTCTGGTTACCACTAGCAACCAGACAGCT
>JASCQY010000002.1:17797122-17813724 GCA_030264315.1 Sardinella tawilis
ACATTAATATTTAAGAGGTTGCAATTAACGTTAAATCCGTATGGGGTGATTGAACCTTCGTCGTGAGCACCTCATAGACAGTAGCCTAAAGGAGCACCTGCATGTAGGCTGTGTGATTGGGGGTCCTTTAAATAACGAACTTTTGAATGTTTCACGTCACGAATTTGACTCTTTTGACTCCGAGGCGTGTTGAGCGACTTGGGCGTCACGTGTTGGGCGTCTTCGGCGACTTTGTCGCTTTTGACTGTTTCGGTCTGAACGCACAGTAAGGAGGTGGAAGCCCAGCTTATCTGTAAAGAAGTTGGCAGAAATGGTTCCAACTCTCAGATCAATTTATGACCTGAGAACCTTCAATGCCATTTGGATAGAAATGCTTGCTAAATTTCACTGTGCTGCCATACGGTGGGGCATTAAGACCGAGCTTTGGGGCTTGAGAATCCAAAAGGGTTCCCTCGAAGTTATTCTTTGGTCTTGTAGAAGTTTGGTAACTGTAGATGCCTCTAGCCTTTCAAACATCAGGCTCTGTGGTCAGTTGAACTACTGTATCGATGTGACATTATCTGACTGCTTGTGTGTACATGCCAGACTTCAGCGTCTTGTGATTAAAGGTGCTCTAGGCATGCGCCGAAGATGGCCTTTTGGGATGGCACTAAGGCGCATGTCTAGCCCATTCCTAATAGGCTGTTCCATGCTGCAGGGAACATGTGTTTCTGTGTTCTAAAGTGGAATCATGTCTGGCTGTTTCCTAATGGTGTGTTTGTTTCCTGTTGTGGCAGGTGGAACCGCGCCAAGCTCACTCTGGCCCAGAGGAAAGACCGTGTGGCCCAGAAGAAGGCCAGCTTCCTCCGGGCTCAGGAGCAGGCAGCCGACTAAGGCTCCTGCAGGCTCTGCTCCCAATGAGTGCGGCAAATCACTTTGTTCTAATAAATCTATTGAAAAAAGACTTCAGAGTGCGCCTGTGTATGCCTGGGTGTGGGTGTAATGCTTTATATTACATTTTCATTTTTTTTTTTAAATACAAACCATTAAATTTCTATTGATTTGCCACTAAGGGTCACTGCTGTTTCTTGCATGGATCTCAGTGCAATATTTAAAGTTTGGGTTTTTTATTTTTTTTTTTCCCCACCCCACACATTTACGCAAGAAAACACTTGAGTGGCTGTGAGGAGGGATGAATCATTTGTAAACTTTATACAGTTCAGTTCAATGAGGACCTTTTTTGTTTGTGGAGGACAATCCCAGTGTAAATCCAGCCTTGAGCTATTTTCCTGTTGGATGTTGACATGATCAACAGTGTGAGGATTTTCATACTTCTCTATCCCACATCTGATTTTTAAGTAGATTTTTAAGGTGCAGTATGAGCTCTTGCATGGTGTTAAGCGCAATTAAATTTTTTTTTTTCAAATCATAGGCATCTCCACTTGATTAGCTTGTTGCCTGCCCGATGAATACGCTGTGAAAGTCCCATCTCAGGGGCACAGGCTGGGCACCAAAACAACACCATATTTCAGCCGAATTCCAAGATTGTCGGGGGTGGGGGTTAGTGAGCATGCATATATGGGTGGGGGGCAGTGAGCAAAGTTGATAAAGTGGCCTGAGTTTAAGGAGTGTTTTATGTTGAACATCGACTGAAGTGACATCATTCAGGATCTCATAGTGCACCTTTAAGAGTTAAATGTACACTGTTATTCCCCTTGGTGTCCAGTGCAGTTTTTGTTTGCCATTGTGCATAAATACAGTATATGCTCTGGAATTCTATGCATGTAACAATGTCCATCTGAAATTCTCAGCACAAGATGTCAGACGCTTAGTGTAGTTCAGAATTGTGCCCACCAGATGGCGCAATGAGACAAATTTTCAACATACACAGCAGACGCTTGCCTTGTCTTGGGCTTCATTTTAGGTAAAGGGAGGAGAAATGGTTTATTTTACATAATTTAATGTGCAAATCCATCATGCAGTTTATAATATACATTTATGACACTTCTGAAACCATGAACTGCAGCAAGTTGTCTTAACCCAGTACCAATTTAGATCAGCTGGATGGATTGGGGCAGCATCAACACACAACCAGTTTGTTCATTCTGGTGATTTTAAAAACTTCAAGAGTCCCAATTTAAAAGTGCTTTGCAGCAGTCATAGGCAGTTGGTCTGCTTTCTGGAAAAAAAAAAAAAATAAAACAATTTCCAAATTGTAACATTTAAACAACAAACACATTAATCCCCTCTCATACAGACTATGAAAATGTCTCCCACGCATGATCTGATTGTCCGGTTGTGTCCATGAGGTCGTTGGAGGGAGCTGCGGGATGTCCGGCAGTTGCTTCAGAGCTCCTACTGGTCCCTGGAGGACATGCACGTCCATTAGCAGTCTGTTGGTCTTTGGAGCATCAATTTTGGGATTAAAAATTACAATGACAAGGCAGTCGAAGAGTTACTTGTGAACTAAAGCTATAAATGTCATGTGTGGGTGTATTGTTTTGACCCACCCATATCTGGAATTAGGATCTTGGTAAAGATAGTAAAATTAATCAATTGATTTTTTTTTCAGTCAATAAATTCACTGCTGCAAGAAGATGCTCATTATCCTTTGTTAAAACTGCCAAAAAATTACGAGACAAGTTATAAATGAATTGGATCAATGATTCTGTGGCGACCTGATCAAAAGGACTAGTAATTCACATTTTCCCAGCCTAGATTGCACACATTTAAAAAGGCCAGTACAGTATGATGCATCACAGCAACCAGGAACAGCATCTACAGGTGCCCTGTCAGCAAACCAACCAGGAACAGCATCTAAAGATGCATTTCCCAAAACCTTAACTGCTAACTACGTTAGCGACTTTGTTGGTTGCAAAGCAGTTTTTCATTGACAACCAACCTTAATTTTGGGAAATGCATCACTGGACGGAGCCTTGCCTCACCTGTCTGCTAACCCAACCCGGTCAGGGGACTTGTCTAGTGTGGTGTGGTGTGGTGTGGTCCGTCTCACTAGGAGTCTTTGGTGTGTGAGATCCTCTTCCACAGCAGAGTCTTGAGGTTGTTTAGAATGAGTGAGTGTTCCATCTCCATCTGTTCTGTGGAGCCCTTGAGAGCGATGCACGCGTACAGCTGCTTCTCGAGCTCCTCGCGTACGTCTGACGGCGCCCCCCATAGGAGGTAGTCCTTCAGCGCGCCGCACGCCTTGGCCAGGTTGGGCCGCGTCACCTCCGTGGTGCAGCGTCGCTTGGTGAGGTCGCACGACGTCAGGCAGTCAGCGCCGTAGACGCAGTCGGCGTCCGTCTCGCAGCGGCGCTCGCGCATGGCCTCCTGGAAGGCGGCTTCGGGCACGATGCGCCGCGCGTCCACCACCTTCAGGTCGTGCCGTTCGGTGTAGCCGAACCCCGCCGCGCTCACGTCGCACATGAGGAAGCTGCCGTACGTGCCGTGGAAGACGTCCTCGACCAGCTCCAGCAGGCCGATGGAGATCTTGGCCTTGCGCGGCCACGACGGCGTCACCCACTGGTCCATGCTTCGCCGCAGGCCGGCGGGGATCCAGAGCTCCAGCAGCCATGGCAGGCTGAGGCCGTAGAGCGGCGCGTAAGGCACCTTCTCCACCACGTACAGATCCCCACAGAAGCCCAGCAGCTTGGGCGTGTGCTCCCGGTCCTGCAGGACCACGGCCAGGAGGAACTCGTTGAGCTGGATCAGGGCCCAAGCCGAGCGCGCCTCCGACAGGGAGATCTGACCGTCCTTGTTGGCGTCGGCCACCCCGAGCACCAAGGTCGTCAGGTCCTGGAGGTTGGCCTGATCACCCACTTTTTTCTGAGAAAATAAAGAAAAGCTATGTAAGGACATTATTTGGGCTTGAAATGCAACAGAAATCAATGCAAGAAGAACATCAAAGAAAGACAGAAACAGACTGAAAGATTGGGGACATCAGAATCAAACCTTAGTCTCTCTGGTCACTTGGACCTTATGAGATATGGATGCTGCTGCCACTTGCCCCGGTATCTCATAATCAATCATTCTTCTAATGAATTCATTAAAAAGGTTTCAGTGAAAACATGAACAGTATCAGACAAGCCAGTGTTGTTACATGACCTTGAGAGTCTTTGAAGGACCCAGCTGATTTATTTAAGCAGCCAAGGCTCAGCAGGCCAATTATCTTATCTCTGGATCACAAGAAAAAGATCTTGCTCCTGATAAGCCTAGGCACTCTTCCTGTTCCTACACTTGTCCCATTTCTTTTTTCTCCTCCACAAGCCAGTGGACAAGCTGACTGAAGAATGTACGTGGTTTACATATAAAAACAAAAACTGTTAAATATATTATGGTAATAGGCTATAAGCATCTCAATCTTTGCACTTGTGTTTTTAGCTGGGTGGGCAGCTACACTTTTAGAACCATTTCTCGCTTTAACCCATTTATCAGTGTGTCATAGATAGATAAGTGTGTTGTGGTTTGCGGTCTGCTTTCTGGGCCATGTGATGATGAAAGTATAGAGGTTTCCGGAAGCATCCCCAGGAGAGGGTCGCCTCCCAAGCAGCTGCTGACCTTCAGATGCTCGAGGACCATCTCCTTAAACTTCTCCACAGAGGTGCCCTTGGTGGGCTTGTCGAAAGATGCCGTCTCCTTGCGAGGCTCCATCTCAGCCACCAGGTCGTAGTGAGGCACCTCCTCCATCTGGCACTTAACGATTCCCTCCAGGTCTCCCCAGCTCCCAGAATACACCTGGCCAGGGACACACACACACACACACACACATATACTGTCAAGGCAGGAGAGCAGGAGAGTCACCCAGTGGAAGTCATTTAATGTCGCGCTAAGTAGGGAGGGAGCTGGGCCGCGCTAATGGGAACAAGTGTTGACAGTGACAAGTGATGAGTGCGCGGTGATTCTGACCTGGTTGTTGGGCTTGGCAGACAGGCACTTCCCGAGGTAAAGAGTGTCCTTCTCGCACAGGCTGCTGCACGCCGAGCCATCAATCACTCCTTTCCTGTATTTGTCACACTGGGCCAGGAACAAAAAACACACACACACACACACACACACACACGGGACAAAAGGCCTTAGCTGATGGGACTTTAAATGATAGGGGAGATTAAAATAGTACATCTAGTTCTATATTTAAAGGCATGAAGCCTGTCTTGATCATTATTGCTATATTGATTTATCATCCCATCCATGAAGTTATCCACAAAAAAACGTTATTAGAATATTGCCTGATCATTCATATTACATTCAAGTCGTTGATCTTCATCCCATTCCATATAGTTTTGTTTAAATGATGTCCTAGATTATACTCCCAAAATGTACTCCTTTTTTGGTGATTAAAGGGGTCACAGTGTTTGAGTTGGACAAAAAAAATGGCAGTTATAGTTGGACAGAGGCTTTTCAGTTACACTGTTACAGTAATATTAACCAATGGCAATAATATTATCAACAATTTCAGAGATCAGCATTGCCCATATCCTGCTGCCGTTACTGTAACCGTCACGCTTAAAGGGCACAGTGACTGAGATGCCAATCTAATGCAAATTCTAATCAAATTCAAAAATCAGTCTTCTGTCTGTTTTATGGGTGTGCCAAATCACATTTATGTACACTTCAGGCACTATTAATGGGAAACAAAGACAGCTGCTAAATCCAAGGGATGGGGGGGTGGTTGAACCAGAATTGAAGACTGCATCCTTTAACTCTTAAAGATAGTTAACTGATATTATCATTGTGCTTATTGTGTTTGTGGTCAGTGCAGTGTGACTCCACTACATGGCTGTACCGTCCTCTCTGACTTAGATTTAACCTTAGTCGTGATCCGAGTCACGTCGTAGCCTACTCACGATTGCGTTCTTGCACTCCCTGCCGCGGCAAAGCTCTGTGTAGGAGGAGTACTCCACGTAAACCACCCAGCTGCCCACAAACACCGCAAGCCACGAGAAGAACAGGTACTTCATGTGCAGGTAGGAAAACCGGGCCTGGGCAGGGAGAAAGAGTGTGGGATGGAGAGAGAGAGAGAGAGAGAGAGAGAGAGAGAAATTTATTCCTTAAAAGTGGGTCAGTCATCCTCTTTACCCTAAAACATTTAGCATGGCTGATTTTAAATTTATGTGACAAATATATCAAAGCCTTAGAACTGGCAACCAAGGTTGCAGCCTCTTTTTAATTCAAAGGCCAGACGAGGCTGTACACATTTTTCTTTAATTTCAAGACTGCTTTGGAATGAAAAGATGTTTTTTTTTTCTTTCAAAGGCTGCAGCGCAGAGTATTATTTGCCAATAAGGTCAACAGAATGTAGAGAAATGTCACGTCACCCAACAGTCTGTCTGGACTAGAGTGACGCCAAATAAGTTGGACGACCGAGCAGGAATTCTTTGGCAGTGCATCGAGTTCATAAAATCTGTAGCTGGCTGCTGTTTGCCGTGCAACTTGTACCTTTTCCCCTTTGGTTCTCAGGGCCGATTATTCAGCAAACCAATGCACAGGAGTACAGCGCAGCAGAGACACACGAGTGTGATGGAGGAAGATAAAAACTGCAGGCCAGTTTCCGTGTCTCTCTCCGACCTCAGACACAAACCCACTGGAGTTAGAGACTACGGGGACTTTGAATATTTTGGTGTTTGGTTCCATTTGACGTCTCCAAAGGACTCTTATCTCTTCTGTCACTGCGTGCACTCTGTCTACTCCGCGCTGTGTTTAAAATAACATCCTATTGAGGCCCGTGGCCTTGTTTCTTGAGTTCTCTTGCAGGAGACGCTGCACCAGCCAGGCCTTGTTCAGACTCTTTTCAAGCACTGCTGGAGAGTGCAAATGAAGCTGACTGGGTGGCTCCACGCACCAGGAGCCTCTGATGCAGCCGGGGTGCGAGGGGTGGGGTGGGGGTGTTTCGCTGTCATCTCCACTGGCTGACAAGTTGCATGAGCTGATATATAAATAGCTCCTTCAGGCAGGAAAACTGCAGATGCTTCATGAAATATGCAATTTTCACCCAGAATAGGTGTAAGAGCTACTGTGCAATAGGACCTGAGTGTTACATTGGCATTATGCTTCAAGGCAAGCATTTTTCTTTCTTTTTTTGGTGCCCTAGTGACAAGCCAGGGGAAAAGAAATCCATTGAAAGAATTTCAAATACGTGAAACATGGATGCATGAAAGCAGGGGCTTCACCCGGGCAAGATGGTTTATTTATTTATTTATTTATTTATTTATTTATTCCGTTTCGCCGAGCTGCCGCACGGCTGTGAAAGAACAGGAAGCCATTCATCTCCGATTTCAATCCAGATGAAGTCATCCATACTTTCAGGCGGTTTTCTTGGGTGGGTGGAAGAAAACTATTAAACAGACCTGGTGCCGTGGCAGCGGCAGTCACTGCAGGTAGGCAACACCACACCATATGCCTTTTGTTTCCGCACCGTTCATTTCACAGCCACCCAAGGCTGTGAAGGCCTAGGTGCATGAAACACAAAAGGCGCGGTACAGGGCGGAGGTGAAAGGACCAGATGAAGACTGCATTCCGATTAAGAGCCCGAGCCCGAGCCTGGAGCCTGGAGCTAATGGTAAACATTTGAAATTGAAATGTCATGATGGTGCAGCGCAGAGTTTAATCCCTCTCGTGGCTTGGCATTTCCCTTTCCAAATGATTGAGACTGGTGGTATTTACTATCACGGATGGGGTTATCTGGGGATGGTGTTAGTAAGGTGGTGATCCAAACAAAACAGAAAAATAGCAATTGTGTTGTTTTGTTTTGTGTTTTTTTTTATTTTTCTTTTGAGGGGAAATTGGAGGATGGAAATCGATGTTGTTGAAAATATAAAGCTGCTCTGAGCGACATGCTTGGTTGGACAGAGATTCTTGGACATAGACTCCATCACTCATCTTTCTCTCTCTCTCTCTCTCTCACTGCCTCTCCCTCCATCTCTCTTTCTCTTTCGCTCCTTTGTCGGGCGGCGAGCGTGTGCGGGTTCAGGCGGCGTGCGACAAGGCCACTCTTGACGTAAATGCTCTCAAGCGAGGTGACAGGAACAATAACAAACAACAGAGCGGGGCTGAGAGGCGAGCATCGCGCCACTGTGGATACAAATGTGAGACGGAGCAAGAATATGAAATGCATGATTGAGTATTCTTGCCCTGGCTGCTCTCCAGAACCCCCTTGTTTCGGGCTCGTTATTCAGGTGCACCTCTGTTTATTAGTACACGTTCAGCTCTGGGAAGAGTTTCACATGTCTTGTCATAGTTTAGAATACGGTGGCATCATTAGCCCCTGCAGTGCTGCTCGACTAAAAGGTTACAATCAAATATGAAAAAAACACATCGCTTGGCTACGCCTGGATTGCCAATTTCATCTCCAGAAGCAATTTTAACAAACTGGAGCAAAATGGGAATCTGGTTGCACCTAATAATTGTTCAGTATCATATATACTGTATGATACTGAGAGAGAGACAGACAGAGAGAGAGAGAGAGATGGTTTATACAAAATGTATCCTCAGTTTTAATGAAGTCATGCTCTACTACAAAATGTCCATCTTCAGTTTTCCATCCACACACCGCCTAACTAGACTACCAGCTCTCAGGAAGAGTCTCCCTGTCAGACAAATGATTCCAATTTTAAGAACCAACGTGCAATTTAGCGATTCTTATTACCTCACAGCAACTGTGAAATGATTGTTTTGCCTCTAATGCATCGCTTGAACATTGTGAGCCCGGGGATAATAAATGGTCTCTCTCTGTCAGTAATGGTATAGCCTATTATCCCAGCCGCGGGGAGGAGAGGAGCTCGAGAACTAACAGACTTTTGGGAGCCCACTTTATTAATCTATCAATGATGCATGCATCTGTCGTTGGCTTGGCAGTGATGGACGTTCCCTGCCTGTTCGCTCCCTTCTTCCCCGTGCTTTCCTTCCTCCTTTCTTTTTTTTTTAGCTCTCCTGATGGGCCCCATCACTCCAGCTCCGTCTCTACCTCTTTTTTGCTCTTCCCATCTCCCCTGGTCTGGTCTGGAGCTGCCTGTCTGTTTGTCTGTCTGTCTGTCTGTCTGTCTGTCTATCTGTTTGTCTGTGCCCGTGTCTCGCGATTTTATATTTGGTTAGTCGATAGCACATCAGCTCTCTGGGTCTTTGTTTATCTCCTAATAGTATGTCTGTGAATGTAAGGAAGCTATTTCGGAAGGGGAAACATGTAGATATTAGATTTGTTTTTGCTAATCAGGATCTCACTATCGACCCATGGCTGGACGGAGAGGTGTCCTCGTGCGTGCCAGGGTCATCGCGGGGCAGTGCCCTGCCGGTGAACTGACCTCAGACTCGAGGGCATATCTGATTGTGACCCTGGCACCGAACTGCCCTGAAACCTGAGGGTATATCTGATTGTGACCTGCCACTTCCTGACGGTATTTAATTACACAGTGGGCAGGATTGATTTAAAATGGTGCCAGGCCAGCATGCGCACACACACACACACACACACACACACACACACACACACATACATACATGCCACACACACACACACACACACACACACACAAATACACACATACACACCACACACACATCCATGTCATATACACCAACACAAACACAGACATTTATACTCTCTCTCTCTCACACACACACACACTTATACTCTCTCGCTCACTCTCTCACACACACACACTCTCACACACATGCACTTAGACACTTACACAAACACACCAGTCAGCTTTTGTGCAGGACTTGAGAGGTTTGGCACATGATCCCAGTATAAATGCTAAATGGATAAAGCCGTGGGCCGGCCGGTCTGAGTGATCCTTCCCCCCCTTCCCCCCTCTATCTCTTCCTCGCTGCAGCCGGCCCCTTCTGCTGGCCTGGGCAGCTCCTGTCCTGCCTGTCAACCCCCCCCCCCTCCCCTCCCCCCCTCCCCTCTCTAATCTCATTCCACTCTATTCAGTGGCCTTCCTGATGTCGGCCCATCACTCTCCGTCGTCTCACACTTGGCACGGAGACGGTAATGTAGCCACTGATGTCTCTTCTACTGACTCAGTTTTCTTCTTCTCCTCTGACCCTCCTCTCCCTCTCCCTCTCCTTCCCTCCTCCCCCCACCTCCTCCTCGTTCTCTGTCTGCTCTCTTTTTTCTCTACCTTACTCTCGCTCTCCCTCTCTCTCTTTCTCTCTCACTCTATCTATCTCTATCTATATATCTCTGTCTCATTTTCTCTCTCTCTCTCTCTCTCTCTCTCTCTCTCTCTACTGTCATGTTCTCTCCCCATCTCTTGCCTGGTGCCTCACAAAGTCGGGATGACGGGAGGCTGGGGCTTTCGCGCGGTCCGGCTGTCTTGCCCGTGTGCAGCTTTTCGGACCAGCACCCCGACCGCAGGCCCAGGAGAGCTGTTGTCATAGAAATCAGCATCAAGCTCGTTTTGCTCAGTCAGTTGCAACCCCACCCCCCTTTTCTTCCTCGGCTGGCAGCCCCTATCTCGCTCGCTTTTCGGGGAGCCCCGGGGAGAGGTCCGAGCGGTCTTGGACGTGCTGGACGGGATTCCTGGCACTCGGCAACCCTTCAGGACTAAATCACTTTCTCATCCGGCGCCTAGTCCTGTGCCAGCGAACCCCTCCCTCCCCTTCTCTCTACGCTGAATCTGCATACTGTCATAATCTCCCATTGAAGAGCTCACAGGATGTGGTATGGCAAGGATCCATGTCTGACGGCTTCATAGACTTTAAAAAAAATCTCTCTTTTCCATTGTTGAAAAGACTTCTAGTCAAAGGAAAAAGCTTGGTTTGATTTTTTACACTGGATTTCAATGCAATGATATCCTCATGGTTTCCTCAAGAAATAGAGGAAGCTTTAATTTCTCTTTAGGTAGGATCAGGTAAGAAAATCTAGAAAACAAATGTCTGAAAATGCTGCTCTAAGCACTTGCTCTCCTCTGCTGCTTTCCAAATGAGGCTTGAATGATTCTATCGATAAAATTTATCTCATTAGGGAACCCTGCCTTCCTTTCCAGGAATCCCTTAATCACTCTCTGATATCTTCACTGCATCAGCTCCCAAACTGCGTTCAAAAGCCACAACTACACTGTGCTTAAAACACGTCTCGCCAACACGCGCGCGCACACACACACACACAGAGGAAAAAGAATAACATTTCACTCTCTCAAGTGTTGAGCTCCGAAGAAAAACCAGGTCACCTCCCGCAGGTGTGTTTCAACCACACAAGGGGTCCCCCCACGACAGGGTGATGTTTCCATGGAAGCATGGTGGATCCGGTATCAAGAAATCGCCCCCTCTCTCTGACAGGCGAACAGGGTAGCAGTAGCTCCCATGCTGCTGTGCTTCGGCCGAGGAAGTGTTGTGTTTTCTCTTTGACGCCGCGGCCCAGAGGACGTAAAAAATTCAGCAGCCCGTGCAGACCTGACGACAGCATAGAATATCAATCACAACTGCTGTGGACTCCCAACTCCTCACACCACCTGCAGCGTGGGGGAGGGAATGTGATACGATAGCCACTAGGGCTGAGAACCCAAAGTAGGGTGCAAATAAGAATCGAAGAACAGGGCTCTCTTATCCAGAATTTAGGTCCAGCTCGTTATTTCCTGAACTCTACATACAGTAGACTATACACAAGAATGCAAGGATGTGCGTGCCTATCTCTTAAGATCTTTTCTAGGTGAATATGTCATGGATCAAAAAGGCTGTGCACTACAATGAACACACTTTGGCATTTTAATCCACTTGCAGCTGAGACATGTCCACACGAATGCACAAACACACACACACACATACCTTTCACACACTCCTTATCAAGGTACCGGTATTAATGTATCGTGTATAAATGTAATGTGAAGAAATATTTCACAGATGTGCAACTTTTGATATGTTAGTTCACATTTGGGTTTACAGATGCAAACATTTTGTGCATGTCTCAGAGTATGAAACAAGGATGAGTCAATGTATTTTGCAACAACTGCACTGCAACGATTGTGGCAAAAAAAAAGTCAAACACGAGGTTGTGATGCACAGGATAGAATTTGTGCATCTGTAACAAAGGACCCATAGCAACTATTTTGTGCTTACAATGGTAGCCTAGAGAAAGTTTCTGTGACTTCAAATGTACTGTTACACATTTGTGACTTGAGTGTACGCAAACAGGATTTGCAGTTGCATGCGCTTAAGATTTATGATGCATATTACACCTTCATAACCCCTCTCCATGTTTCTCACTCTCAGCACTGCCAAGTAGCACAGCTGGGAATACTGGACTGGATGCAACAGTAGAAATACAATATGGCTGGTCTGTTGCGCTAAGAGGGACAGCCAGTATGTTGTCTATATTTCCCACAGAGCAACACTTGATAATATTTTATTTTCATGGTCCATTTGGTGATACTCAACTCCTATTTATTGTATCAAAGGATGGCCAAAGCTGAGTGAATACTTTACATTATCACAGATTGATGACTCCTGTGTCTTCATGACTGCTGCACTGCCTTACTCTGATTTGGCATTACAGTAAAACAAACAAACAAGAAAAAAACAAAACAAAGAAATCAGTATGCATAACCATGTGTCTGTATTGCTGTGCTCTAGGATAATATGGTTGTGCCAATGGCTGCCTACTGGTGGCGGTGTAACCATGGAGTGTGTAAATCCAATGCTGATTTCCTACTTAGACCACACACACGAGGGATTCATGCCACACTTTTGGAGATGAAGCCACAACAGCTTTTGCAGGGTCTTGGGGAAGTGGGTCTGCAGACTGTTTGATTGCTTCCTTGTTTACTGAAACACTTAAGCTGGTGACTTGTTAGGGAGTACTACTGGTAATCATGCAAATGCATTACACTGCTTTTTTCCCTATTGATTACAGCATAGGTGATGTTAACTGCAAGGAGCCATTACAGAGACAGCTCTCTCTTTACAGAGCAACACACACAGACACATACATACACAGACACACATACACACACACACACACACACACACACACACACACACACACAGACGCACAGACACACACACACAGACACACACACACATGCATGCATAAACACATGCATTCAGCCTACACAATCAATAGCAGACGCTGGCCTGGAGATGACTGGTGTCTGTCCTCAGCCTCTCATTGGTTGCTTGTGAGAGCAGCAAATGAGGAGCTATCGATTGAGGGTCTTTATGTGCCTTTTCATTACGCTTGCAGTCTGCCCACAGGTGGTGGACGGGATACGGGGGGCCCAGCGTGGAGAGATTTTTTCATCATTATTAAATAGACTCATTGGGTTGTCTTATTACTGTGTTTGCTATCCAACATCATAAGCCATGGGCTACTCTTGGAACAAGGCAGGCAGGAAAATAAGGGAAAGAGAAGAAAATAAGAAAAGAGAAGAAAAAAAAGAACAGATAGAACAGATGACTTAGGTTCTGACATTTACCAGGCCTGCTTTCCCCATATGCAGAGCCCAATGGATATACAGCAGAGTAGAGATGCCTAAGTCTTAATTCCTAAAGGAAACCACGCTGGACTCTGACAAACTGTTGGTCTCTTTCATGGTGACATTTTAAACAGTGTAACAACAGCACTCCTGAATACTGACAGCCTGCTCCACCGGGGCACTGACGCAGGGTGCAGCAGACCCCTCAACCTCTTCCATACAAGGCTAATCTCTCTGTAAAAACCGAAAACATTGAGATGTTTCAGGCAACTTTTTGAATCTATCAGGTGCCTGCTGGGAGAAAAAGTACAGGCCTTGCTGTCGTTGTTCTCAATAAAGCGTGGTGATTGGTCGAACGATGTAACAGGGATCAGAGAGATAGCCGCTTTTAGCGCCATGCTAATGAGCATGCAGTGCTCCCCAACCCCAACCCCCCTCTCTGTCGAAATGTGGCGGATGAGACGGGTGGGTTGATTGCCGCCCAGAGATGCTGTAGCGCTCCAGGCCTGTAATTTACCCCATGTGGGCACATCTGTGCTAGCAGAGGGCATGCCTGCCCGCCTCCGCACCTACGCTCGCACCCGCACCTGCTCACCCCACCCCACACACACGTACACTCACTCACACACACACAAACAAACACACATCATATACACACACAGCCTGAGTGTCTCTGGATCAGAGATCATTTAGGAGGCCATGGCCTAGGATGGCATCACCATGGATTGGGGTCTGCTGAGGGGTTGTGGGGTGACGGGGATGATAAGTGTTTCCTGGGCCTTAATCCTCTGACCCCTTGGACCGGGTCCCAAAAAAAAAATCAGCATTGGGTGTGTGTGTGAGTGAGCGTGTGTGTGTGTATGAGGAGGAGGAAGAGAGACAGAGAGTGAAAGGGGTGGATGTGGTGGAGGAAGAGGAGTGGGGGACAGAGGGGAAGATGGGAAAGAGGCGGATCAAGTGGAGAGAAATTCTGCATTGACACTTGTTTTTGCAGCCTGCTCACCAGTCATCCATAATTCATGATCATAAAGCAATTCCTCAGAGCCCTCTCTCTAATGGGCTTCCTCCCTACTGCACAGTGGGAGGCAGAGAAGAGGAGGACAGAGACAGGGATAGAGAAAGAGAGAGAGAGAGGGGGGGGTGAGAGAGAGAGATAGTAAAGAGAGAGAGGGGAGGAGAAAAGAAAAACAGGGAGTGGGACAGAGAGAAAATCCCTCTTTCTGAGAGAGTGAGGTAGAGATAGATACAGCGATAAAGATAGAGAGAGAGAGAGAAGAAATGGATAGAGACAGAGAAAGAAGAGTGAAAGAGAGAGAGTGGGCCAGAGAGTAAGAAAGAGCAAGAGTGGTGGAGATTGAGGGAGGGCAAGAGAGAATGCAGAAGATGAGAAATGATGACCCTCACTAGTGTCTCAAAATGACTCAAAATAAATATATTTCTCTGGAATTTTCCTACAAGGGACACTGGTAGACAAACTGACAACCACACCAGGGGGAGTTAAGAGAGTTCAGCTGGATCCTGAGGAGAGTGACAAGAACCGGTGGCTCACCCCATCCCAGCATGCACCTCTCTCTCTGCTCCAAGGAGACGAGATGGGCACTGTGATGGAGAACGAGACATCCAGCTGCTGATGGGGGATCAGCTGCTGATGGGGAGTCTGACTCACTCTCCATCCACAAGGAAAGACAGCCAACCACCCCTTTATATACTCTCTACTGGCCCCACCCTTCCAATATACACACACACGATACACATACACACATACACATACACAAACCTCCAACGCTTATTCTATCTCAGCAGCCATACAGGCCATCTTGTCCACTCTGTCCCAGAAACTACAACACACGCACACACACACACCATATCTATTCTATTTCAGAAACTTTTTGGTGCAACATGTATCTGTCTAAGGATAGTCATCAGCCAAGGCAGCAAGAAAGCAAGAATAACTGTCAGCAATCCGACTGCACACACACACGCACGCACGCACGCACGCACGCACGCACGCACGCACGCACGCACGCACACACACACACACACACACACACACACACACACTTCCAGGAGCCGGAACTGCTTCTTGACATAATGCAAACAATCCCACAAGCTCCTATTTTGTGTCTCTCTGCACATTCATGGCAAGAGTAAATATTATTTCTGCACACATTTTCACTGGCTGCATGTTAAAGTGCCCTGGACACAGCATGCAATGAAATTGAATAAAGTAAAATACATTGCAATATCAGCACTCTATTGTCTTCTTAGGGCTACACTGGATGTGTTATGGAAGTGTTGAGTCAAACCGCATCAAAATACATTTAGAAGAGTCTTCTAAGAAAACTGGTCTATTTTTTTAAAACCGCTTGCAGCGCTGTCATGTCTGGTGCAGTCAGTTGTATTGATTGTAGTGGAAACTAACTATTAGAGCAGATGCTTCTTTGACTTAATGCATGCTCTGTAGCCTCCATGTAACATGCATCCATAGTACTCAGACTGCTGCCTCGGCCAGTTAGAGAAGCCTGGTCACCTCAGGACAAGCCTGGCTTCAAACTGAATTTGTTCCAAAAGAAACACACACACACAGACACACAGACACACACACACACACACACATATTTTCAGGCCCCTCAAATTCTATTGTTTTCCTCCATCTACCTCAGAGTATCCAGGGAGAAAGTTGTGTGTGTGTGTGTGTGTGTGTGTGTGTGTGTGTGTGTGTGTGTTGGGAGGGCACCAGAAATTACTAAATGGCTACGTATGCTCAATAAATCTTACTTTGTTCAACAATAGAAGTCTTGGCTTGTTCATCCAAAATGCATTAGTATAGATATCTTGTAAAGTTCTTTGTAACAAGACAGCCACACAAGAATAACTCTTGTAATGGGAGATGTGAAATATTGATATGATTAAGTCTGGGTTGCCACGGCAATGGGGCTGATCTTTGACGGTTCAAATCAAATTCACCTGTTGTGGTGGTGACACAAATAAGAGACAATTGCCACTTTGGTGACTTTGTTTCATGTACAAAATGACAGTTTGAAAAGGTGGGTCTTGAGGACAAGACAGTAATTGGATTTCTTTAAGAAAACCTGAAAAAACACTTAGGTTTTTCTACACACTGTGGGTTTCTTTGACATTGTGTGTGTGTGTGTGTGTGTGTGTGCGTGTGTGTGTTTGTGTGTGTGTGTGTGTGTGTGTGTGTGTGTGTGTGTGT
>JASCQY010000002.1:17853297-17878441 GCA_030264315.1 Sardinella tawilis
ATCTATCTATCTATCTATCTATCTATCTATCTATCTATCTATCTATCTATCTATCTATCTATCTATCTATCTATGTTACAAATAATGAAGTACAGTCATGAAACAAACATGATGATGTTAGATATTATTCTGTTGATTGTTATTACCTTAATGAACAAAAAGTATTTGGCACAATAGGCCACACAATGATTCTTGCCCAGGGCTCCGTTTCCCAAACGACGGAAGTTAGCATTGAACCACCGAAGTACGAAGCACTTCCGACCGACCCAACTTGCCCTTTCCGCCCGTTTCTCAAAAACCTCAAAGTTCCAACAACAATGTATCCAGATGTTTTGGAAGCATTCGGAGAGTAGGCTTACTCGGATACATTCGTTGCCAGGTGGTCTTGTTAGTTAATTAAACTTAGAAAGATATAGGGTATAACAGTTTTTCACTGTAATAAATCATGTCCTCTGACATGTTTCATATTTGTACGGACTTGAAACAGTAGTTGCAATATCAGTGAGTTTGCATTAAAAAACATAAAAAATGTTAGGCACCTCAAATCTAGATAGAACGCGTATTGCAAGATTATTAATGCACATTAATTAGTGAATAAAGGACTTATGTTATTGTTGGCAATAAGAACATTATTTAGTGAGAATGTAGAGAAAATTCTTGTTTAAATAATGTGAAAACGTTTTTGTTTTAAAAACAAAACTGTGAGGTGAAGTTTAGTTGACATGTTCACTCATGCTTTGTCAAACTTAGAAAGTAGCTAAGGAAGTTAGCAACGATGGTTTTGGGAAACGGAGCCCAGTTTCATTTAGGTTAGTCCAAGCAAACATCACAGATCACTGTGTTGTGTGGGCTTATAGCTCTGGTTGAGTTAACACCACTTCTGTGTTCTGCTCAATCATGCAAAGTGTACTCCAGTGCAAAATACCAGTCAGTGTGTTCTTTTCGGTTCAGATCTCATATCTCACTGTGGGACGACTAGGGTCAGGTCAGTGTGTTACTGCAACATGTTTGGTAATGGGAAGGAAGTCATCTTAGGCCTGTGTGCATTTATATTAGGAGCACAGATGAGGAGACATGTGCAGAACATAAGTGTTTTCTGACTATCCTAGTATCTGGTGTAGATGTGTGGTGTGTTGAGGGTTTGTTTTAGTTAGCTTTCTCGACTTCCAAGAGTGGAACAAATCGCTTGGGTGAAGAAAGTTCCCTGTTTAGACTTCTCTGAGATTCCTCTTAGCCTTAGTCACTGTGGTTATGAGTGACTAAGGCTGTCCAGCCATGATCATTAAACTGGCTTCCAAGAGATTTTCCCCTCTTCAGTTAAAAACAGTATTCGTGTTGTCATGTGCACAAGTAGTGTACAGAAAAAATACAATAAAAACAAAACACACACAACTATGAGTTGAAATACTCGCACTCTCTCTCACACACACACACACACGCACGCACACACTTTGAAACCTCCATACAATATCAGCCACGTATCTGACCATCCTTACACAAATGTGATGCAAGAAGAACTGTGTATTGTTGCAGGATTTCTTCCCCACTTTGTAAAATGCCTTAGAGATTACCGCCGCATCCTTGTAGGGCAGCCTCACTCAAATGCAGATTAAGCTGCGTGCAGAGGCCATGTGCCGGCTCTGAAGGGATCTGCGGGGAATATTAAAAGGAAAGCTCCCTCGCTGGCTCCTCTCCTCTCTCCTCTCCTCTCTTCTCTTCTCCTCTTCTCTCCTCTCCTCTTCTCTCCTGGCCTGGTGTCCAGCCACAGGGTCTGTGCCAGCTGCAGGAAAGGGCCTCCTTCTTCTGTTGCACAGGTGGAGGAAGGGACTGTGTGTGTGTGTGTGTGTGTGTGTGTGTGTGTGTGTAGGTGTGTGGGTGTGTGTGTGTGAGAGAGAGAGAGAGAAAGCATGGAGTACTGTATGTCTGTTTGAATATATAAATAGAGAGCTATAGAGGCATAAGCAATCAGGCTTCCACCATTTATGAGTTGACCTCTTCTTCTTTCACTCGGTCTTCTTGGTTCCATCTTTCTTGCTATTTCCTTATGCAGTATAGGCCTATGCATAATACTTTGCTGTAGGTTAGTATGGATAAAGGGACATTGTATGGACAAATAAAGGCACATGATTATGCTACACATTCGCCGCAGAGAGTAGACCAGTCCCATCTACACTCATTATTGGTAACTACTAGGTGTGTCTGACCAAAGACTGCATGGGAATGCACCCATACCTGTACTCAAGTTCAGCCTTGTTTATAGGTCTGGAAAGTGTTCAAGTTTGCTGTCTGATGTTTTCTTATTACAGTACTTGGTAAAAGGAATTGTTTTTGATTCCACAAGCATCCAAAGTATGCATATTAGAATTCACACCACTCCATATCCCACTTTCACAAGCTAAGGGCTACTTTTAAGAGGTAATGTTTCTGTATTTCCTCTAATAAATTACAATTTAATTTCTCTCATGATTTCCCCATTATGCATGTGTTTGTACACATATACAGCATGTTATCTTATCAGCTCTGCAGTCCTGTTATGTCCTCATACCCCGGAGACCTGGCACTGTAATTGGCACAGAGGAGATATCTTTTATAGACAGACACTGTAGATCTTTTTTTGTCTTATGCAATGACAACAAGAATCTGAATTGCGAAAGGAATGTATGACTGACAGTGGTCACATGAATGAATGTTGTTTTAAAGACTTCAAAAAAGACAAAGGAAGACTGCTGTGATGCTGTGTGGAGAGGGTGTGTTACGAACCAAGTTTAGGCTGCAGAAGTTTTAGTAGTTCTACGAGAATGGCGTGCCATTGGCCAGCGACAAGCCTCTCCCCTGACAGCGCCAAACTGTATAAATCAGACAAGCGTGCAAGGGATTGGTGCAGACTCTGGACTACTCGGCGGCTGCAGCAGCGCAACATCTCCCAAAACATCTGCCTGTGAGACGAATCCAGCAACTCTTCACAAAACAAACCAACGGGTAAGCGAATGAAGATCATTTTTATTTCTACAGACCAGTTGCTTCTGTTATATGTTGATTTAAATACCTTAAGTTTCGTTCGGTTTTGTCCCCTTCCAGACAGGCGTTTAATTGTTGGGTAATATCTAACTTTTAGAATGCAATATGCAACAAGTCGAAAAGTCGAAAAACGTTTTCATGTGTGCTACAGACGTAGAGAAATTTTTAATTGTGCTCCATAGCAGAGTTTCGCTTTACGAGGTTTATGTCATTGGCAAGTTGCCGCATTATGTAACAGTTGTAGCATTTTTCCCTTTGCAAAGCCCAGTAAGTTGCTCCGCGGGGTGTTGCTAAGCTCAGTGTTTTCTGTCGTCTCTTTCATTAATTGACAAGTATGTGTGTGTGTGTGTGTGTGTGTGTGTGTGTGTGTATGTGTGTAAAAAAGAGAGAGAGAGAGTTGGGTAGCTTTGTTCAGCGTTGTAGCCTACTCAGTTGAGGTAACCTAATTGAGGCCAACTTTAAATCAACATTCAAAATGTCTGAAATGCAACTGGTGGGGAAATTACAATTCTTTTATTTCATTGAGCGTTTGAATGAACTGGAGAAGTACTCAAAAAGAGGGCGTAACCTAGAAACCTACAGAAAAAAAAATACCTTGAAGTTTTTTTTAACACCCCAAGCGCATGTAAGGACTCGCAGATGAGTCATACACAGACCACGCAAATGAGAAGCTACTTTCAGATGCACGCCAGACACGCACGAACACTGGGGTAATGGTTTCATGTGGAACTACAAATTCATGTGGGTTACAAATGAAGTAGAGCCCAGTCCTCTTGGTAAGAGATGCCATTCTTTGCTCTCAATGTTCCAATTATCTCTTAACCCACAAGCTTTTTATGTGTTTTAAATCGTCTTGCATGTTGCTTTATATGCCACAGGTTACATTTTTTAGACTGGCTAGGTTGCAAAGAATCCTGTCTTGAAACTGAATGAAAAGAAATGTCAGAGAGAGCTGAAGCTGGTTACCATTTGTGTCGGTGCCAATGGGAAAGCCCTCTTGAGAAAATCATACTGGAATAACGCACCTTTGTTGACACGCCCTAAAGGTCAAAGAGACCAGCTGTTTTCCTTGAGCAAACAAGTCAAATGACACAGGGATTTGCGAATGAAACATTCCCATCATCCATAACAACAATTCTGTGAACCATCTTGTCTACGTGGAAAAAAAAGATAAAATAAAGGGCATGTCATGTTCTTTTTCTATGAATACTCACTTAATTGCAGGCTGATGACATTCAGGTGAATGTGGACTTTACTCTACTATTGTGTCACCCATGCACTGTGTTTTCCATGTAAATAAGCACCTGCGCTCAGTCTGGCCCCTGTGGCTATTGTGTGTTTGATGAGAGTAGGCTATGGTCACTCAGTCCAGCACGTTGACAGCAAGACGTCCAAAAATACTGAGAGAAACTAGGTCAGGTATTTACCACTGCAGACGTTTATGGTATCTGGAATGATGCTTTATTAGATTTCAAGTAATCTGTTAATCGCAAACTAAACAACTGAACTTTGTCCCTTTATGGTATAAACTAGGTTAGGTTTTCACCGAGCAATTGAATAGGTCACCTTTGGTCAGCCTACAGGTGGGAATAGCCATGATAAAAATAGACACACAATAACCATGAGGAATCTTAGAATGGGCTGCCAAAGTACATTCAACCCGCCAGTTGAGTAACTACTGCTGTAAGTATGCTGTCTTTTTATAAACTCTGCTCTATGTCGATTCAGCACTTTCCCCTTACTCTCCCCGTCCAGCGTGTTGAAGCACCATGGTTTTCCACAAAGAGTTCCAGACGGCAGGGAAGGAGCCCGGCCTGCAGATCTGGCGCGTGGAGCAGATGGACCTGAAGCCCGTGCCGAAGCAGCTTTACGGAAACTTCTACACAGGAGATGCCTACATCCTTCTGTACACCACCTCTGCCCCTTCCTACTTCATCCACATGTGGATGGGTGAGTGAGTGAGTGAGCCTCTGTTCTGCCTGCCTGGCTGCTGACATGCCATGTAGTCTAGGGCACGCTCGGCCTTCTATGCAGGAAGACATGAAGGCTCTGTTTCCCATCATATCTTGACCACAAGTTCCTGTTTGGAAAATACTTCGCTTGCGTATTTGTGTCTGAACGTTTCTGTCTGTCGCACAGCTTCCTTTAGCAACTGTTTCAGATGGGTTTTTTTTACAAGCTACTTAAACAATTCCTGAAGAAGATAGCTGTTTGCCCCCTGTGGTTAATTGACCAGATTTACCTTCCAACGCACACACACCCAAACACACTTGTGTTGATATTTGATGTTGGTTCCTTAGGCAATGAGTGCTCCCAGGATGAGAGTGGCGCTGCTGCCATCTTTGCCACCCAGCTGGATGACTTCCTGGGCGGTGGCCCAGTTCAGTTCCGCGAGGTCCAAAACAACGAGTCTCTCACCTTCCTGGGATATTTCAAGTCTGGAATCAAATACAAGGTCACATACATAACACTCAGTTTCCCCCTTAGTATGGTAATTTTAATTCACATCCACAGCATCCTCTCACATACTGGTCATTAGTGATTATTCAGTATATAAAGATTACCTGCTTTACTCACCTAAAGTGCTAAGAGTCCTACACAGATTACCGCACAGATTATGTGTAGTCAGGTCATTTTATTTATTTCAATTGACATAACAGAGTTGACCCTAAGTGCTTTTATGTATGCGCCTTGTGTCGTATCACCCCCCTCAGCAGTGCCATATTCACCACATAAGAGCGGCCTATCTGGGCTTATTTTTGAAAGATTGAAGACAACCTCCAGAAATCTATATCTGCATGAAGTTAAGATATTTCTATTAACTAGAATTGTCGGAAAGAATGAGGAAGTTCATCATTGATAGGTTGAAGTGTAACTTGCTGTTAAAATACCAGAGAAGTAGGAAGGTGTCTTAGCATGCGATAATTTATCAGTGTGGAAAAAATAAGTCAAGTCCAGGTGTATTAAAATATCTCTATATATATGCATTTTCTGTATTCTCTAGAGATGGGGTATTTCTGCACGCCTCTGCTAGCTCATAATGAAGGCCATGATAAGTTGGCCTTCACCGAGTGGATTATTTCAGGAACATTTCAAAAGAGTCTTCTAGTTAGATCTTTTTGTTTGCGAGTGTGCCCTCCTGCCATGCCTCACTCCTCTCAAACGGGGATTGTTCTTCTCTCCATGGACAGTGTTACCATGGTGAGCTTGAACTGGTGGCGTAGTTGAGGTTGAGCACACATCTGTGTTGCATTTCTCTCAGCTAATTAGATATAAATCTGGCAAGTGTGGCAAAGGCTTCTGGGTAGGAAAGCACTGGAGTGAGAGAGGTACTCTGGCGTCATCTGGTGAATGGGGTTCTGTTTTCCTGTTTCCTTTGCCTGACAAAGCTTTTTTTTTTTCATATGTTGAGCGGAGTCAGCGGCGTCTTTCCATTTTGTCGCCATTACTTTGTTCAGGCCGGGGGGAAAATCACAAGAACACGCTAGCAGTGAAGTAATCTCCAGGGAGGCATGGTGTTAATCTTGAGCACTCTCATATTTGTTTGGTGTGTGTTTGTGTGTGTGTGTGTGTGTGTATGTGTGTGTTTGTGTGTGTGTGTGTGCGTGCGTGAGACAGACAGACAGACAGACAGACAGACAAAGAGAGAAGGTGTATATTTACACCTTATTTTGCTAGTTCCTGTAGAACTGAAAAGAGTAAACTACTGCGGACCACACCAAGGTTGTCAACTTAGAACACAGGAAACAGCCATTCTACTAATAGAACCTGTCATACGACTGACTCATATCAGCATCTATTAATGGACTTTACAGACATACACTATCTTTTCTGACGCTTATTGATCTGCATCAATAAAGTAGAATGAATACGTGAGAAAGAACAGAAATTCCTCTGTATTGACTTAGTTGCTGGTTATATCCTTGAGCTTATCTTAAACCTTGACATCAATCTGTGCTGCATTGTTTTTGTTTTCACAGAAAGGTGGTGTGGCGTCTGGTTTCCAGCATGTGGTGACCAACGACATGAACGTTAAACGGCTGCTGCACATCAAAGGTCGCCGGGCCATCAGAGCTGCTGAGGTCAACATGGCCTGGGCCAGCTTCAACCGTGGAGACTGCTTCATCATTGACCTGGGCAAGGTACTCTAAGGAGGACAAACCAGTAGGCTGTGGCTGTCACGAAGGGTGGAAGAGAGCGTACATTCTTGGATGAGTTTTTACAGATTACACTTATGGCCAGTTTTACCTACACTCAAAAGTAATGGGATTATCTGTGCAATTAAATAGTCAATCTATTATGCCCTTCCTTCTCCCATGTTTATGTGACTGGGAATGGGAATGGGAATGGGAATGTCAACTGAAATGTTTTCTACTTATATGGTTAGCCCAGGATCACAGGGTCTGATCAAAGAGAAGACAGACACTTAAAATACTGTATGCGTCACATCACACCAGTGACTTTGCAAACAAAGCTGTTAGACTTTTGTTAGTTTGTTAGTCTGTTACCATTTTATTGGTGTATTTTATGGGTGAATGATTTCTAAGAATAATTTTGAGCTTTTCCACTGAAACCACAGATTTTCATCACTGGTGTAGTTATGTGTACGACTATCAACTTTACCCTGTGGGGTACAGTATAGTGTGACTGATTTCTTTTTTTCTGATAATGTTTCCTTGAACACTTTCAGGATATATACCAGTGGTGCGGAAGTGAGTGCAACCGCTTCGAACGCCTGAAGGCCTCTCAAGTGGCAATCGACATCCGTGACAATGAGCGAAATGGTCGTGCCAAGCTGCACATGGTAGAGGAAGGAGGCGAGCCACAGCCCATTATTGATGTAAGTTTCTGTGAAGATATGGTTGGGCCAGAACAGGAAATGTAACCATAGCAATTGTTGCTAGGTTAGTTTCAATTCATTGTAGATTTACATGTTGGTGAGACACAACCTGTTTAAGATGAGGTTATTTGGGATGCAACAAAATGTGGGCAACAATAATACACAGTTATTTAGTATTGTTCTTTTTGTCTAATAATGAAAAGACTATCACACTTTGGTTTTTAAGAACCCTAGATGCCAAATAAAGATTGACTAAATTAAAATTGACTAGATTAAAATTTAATCTGTTGTTAATAGTCACAGAACTATCGGTATTAAAATTATTTGAAGCCTGTAGATAGCAGTGTGTATCAGCTTGAAAGCTTTTCTTTTGCCTCTGAAGCAAATGCTATCCTCTAGTGAGTCTTTCATCATGAGACACAGGTGTCCTGACTTTGCCTGACTTTGGAAATGAACAAAACGAATTAGAGCTAAATTGTGTGCGAGGACATAGCCCGCTGTCTCTGTCCAAGATGCCTGCTCTCATTTGAGAGGCACAGTAGCCTCTCATCATGGCTCCTTTCATGGGAAATACTCATGTTTATTTTTAGGCGCTCGGGCCCAAACCCAATATCCCAGCAGGAACTCCCGATGATGAGAAAGTGGACAGAGCCAACAGGAACAAGGGTATTCTCTACATGGTATGACTGTGCGCTTTCTTTCCAACATGGCTCCCATACTGTTTAGGGAGTGTGAGTGCAGTTTGCACATGTCTTTATGGGTAGGCTATCCTTAAAATCGTATGAATTTGGGCTTAATATGCATGCTGTAACACTGATGTGTCTGTCCACTGGTGTTTGGGAATTTTGCCCAAGTTTTAAATGTGTGCCTGCTGCTGCGTGCCTTTCGTATGATGATAATTACACTGTGTTATGCTATCACAGTCAGTACGTCCCATTATAATTATACCGTATTATAACATCACAGTCAGTACATCCCATTATAATTACACCGTATTATAACATCACAGTCAGTACGTCCCATTATAATTATACCGTATTATCACATTACAGTCAGTACATGCCTGTGGGTCATAAAGTGACTGTAAAGTGACTCTGAAGCGCCCTCTCTATGCTGTAGATCTCCGATGCTGCAGGCTCCATGAAGACCTCTCTGGTGGCCCAGGCCAGCCCCTTCAAACAGGAAATGCTCTCCCCCAGTGAGTGCTACATTCTGGACAACGGTGTGGACAACAAGATCTTCCTTTGGAAAGGTACAGTAAGGAAGGGTGAACACTCCAGTTACATCCAATACTTTAGTTGATGTGATGTCAGAACAAGCCAAAAGCACAGTTGAGTGTTTTCCTTCATTTTTCGTCTCTTATGTGTACTCGGACACATTCTGACTGACTGACTCATTTTAGATCTTTGAGTTATATGTTTTAGTTTTAGTGTAAATTCAGATGTTTTTCTATTTCCTTCCTTCAGGACCGACTGCAAATACTGCTGAGAGAAAGGCTGCCATGAAGGCTGCTGAGCAGTTCATTAAAGAGAAGAACTACTCCAAGAACACCCAGGTACAACACACATACACACAGCAAGTTTTTTTTACCAGCTTTCCATTTCTTGCCAGCATTATTCCAATAAAATCTCAGTTTTGTGATCATGCTACTTGAATATG
The DNA here is from genome assembly GCA_030264315.1 of Sardinella tawilis. Classification (NCBI taxonomy): domain Eukaryota; kingdom Metazoa; phylum Chordata; class Actinopteri; order Clupeiformes; family Clupeidae; genus Sardinella; species Sardinella tawilis. The sequence continues at coordinate 17,862,815 of JASCQY010000002.1, forward strand.
CATGTGCGGACTCTTGTTGATCCTGCGTTGGGTGGTCATGTCTTAGATGTAATTTGTCTTTCTCTGGGCTTCAGATCCAGGTGATGCCAGCTGGTGGTGAGACCACCCTTTTCAAGCAGTTCTTCTCCAACTGGAAGGACAAGGATCAGACCACTGGCCCTAGCCAGGCCTACACCATTGGCCGCATCGCCAAAGTCGAGCAGATCCCTTTCGACGCCTCCTCTCTCCACTCCAACAAAACCATGGCGGCTCAGCACGGCATGGTGGATGACGGCTCCGGGAAAGTCCAGGTTCGAAATGGCTGCAGCACAAACACAGACTTGCATCAACACACTTCTCTTCCTGTTGCTAAATATGCTTCTCTTTCCGTTGCTTCACTGGTTCAGAGAGGTGTTTCAACACCATGGCCATGAGTTCAGTTTCCCATGCTGCACACTTACTGTACATGCTTGAGATGTCTGTTAAGCTTAAACACGCAGTGGTGGAAATACCTGCCAACCAGCTATTTATTTTAAAACTAGTATAATCACCTCTTTCGGATGGCTTCTGTATTAGATTAATTAGGATATCTGAAAGATTTAGCGGAGACCTTTTAAGTCATTAAAGTAGAATAACCCCTATGCACTATACCCCAGATATTTTCACTGCATTCTTTACATTAGTAATCATATACATGTGACAGATAAACTTCCTTGTATATAAATATAATTTGAGGCCTTTCCCACATTTCTAAATGGAAAAAAAAGCAGTTTCATGTGGAGAGTTGTTGTTGGTTCCACCTCAGATCTGGCGTGTGGAGGGCGGTGAGAAGGTGCCCGTGGACCCAGCCACCTATGGGCAGTTCTTTGGAGGAGACTGCTATCTGATCCTCTACTCGTACCGCGCGGGAAGTCGCGAACAGCACATCATCTACACCTGGTCAGTGCTTATCCACACCAACAGGGGGCACTGTGATTAGAATGCAAAGATTTCTTTACCATAGATGTAGCTTTGTTAACAAAATTAGAAATTGTCGGTATAATTAATTAATAGAGTTTCTCTATGCTGTTTTGTGTGGCTTTAGGGTTGTCTTTTTTTAGATGAAAATATGAAGTGTGTATGATTTTCATTTGCTTTTTTTTTTAAATTTTAGGCAAGGCCTGAAGTGTTCTCAGGATGAGCTGGCTGCCTCTGCCTTCCTGACTGTTAAACTGGATGACTCCATGGGTGGGGCACCGGTCCAGGTCAGTGTCTCTTGGCACGAAAGGGTTTCCAGATGGACGCTAGAAACCTGTGACTTTTGTCCGAATTTGGTGAAATTGTCAGGTGTGATCCATGATCCGTTGGTGTGACCTCCCGCAGGTCCGTGTCACTCAAGGCCAAGAGCCCGCCCACCTGATGAGCCTGTTCAAGGGCAAGCCAATGATCATTCACCTGGGCGGGACCTCTCGTAAGGGGGGGCAGAGTCGCGTTGGGAGCACCCGTCTCTTCCACATCCGCCAGAGCACCACCCGTGCCACCCGCGCCGTGGAGGTAATTCTTTCCCATGCCTTGCCCACACACACTTCAGTCTTGTTCCCTACTGCATAGACCGCAGGAAGTGTAGTCTGCTCACCGATGTCAAGTGTCAGTGATGTTCCAAACAATCCAAATAAACATAGATAGTAAGCAACCACATTGGGATAGAATTGCGTTTAGCATTCAGATCGAATTAATATTTAAACCATCATTTAAACCATCACAACCGTTATTTTTCTCTTCTTTTGGTAGTGAGGTTTTTAAAATGTTTGTCGCAGTTTTTTGTTCTGGGAGTTAGCTAGGCATTACTGTGTAAAAGAAACACACAGTATTGACTCATTAGTCAGCTCACAGCTTTTGTGTGTGTGTAGACGAAAGATAAGAAGTGGACTAAATATGTCCTGCCCTTCTCGCTCTCCCTTTCTCTCTCTCTCTCTCTCTCTCTGTCTAACACACACACACACACACATACACACACACACACACACACACCCTCTCTTTCCTTACAGCAGTAACTATATGCATGTGACAAATAAACATCCTTGTATCTCTCTCTCTCTCTCTCTCTCTCTCTCTCTTTGCGTGTGCAGGTGGAGCCCTCTGCTGCCTCCCTGAACACCAACGATGTGTTTGTGCTGAAGACGCCCGACTCCATGTTCCTGTGGAGGGGCGTGGGCGCTTCAGACGAGGAGATGGCTGCGGCCAAATATGTCACCAGCTTCCTGGGAGGAAGTGCAACTGAGGTGGCTGAGGGCAAGGAGCCCGGTGGGTTTCTCCCGAGAGACTCTCATTGACAGATGGCTGTTTATAGAATCACCCAATTGGAATGGAGCATGTTGTTCCCTCTGTTGATTGAAGCACTTGTCAGATACACACATATTTGTAAACAATGGTAAAAATGATGTACTGAAATGGACTGAAAGCAACACAAATTTGATCAATTTGTCCCCTCATACCACATTAATGCAGCTAAATGAGAATAGTGTCTTAGCTGTCTTGTGATTACATGTATGCCACTCTCAGCTGAATTATTAAACACTAAGACAAAAAGGATAGCAATTGTAACTCAGGGCTTCAAACATTCACTGTCTTTTTGAATGCACAGCTGTCTTAGTTTGCTGGAGAGATGAGGTGAAAATGCCATCATAATTATCATAATGTTATCCTCCCTCTTCAGCTGCCTTCTGGTCTGCCTTGGGCGGGAAGCGTGAGTATCAGACCTCTCGATCTCTTCAGAAGGTGGTGAAGCCCCCACGCCTATTTGGCTGCTCCAACAAATCGGGACGCCTCATTGTGAGTTCGGAGAATGATGAAGTTGTTTGCTTGCCCTTTCTGCCTCTAATTATAGCCTGTTTCTCTTCCAACTCTTGACCTTTTCATTGACATTTCGCTTTTCACAATTTGTGTTTAGTTTCACTTCTGTATCTGTATATGTATTTAGTTTCTTTGTAGTGTTTAGCATTATTCATCTTGATATCTTTTCCTTTCTTAGGCTGAGGAGGTTCCTGGAGATTTCACACAGTCTGACTTGGCCACTGATGATGTGATGCTCCTGGACACTTGGGAGCAGGTGGGTTTGAGTCCCCGTTTCCCAGTGCCAAGGCATTAAAGCGACTCAATGCAGTTCTTTACCCCATGTACACTCGTCTCTGGCATAGCCAAAGTACACCGCGAATGCTTACCATTGCAGTGTACCGTATAATATTGTCATGGGTAGGAATATGGCCTGTGGCACTCAGGCACTTACTGTATCACTAAACAGGTTATTAGTATATTGGAAATGGACAATAAGGAATTCCTAGATTGTGATACTTTAAAGGTCTTTTTTTAGTTCCATGTTGTCCAGACATCCACTGAAGTTAGCATGCAAGTCAACTCTTACTGACTGGCTCTCATCTTTCTCATCTCATCTTTCTTCCATGTGTGGTTGCTGTATTAAATTCAGTGCAAGTGAAAAAACTTGAAACTGAAAGAATTATATTGAAACACAACAGCACCTTTAAGCAGTCTGTGTTTGTGTTGACATGAAATATTTAATATGCTGTATATCTGAAATGCTTATATTTAGATTTCAAGCTGACACAATTTGGGCATTCCAGAGCTGATATTTTATTTTACCTTCGTACAGATCTTCCTGTGGATTGGCAATGAGGCCAATGAAGTGGAGAGAACTGGATCATCTAAAATTGGTAAATATTTGTCCCTGTTTTTACATATTTTTTCCAGAGTTGCATATATTGCACAATATTGTGATGCACAGTCTTTTCTTAAATAGGCCTACCTCTGTCAGATATTTCTATAGTTGAGTTGAACTAACACCCCCTCTTGAACAATATGTAAAAGAAAAACAAAGACAATACAACCTAGAAAATTCAACCACAGTAGTAGTTGCTTAAGTAGATATTTGGGGACTTTTAGATGAAGGTAGATGAATCTCAAAAGACAGTGAGAGTGACCTCATTTGTATCTCTCCTTCCAGCCAAAGAGTATGTGGACTCGGACCCCGCTGGCCGGCAAGGAACTCCCATCGTTACCATCAAGCAGGGTGCTGAGCCGCCAACCTTCACCGGCTGGTTCCAGGCCTGGGACGCCAAAATGTGGGACACAGACCCTCTGGAGCGCATCCGTATTCGTTTCTAAAGCCCTTAAATCCTCCCAAGCCCAGCACAGTCAAGCCAGCCCAGCCCAGCCCAGCCCAGCCCAGCCTTTCCTGCATGGCCAAGCATCCCACCCCAGCCACTCTTGTCCTCTGCATTATTGCTGAGTGAAAGAGGTCTTCAGTCATTCCGCTGCAGCTGGATCTTCAAGTTTTAAAACAGTGCCTCACACTTCAGAGTTTCCATGTGGCAACACTGCTTGAAAAGTTTTTTTTTTCCTGCAGTATATACAGTATATATACACTTGTTTTTACCTTGTTTTATATACATGTGTGTATTTTTGTAGTTTCATGTTCAAGTGCCAAAACCAGAACACATGAAGTATTAAAACGTGGCCTTTATCAGGATTTTTATAGGAGTTGCATGCTATGCATTCTTTTTGCATAACTATCTCTCAAACGTTTTTTAAACACTCCATACAAAGAAGAAAAACACAACATGATGCCTTAATGCATTCAGTCAGTGTATTAAAGATGCATAGCATCACTCTGAGGTGATATCTGTGGCCACTGTGCAGTTTCTTCTCTGTGTGCTTTATTTTTTTTATATACAGTATAAAATTGTAAAATCTGATTTTTAAAATGTAACAGTAGCTGGTTTGTAATAAAAACCAAACCGTCTTTTGCTACGTGTGTTTGTTTTTTGACTTCATCTGTAAAGTAGGCAAGTATCTTCACCTCAGATGGCTTTGTTTGTGTTTATCCATAAACAAAAGCTGCTCCTCCCATTCAGCCAATCAGAATGATCGGGCTGGCAGCAGTGGCTAATGAATAGGCACCTTCAAAATAAGCTCATGGCTAAATCACACTGTCTCTCACACTCCAAGGATCACTCGGTCTTAAAATATTACTCTAAGCCCGAGGGATTGCATGAGCAGGTGTTTTGGATGTTGATGGGTAATCAGGTGTGTAAATTCGCGACTGTCTTTTTGCTGACAGTGAACTTGGAGGATTAGTTGGCGGGCTAGCCCGGGAGTTCTGTCCGTCTCAGTCCCTGACTGCACACATTCTCTTCCACTTTTCCTTGGGGGCTGTTCTGCATCTTTTTTTCTGCATTCGGGACAAAGCAGTGCTTTTGTAGGAGCTGCAATGAACCAAAAGGTTGTTCTCATCACTGGCTGCTCTTCAGGAATTGGCTTAGCGCTGGCAGTGCGCATTGCCAAGGATGAGAAGAAGAGATTCATGGGTAAGACATTATCTATATAAACTCCATCACTGTACACATATGTGAGTTATGAAGTGACTGTATTTCTGTCAGTGGAGGACAAAGTATATATAATATATAATATAATTTAAACACTGGTTTAAAGGAAAGGTTCGGTGTGAATCAATCCATGGCCTTGTTGATCAAGGTCAATGAATGCTGTCTATAGGAAAAAGAACAAAAAAAAGGCAACTAAAACTAAGTAAATGGGGCATAGTGACTTACTTTCAGTTTAATTTCGCTATGCCCCTTTCAGTTAACATTAGTTATTGGTTTGTTACTTGGTCTATGTTGCATGAAATTGTCTGGTTCTTTTTGCTAAAGACAGCATGCAGTGAGCTCTAACACAGGGCTATGGGTTGAATCACACCCAACTTCTCCTTTAAATACACCTTTCACCATACATACTCTCTGACATACTGAAACCTTTCACCATACATATTTAAAATAAATCTAAATTATTAGTAGCAGTAGTATTAGTATTAGTAGTATAAGTAGTACTAGTAGTACTAGTAGAAGTATACCAGTGGCACTAGCAGTAGTAGAGGTAAAATGAATCAATCATTGGTTCTATCAAGTATATGAATGTTTGTTAATTACCAAGATCGGGTTTTTAATATTATGGTCTGTGGCTTTCAGTCTATGCCACCATGAGGAACCTTGCCAAAGGTGAGGCCCTGGTGGAGGCTGCCGGTAAGACCCTAGGACGAACACTCGAGATCAAACAGCTGGACGTGTGTGATGAGGACTCCATCAAGGCATGTGTGGACAGCCTCCCTGAACGCAGAGTGGACATCCTCAGTAAGGCTGACACAGTTTCTGGGGCCAATCACTGCAGCTTGTCTATGACTATGATGATGTACTACTTGCCACATCTATCCTGTCCTATTCTGATAGTATATTTTATCTATTTCTATATTCATCATAGGTATATTTTGAATGTTGAATTATATCTTTAACATTTTATTTTGTGTGGTTGACTATAGTATGTCAGATGTTTCCAACTGATTGTGATTGATTGAAACGGATGATTCTCACCTGCAGTAAGCAATGCAGGGATGGGACTAATTGGGCCAATCGAGTGTCAGTCCATCGATGAGATGAAGGCAGTCATGGACACCAACTTCTTTGGGTTGATTCGGCTCCTCAAAGAGGTCCTGCCAGACATGAAGAAGAGAAAGAAGGGCCACATTGTGGTCATAAGCAGCGTCATGGGAATCCAAGGTAAGACTGGTATCACCACATGACATTATATCATAGCATCCAAACCAAAAGTGGAACAACTCATTTTATTTTCCATAAGAACAAATATTTATTAAATTGAATGAATTGAGGGGTTTTAAATGATTTAGCTTTTGCATGCACCTAACCCACCCTTAGAGCCACTTGTACCTAGGGTCCTTGTCATCACATTACTAAATATTTCCCTAGTTTATGCCAAAGTTACACAACTTAATCAGCAAAATGGCACTAAAACAATGACACAGTCAAAACGTTGCAGTTAAATGCCAAGGCCTGTAAATTGAAAACATGTTGCATGATCTTGCAGAGTTATGCCTTACATCAGTGCAATAGAGAATCTGTTTGAGTGGCATCTTCAGTGTTATAATAAAGTGTGCGATAGGTAACACCTCTATCTTTCCACCCAAGGCATTTTGTTCAATGATGTCTATGCTGCATCTAAATTTGCTTGTGAAGGATTCTGTGAAAGTCTTGCTGTCCAAGCACTAAGATTTCAACTGAAGTAAGTACACACCGCACACAGAATAGACACACAACAGTGTTTTATTTGTGTGCCATGTGATAACAGAATTGGATCACATGAAACATGCAGCATAAGGGAATAAAAATGATAAAAATATAACTGAAGAAATTGAAATTGGTACACCTCAAAAATGACCATTATCCCAGATCTGGATCATTATCCTTATGAATTCCTTGATGCTCTGCATATTAGCCTAACCATATTAACCTCTTTAAATGCACTTTATGGCCACAGAATTTGGACACATTTCACACACAATGTATCTCTCTTATACCCATATTAACAAATTTAGCTAAGTTGCTTGGGTAAGGGCAACATTTGAGATGGTGTGGCCTATGTGCGTGCAAAGCTACCTGCATCTTACTTGTCAGATTATGAAAAACATCTGTGGCAGAAGGCAGCCACATCCCTCCTCTCCTTTGATGAAATAAACTATAAGGGGACATAAAATCCCTGCACTTCTTTGTGCAACAACTAAAGGCTAAATTGCCAACATCACACCCTGTCATCAAAAAGGATTTATGTGTCTGTGTGTGCCCTAATATTATCCAATATAGCTTCTGGGGAAATTCCTACTTCATTACGGATATCCTCTGAGGATTGGCCATTAAACCTCCTCTCTGCATTCAGTTTCAAAAAAGTGAAGGAAAAATGGCAACTCATGTGGGTTTAATATCTGAAAGAGTATTTAAACCACAAACTGACATTTAACAGCAGTGTCTACTTTCTTTGTCATATAGCACAAGAATAGCTAACAGCTAATGCATTTTTCTCTGTTGCAGTATAACGCTCATTGAGCCTGGCCCAGTCATCACTGAATTTGAACGCAAGGTCTATGAGGAGGGCATAAAGATTGACCTTTCAAAAGCCGACAAGGTGACGGCTGACATGTTCACCAACATCTACCTCAAAAACTACGGCCAGATCTTTGAGAGCCTTGGCCAGACACCAGATGATGTTGCAGAGGTATGTTGCAATAAAAAGAAAAAAAAATGGCAATTGCTTTTTAAACATTTTTTTCAGTGAAGTAACCTAGCAGCTTGCTCACTGTGTTTCTTCCTTTCCCAGCACACATTCAAAATCATCACAATGGACAACCCACCCTTCCGCCATCAGACAAACACCCTGTACACGCCAATGACCACTCTAAAGTACGCAGACCCTGAGGGAGATCTCCCCATTGACACCTTCTACAAGATGGTGTTTGAGCATGACAAGGTGTTCAATGCCAGCCTCAACTTTTTGAAGCTACTACGTTGGAGAAGTCGCAAGAGCTTTAATCTGGAGAAAGATGAGAAAAAAACGTAGTCAGCCCCGCTTGCCCGCTCCTCCCCTGAACTGGAAGCCTGCCTCCGAGACATCCAGAAAAAGAAAATCATGGATTTCATCTTCATTTAACAACTGATCTCATATATCCTAATATTTTGGGGAAATGACAATTTTACATTTGTGCGTAGGCTAGAATTGTTAGTGTAGGGCAATTCCATACAAAACTGTCACATGCCAACACACTGTAATGGTATGATGTGAGTAATGATTACTTGAAATTAACACTCTCTTCTTTGTTGTGACTTACAAAACTTTTCACATAATAATTCACATCAATACCATAGCATTTTGTTGTCATTATGGGCATGAGAATTTTGCCTGGAATTGCCATATGATTCATATGATTCTACAAGGGTTTGTTTTTGGTTGCTCTTTGTGCTCTTTTTTCTGAATAAACTCCCTATGGAAACGAGAAGAGAAACCATTCTCAGTGTTAGGAGTCTCAGACAAAATGACCACATACTTCATACCACCATTCTTTCACTTCCTCTCACAGAGTCTTGTCATTGTCTCCATTTCTCCATATTTCAACATATTTGAAAGACAGAAAAAAGTATTCCCCTTAAGCACAAGCAAAGCCGACAGTTTTTTTTTACTTCAAAATTTTACATGTTCACTCAACTCATTTCTACCCTTTTTTTTTAAACAAAAAAAAAATATTAAGGAACAAATCAGAATCAACTTTATTGGCCAAGTATATTTTCATACAGGATACAAGGAATTTGTCTGTTAGCTCTCTAAAACATACAATAATAGACAAAAGTACATTCAGTGGTAAGGAGGTCCTCTGTACACATACCATACAAATGACAATAGGCATATACCTTAGGAACTCATCAATATTATAGACAAGTAATAGACTATACAAGGATTTAGTGCAAAAATTATAATGAAAGATAGCCTGGCAAGCCAAACTATACGCATGAATTGTATAGTCTGGAATTGGACCGTTCACAGCGCTGAAGCCTGTGGGTGGGATCAACAGTTGTTGTTCCAACCGTCTCTGCACGTAATAGGCCAGCGCTACTGACCAATCAGAGCTATCAGGCAGCCCTTTCATCCAACAGACAGCGCGACAGGCCAGGATTTGCCTTTACCGTGCAAGACTACACCAAAAGCTAGGCATGAATATTTCTGCCGTTATGCTATTGGTCTAGATGCTAGGCTAAATGAAAGAGGTGGTGCAAAAAAGATGTGGAAGATGCATGGAGTGATAAAGTCTGTAATGGTTGAGCTTGTGGCCAGATGGTGGAGACCAACTTATCTACAGTTCAGGAGAGTGATGGCAGTGGGAAAGAAGCTGTTCTTGTATATGGTAGTTTTGGTGCACAGGGATCTGTAGTGCCTGCCAGCCTGCCAGAGGGGAGGAGGTTGAAGAGAGTGTGGGCAGGGTGTGTGAGGTCTTTGATGATGTTCTCTGCCCCCTTCCTGGTCCTGCCAGAGTACAAGTCCTGTAAGAAGGGCAGGGGGGCACCTATGATCTTTTCAGCGGTCCTGACAGTGTGCTGTAGTCTGCATCTGTCCATTTTTGTGGCAGCCCCAAACCAGACAGTGATGGATGTGCAGAGATGGCAGTACTGTAGCAGTATAGATGACTAACAGCTCTAGCGGTAGGCCATGCTTGGCAAGTTGCCGTAGAAAGTACATCCTCTGCTGAGCATTTTTTTAGGATGGTGTTTGATTCCCACTTCAGATCCTGGGAAATGAACTTGAATGAGTTCACCATTGGCACTGGACCGTTGGATATTGTGAAGCTAAGCAGTACTGTGGGGTGCACAGAGCACCAGCCTCTTCACCTCCCACTGATATGCAGACTCATCACCATCTTGGATGAGCCCAATGACCGTATTGTCCAAAAGATACAAAGATAGTCCATGTAATCATAACCACATTTATTTTTCAAGGTTAATAAGGAATTAACAACATTAGCAGTAGCCTACCACAGGGGTACAGCTCACTCACTTCCAAGAAATCAGCGATGGTGATTAAGGTGCCAGCTGCAGGAGGTTCTTATGTAATGGTATTACCATGGGCTCAATGACTCCTAGACAATCTCACATCTTACATTCCATATTCAAAAGTGTGTTTAATTTCCGTAAATTACAATATAACAATTAAGGGTAGACCTTAAAGACCCCAAGTTATTGAAGCGTTAAATTTAGGAGACTTTTATATTTCTTGTATTATGTACACAGCTCTGTTGTGCCTGGTGTACAGTTCCAATTTTCCTTCATGCACAATAGCAGCTAGAGGGCAGCAAAATGCAAAACAAGAAGTAGCAAAGTTGGAAAAGAAAGATGCGGTGCTGAAAAGTGGATTGAAATATGTTACAGGCGTTAAAATCAAACCACAGTTCAAAGGCCTAACAAAGGCCTTTATTAAGGATATTCTTATGCTTAGCAAAAAAATGTCCCACAGTAGGCCTAAGCCAATGTCCCCCCCAAAACACAAGGCCTATGGCTTACAATAACAAAATCTGAAATGAAGTCTAGCCTAGGCCTACTTGACGTTCTTGGTCAATGTTTCCTTACATTCAGAGATTTCTGTTGTATCTAATCAAATAAATATTGTGGGCCTGAAAGTAGACCTAGTAGCAAGAAGGTCTACTGCACCACCCTCAGTAGCTTATAACTAAGCCTAGTTCATCAATGGAGATATCCATTGGCTTGGGGCTATAGCCTAACATAATACAATAGGCCTACCGGTAAGCTGGATGCAGATCAGCGACATCCTTTTATTAAGCTCGCTTTCAAAACAAAACCGTTTTGGTGTAACCGAGCCTCAAAGACTTCTTCCACACTGGTTTACACGCCCAATAAACAGGCTTTAGGACTTATCTGACCATAAAATTCTCAACATCAGCCTATAATTTAGGTCTATTGCTTACCGTTCCAATGGTGAAGAAAAAGCGTTTAGAAAATGTACCCCTCCTAATATATCAATCAGTCCTGATTGATTAATGAGCCACAAAATATGCTGAAAAACACGTGAAGACGCCAATGCAAATTCGCCCTATCTGAAGTAAGGGGGTGTGCAGGAGACCTCGAAGAGGGCGGAGACAACGCCTTGGAGAACGCCCACTGTCACCCCGGGATCCCGTCTTGCATTGTGGGACTGTTTCCGGGGGAGAGCTCGCCAACGCTATTCGGGCTGACATCATGGAAGTAATGAATTAAATGTTTTATGTAGTGACGGAAGTGCAGTTAAGTGTCTTTATCAAGACCACGCACAATTTTGAGTGAAAGTGTTTCTTTTACGACAAAGCACGAAAAAAATGCTACCGACAGCACTTTATTCTTATTAACTTGCAAGATAGTCATGTCCACAAAAGCGCCGGAGCCCAGCAGTGCCGTTGTGTGCTAGTGGAGCGGTAGCAAGCTAGCTAGCTAGTCAGCTAGCATAGCTTATGGTAGGCTAGCAAGCAAGTTTTTAGAAGTGTTTAATTTGCTGTGTGTATTGTTTTAAGCCTTTGTCACATTCCACCTCGGTAGTATCCTGCGGACAAAAGGGTTTCGAATCTTTTTAAACGTGTATTCAGAAAAAGCCGGTGACTGCAAGGAGCATTCACGGTTGCTAACGTTAGCTTGCTAACGAGCTAAGTTGCTTCTATTGAAAGGCCGCTGCGAGCCTCCGAATAACACCAGTGTGGGTAACATTGTCTCACTCTATTTTGTCTTATTGTGACTTCTTCAACAAACGGTATTAGAAAGATGGCCTCATCATCAGGGAACGACGACGACCTTACCATTCCAAGGGCAGCCATCAACAAAATGATAAAGGAAACTCTCCCTAATGTACGGGTAGCAAATGATGCCAGAGAGCTTGTAGTTAATTGTTGCACAGAATTTATTCATCTGATTTCCTCGGAAGCTAATGAAATATGCAACAAGTCCGAGAAGAAGACCATATCTCCCGAACATGTTATCAATGGTGAGTGCATGAGAAGATTCTCTTATCAGTGACTTGTCATTTCAAGTTATCTTCAACCGTACCCTCAATGCAATACGTCATGCCTGTCTTTACAATGGTTGCCAGCTGTTATGAACCTGATATAATTCAAGCAAACAGCGCACACCATCTAATCCTATTGTATATAAGTATGTAATCCATACCATTAAGCCATCTGTTGAGTTTGAGTAACGTTATGAGCATCTGCAGATAGGCAAGTGTAGAATGGACACACCCACCTACTAACATGACAGGTGTAACGGTATGTTATCAGCTTCCCTACCAGCTGTGTGCATCGTCTTTATCCCCCTCCTCGTGTTATGTGTTATACAGCACTTGAAAGCCTCGGCTTTGGGTCCTACATCGCTGAAGTCAAAGACGTGCTGCAGGAGTGTAAAACGGTAGCGCTTAAGAGGAGAAAGGCAAGTTCCCGCCTCGAGAACCTCGGCATTCCCGAAGAAGAACTACTACGTCAGCAGCAAGAACTGTTTGCAAAAGTAAGCTACCTTTTTGAAATGCTGTGGCCAAGCTGTTTTTGCTTGAGCTGGTATGTCAGCGTGTTCACATATTATGGATCACCAGCAATGGCTTTGTTTAGTGGCTATAGTTAAGCAGTCTGATGTAAATGCAAGTGGAATTGCCACTGACCCCTGAATCCCTCAGTTTTAGGCAGCAATCAGAAATTAATTGATAGATTGACTAGATGTACTAGATGAACGGTTGAATAACTTGTGTTATAATGCTTAATCTACCACTTCTGTCTCTTGGTAATGGTGTACATCATATGGCTTTATATATTTGTGCATGTGTGTGAGGCCTTGGTTTGATTCCGTTTCTATTTATCTTTTCTGTGCGTGTATGTATGTGCATGTATGTATGTGTGTGCATGTGTGTGTGTGTCCAGGCACGGCAGCAGCAGGCAGAACTGGCCCAGCAGGAGTGGCTGCAGATGCAGCAGGCGGCTCAGCAAGCTCAGCTAGAGGCAGCCTCGGCCAGTGCAGCCCAGCAGGCTGGCTCCTCCCAGGATGAAGATGAGGAGGATGACATGTGAGGGATGGAAAAGAGCGAGATGCACACTCATCTGTCCTCCTCCAGCTCTGCCTGGGCTGGCAGAGGCATCCACAGTGTTTGTGGAGAACACCCCCACCCACCCACTCTGCTCCCCCCAAACCTCCTCTGCCTCCCTCTTACCCCTTCGACAAGCCCCAGAGACATTCTCAATCCAGAATGAGCAGTATACACTTACATGGGTGTTTCCTTTTTTAAGACAAAAAAGATAAAATTGTTTGGGGCTTACATGATGTGGCCCTTTTAGACAATAATCGTTCGTGTTACTTGTTTACCCAGACGAACCAGACACAGTCGAAGCTCTCTTGGCACAGCCGTTTTTTTTTCTTTTCTTCTTTTGGTCACATTTTGTTTAATTATTTACTTTTAACAATTGGCCCATGCTATCTCGTTTGGATTTATCAGAGGTTAAAAAAATTTAATTTCTCGTGCATTATATGGGATGCAAAGACAAACGATTGATGGAAATATTTGTTCCTGAGCAGTTCCTTGCTGAGTATGTACAAGATGATTGTTTAAGCTCTTGTACTGCCTCTTTTAGGTTGATTATATGATTGTTCCTCACATTATTTTTGTAATGTTCAGCATGAAATATTTTCTTAGGAGTCTCTCTGACTCCTTGAATAGGCATTTGTGGGACTGGGGGAAGGGGAATAGTTTTTTTTTTTGTTGTTTTGTTTTCGTTCTCTCTCCTTTTTATAGGAACGGCTCCTTTCCCTTGTCTTGCTCAGTGGATAATACAGAAATTATTTCCGAAAGCATTTGGAGTTTTATTTGTTAATGTAAGATGTTCATTACTCTTGGATCATTTTAGTTCAGTCAAGGTGTAAGTAGGTTAAAGCTTTTACCTGATGTTCAGTCCAGTATTGCTATGAAAAGATATCCTCTTTCTTACCCCTAGTACCAAAGACGGGAGAGAGGCCTAAACCCCCTCAGTTACCAGACAGAGTAAAGTGACATATACCGATAGTGTTTGACCTCTAGAATTCAATGGCTTTGGTGTGAACAGCGCCCAAGTTTGTGCAGACACACACACACACAACCACACACGGTTAGTGACCTTCACTTTGTACAATGTTTTGATATCTGAGCAGTTTTTTTTTTTTTTCCAGGTGCGATGTGTAAAAGTTGCGTTGTGAATGTGTGGTGAATTCTTAACTTGTGATGATTGGTAATCTCTAGTTGAAGTGTGTTCACATGCCTTCTCAGAAGCTGTAAGCTGTATTCTCTAAGCAATAAAGTAAAAATGTTTTATAGTCAAAAAACATGGGTTTATGAGTAATATCATTTTCTTGCAACACCCCATGAATTTACAAACTATGTAGTTCAAGGCACTGACTTCTTAACGATTCCAGAATAAGAGTCTTAAAAAAAAGCATTGACCCAGAACAAGAGCATTGAATATTTGTTTTGGCATCTAAAAACATTACTGAGACTGACTCATTCACTGTTGTCACAGATTTAAAAAAAAAATGTGTGTGATAAGTGGGAGATCAGACCGCCATGTCCCCTAATGAACAACTAAGCGTCTTAGAAAGACCGTCTCCTCCTGTGAAGGTGGGTCTGTGGTTCACTCAGTTTCCTGTAATTAACGGTTAGCTTTTGCCTGTGTACCAGTTCAGTTGCATCATGGTGAAAGAGTTTTTCCTCATTCATTGTTACTTAGAAAGCTGAATATGCTTAGTATGCCTAACCAGCTTACACCAGCGATGTCCAGTTTGACAGGCTGGACATGTTTGTGCAACCTGAAGCTGGACCAGCTAGACTGACTTGTTTATTGTGTGTTCGCATGATTTTTGATGGTTTGGCTGCTTAGACCATCTTCAGCAGCTATAACCAGCTACCAGCATAAGCATTTTGTTTGATGATGTTTCTACAGAGGTATTAAGTTACAGCCTAAGACAGTAAAGGCATTGCCACTGTGACCTCATAATTTTGTAGGCACCCTGCAAGGAAAGGTCATTGAATACAGTCCGCTCTGTTTCTACCCTCTCTGCTGCAAGTTTAACTCCTATATGAATGCGTTATAACAGTTAAAGAGCCAAATATTACGATTCTGGTATTTTTCAGAGCCATATATTGGGATTAGCCTGGGAATACCCATGCTGCCTTGCGCATTCATTCTGAATTGCTAGGCAGCCTGGAGACCATGGCCAAAAT
>JASCQY010000002.1:17889337-17901060 GCA_030264315.1 Sardinella tawilis
ATTCTCCCTGAAATGACGTTCTACAGGTTGGGATGTCTGGTTTGGATCTTGACTTTTCGAAGTTGTGAAAATGGATCTGTCAGAACCAGTCAGTGACCTCGTTTGCAGATTGTATCGCGTAAGTAGCCCAAGTGGAGACATTTTCCCTCCTCAACATGGAGAACACCGAGGACCGCCTTTAAAGTTTTCTCTTTTTTTGTACGGAATATTATGGCCCGGTATGACGAGCAAGTCGATGTTTTAGTTCCGCACAACGTGGCACCCCTTTTCACTTTCCAAAAATGGGAATGGTGCAATAACTATGCAAACACACAACGGGTTGTCAACTTTAAATTAGGAATGTGGATGTAAGTAACTAAATCACGACCTTTCATTAGATGCACGCTCTTTACATCTCTCATTCTCTGGCGTTTCTCAGAGTCTGGGTGAGGCAAATGTTTACTCTCTGTTTTGGGTGTAACATTCCGCCCAAATATGCACACAATTTATCATTTGCAGCGTCATAGACTGTAGCAAAAGATATGCAAATACTGTACTTGATATAGGCTATCCTAGTCTACCTGTGCTCCTATTAATAGTGTCGCTGAAAAGTAGTCTATTCGTTTCGAGGGAAAGGCATAATCTGACAGCTATTGTACTTTGCCCTTTGAACGGACTGGATTATACAGGTCATCTCAGTTGATGTTGTGATTTTCAATAAATGATGTGGCAGATGCACTTTGACTGCAGCAACGAGCGACGTGATTCAAGTGAGTTACAATACCGCTAGCAACTTTTGCTTTTGTCGAGTTCTTACATGTTCAGTATTTTGTCATAAGACATCTATGTGAGGTTTGAGTTGGCCTATAGGGCACTCTAATGAACGTTTGTACTTTGATCTATAGGCCTAATTAAATTGTTCTGAGGATTGTGTGCCTCTGTCCTGTGGCTAGGTTGTAGCCTATGGGATGAAAACATAGAACAGTAATTTCTTGACTTAATTAGTGTAAATGAGCCCAGTTTCCATTATTCTTGCCATTCAAATGTTGCACGCTCATATGCCTTCTCAGAAAAACTGCTAGTTTGGTTTTATTTTTGTAGCCTAAATTTAAAATTTGAAATTTGCAGGATGATCAGACTTTCATTGTTTCTATCCACTCTTCTTTCTTTCATTCTTTCTTTTTTTCTTTCTGCTTTTAATTATCATGTAATTACAATACTTTAACAAGTTTTCTCTCAACACCTACAGTGCTTAGAATTTTTTCTGTCATTAGGCCAGGAGGAACAAATGCTTCAGTGACAGCTGTGTCCAAAGCCAGACTTGGTGCTGCTGATCAAACTATGGCCTCTAGAGGCGACGGCTGGCCGTACCAAGACAAAGATGCCCACCAGCAGCATCAGCAACCCAGAGATGACTACCCCAGGCCCCATCACCCCACCGGACCAGGAGGACCCTACCCTCATGTGGACCCCAGGGAGCGAGAACGACCATGGTCTGCTGTTGACCCCAGATATGGTCACTATTCAGCCGCTCCCCCCTCCAGACCAGATGTGACCCATGGATATCACAGGCCAGGTTACGGCCATCCACACGCTCAACCTTTTTCCAGGTCAGTCTAGAGAGAACAGCTGTCCCCTGTGTGAAGCACATCACAGATGCCCACTCTAAATAATGGATTTAAGCCTTAACTGTAAACCCACACTTTAGGCCACACTTTTTCATTTCTAAAGTTACTATGACAATATGGCTGCCATTGGTGTTGTATTATTTGGGTCATTATGCGAGGAAAGATCTCTTGTGTTCTCTCAGACAGGGATATGACTACACATACTGGGATTACCGAGACCCCTATGGGTACTATGACCACTATCACAGAGGCCAACATTATCAGTATCCAGGTACAAGCACAACCTCATGCCAGTCTAATTGCACACTTAAAACACTTAAAAGGTAGCTTTAAGTAGC
This sequence comes from Sardinella tawilis, assembly GCA_030264315.1. Lineage (NCBI taxonomy): Eukaryota > Metazoa > Chordata > Actinopteri > Clupeiformes > Clupeidae > Sardinella > Sardinella tawilis. Next base: position 17,891,283 of record JASCQY010000002.1, read on the forward strand.
CTAAGTAAGTAAGTAACTTATTTATATAGCGCATTTTTTCTACAGAAAGGCCACTTAGAGTGCTAAATACAAACACAAAGATGCAGACAAAATGCAAAATAGTCAGTCAGTCATTGATGAATGAGTAGTGAGAGTAGGTTGAACACAGACATGGTACGCACATGCATGCTTATCGGTCTCCAAAGATGGGAAGGTAGAAGTTGGACCATCCAACTTAAGTCCAATTAAAGCGATAGTCCTACTTTCAACCAAGGCCCTGTTGCTTGAGCTCACCAAGTGTTGCTGTAGGAAAAGGAACGAGAGAATTTGGTACAACATAGATCAAATAGTGAACCTGCAGCTATGATGCAAACTGAATGGGGCTATCCATGCCCCACCTTTAAGTCTTTGCTTTTAGAGACATCAACAGGACATGGTCAATGGACAGGGCTATAATTCTTTGTTAATAATTAATAAATTATGTGAATACAGATCTTCTGATTCTTTGTTAATGATTGTTATAAATGGCATGTATAGAGATAGCCTCACTAACGATTAATTTTAAATTATACATACACACACAAGTCTTCTGAGTCCTTGTTAAAGATTAGTATACTGTATGATTTATATGTAATACATTAAAATGCAGATGCTGCTGGATGGCCGTCTCAGGAGCAGTGGCGAACAAACCCTCCTCCAGAAAGAAGCTATGGGCAGGACTGGGGTGGACCTCCATACCAAGATTATTCCAGGTCATTTGACACATGATGACCAGTTCTTCTGTGGGAACAGTTATTATATAGATGATGAGTTATTCCTTATATTTTGTTGTATGTGTATTTAGAATGACACCACAAAAATGCTCCTAAAACTATGTGCATCACTTTATATGACTTTGTATTTTTTTCTGTATTCTCCTTGAGTTTATACAGTTAGCATTTAAAGCTTTCTGCAGTCTTCTGCAGTACTGAATTCTGGATGTTGTTCCCAATTTGTAAGACATCTTTGGAGATAAGCCTCTGACAAATGACGAAACCCACTGTAGTGGTACTGTAGAGTAAGTTTGCATGGAAACTAACACCAGCGCCTGCTGGATCACACTGTTTCCAGTTATGACCAAAGAGGGGAGAGCTCCCAGTATGACTACAACCAGCCAGATGGACAATACAGGAGGAAGAGTGAAGAGGTATGCATTTTAGCTTAACAGTAATAAGCGTTCTATATAGCGCTCTTAAATCTTTGGTAATAAGTGTTATTGTAAAACAGCTGACTGTAATGCTTGTATACTGACCCTGAAAGTAAAAAAGTAGTATGCTGTAAGTACTGTATTTCGAAAATAGCATTTCGAAAATAGTCACAGAGGTTAACATGGCATGCAGCCTCATTCTGTGTCAGTTAGTGTTTCTGATGGATTTCTTATTATTTAAATGCCTAAATCTCCTGATGCAAAAGGTACAATATCACTTTTTCTCTGTACAGATTCATTTTTTTCCCACTTTCGATCTGCTTAAGCTGTAAATATCTTTACTAAACGGAATGTGTTTCATTTTCACTCACATGGACAAGGTGACATACTGATTCTAACAACTGAATTTCTCCAGTGTGAGCCAGGTGTGTTGGCCAGCTCCAAAACCTCGGGTCTGTCCTCCAGCAGCACTGAGCTCAGCCAGTACATTCACGGGGCAGAGGAGAATGACTCCCTCCCACAATCCTATTCAGGTCAGTTGGATTGCATCGCAAGCCAATTTAAAATTCATTTACGACCTCAAAGCTCTGACGGTGTAGTTAGTTTGGAATCAGCTGTAATTTGCTTGGTAATCTTGTTTACTCTAGAACGGATTCTGGTCTTATTCTGGTTTGAACAGAATGTCTACTGGTCTATGTCAGATCCTTGCCTTTGGCAACACACAAAGTGTGTTCATGTGACTCTAGGTTATGGTTATTGTCACTTAGCAGATGGCACACAGTTATTATTATTATTATTATTATTATTATTATTATTATTATTATTATTATTATAACAACAGCAACAACAACAACAACAATAATAATAAAAATAATAATAATAATAATTTTTTCTGTTGTACTTTACATTTACAACACATTTCAAGGTGCTGCAGGGTAAAACCCTACTAACTGGCGATGGAGCATGAATAGCTAAAGTAATGTATATGTTGTTTGTGTTCAGAGCCGGAGATTGTGCCCCAACTGACTGCTCCAATGAAGTACACACTCCCTCATGCACTCGTCAGCTTTGGGCCGGCCGGACAGCTGATTCGGGTCAGCTCTACCTTCGCCTCAGAAAACGAACGGGCCCTGGTGGAGTTTCATAGCTTGGAGGTATCGGAACCATGTGGTCACATATTTGTTTTTAATTCATTATGTTTGCCTAGTTTCATCTCACCCATGCATAGTTTGACAGTAAAACGTTTTATGGATAGAGTGGAAATAGTATGAACAGAAATGGAAGTGAAAGTAGTATTACATGGGCTGTTAGGCTGTGTATAGATATGGGCTATCCTGATTTGGGTTCATATGATATGGGCTGTCACATTTGGGTTGTTTGGCCTTGTTGCTCCAGGTCATCCTTGGCGAGACAGATGAACAAAAGCACTTGCGGGACTTCCCAGGACCATTAGCCAGGTACTAACCATTGAATGTGTAAACTAGGTGCTAACCCACAGAACCTAATTTCTTGGACAGTGCGGATAGCAAACGTCAGAGATGGCTTAATATTTCAACCAATACCCATTTTCACATATCCATTCCTGTCCTCACAGACCAGATTTGCACAAGGTTGATGTCATCACCTTTGCTCTGCAGAGGGCAGAGGCCTGTCTAAAGGAAGACACTCTGCCTGATGCTCCCTCTGCTGCCCTCTTGTGGAACCTGCTGGTACTGCTCTGCAGACAGAACGGGGTAGGTGTTGCACTCAATGCAGTATCAGGCTTTTATGATATGCCACTGAATTGGAAAATGCGATGCGAGTTTGAATGTGTAAAATTTAATGTATGATAGCAGATGCTTTTATTTTACGCATTGGATAATTAATGTATTTGGCATTGGACAAATCATGTATTTATTAGGTCAGCTTTCTTCATCTCTGGGTCTTAATGAAATGAATATACTTTGCCCAGAGAATCGTGGGCTCTGATATTGCGGAGCTCCTGACGCGAGGCACCATCTCTCTTGGCGCCTGCGAGGAGTCGGATGGGCAGGGGGACGAGACCAGCCTGATTGACCTGAGCGACAGGCCTCCGCCAGAGGAGGAGCCCCTGGACACAACGGACCTGCTGACGGGAAACCCCACAGCCTGCCCTGCGGACTCTGCGGAGGAAGCCCTGAGGAGCTACACACAGCTGCTGCTCTGCGGGAGGAAGAAGGTCTCTGTCACCACCATCATTATCATCATCATTCTCATCCTCATCATTCTCCTGATCTTCTGCTATTAATGGCTGGTTCAGACTACACGATTGTCCAGTTATTCCCTCACGATTTAACGTGTCACACTATGCGATCACAGAGCGCTTTGGTCTTGGTCTGAAAACTGGCCACACTACAAGATTGCCTCACTGTCAACTTGATGGTCCTTGCGATTCTCCAAAAAATTCTGACATGCCAAACTTTTCGTTGTGGGGTTTTCGAACGTCGCAGACGAAAAAATCGCAGATCACTACCATGTCACATTACAAGACCTCACCTTGTCGCCGACTTTTGCAAATCGTGTACTGTATGATCCAGGACATTTGTCTGCAACGAGCAAAATCATCGTGTAGTCTGAACCAGCCATAAGTCCTCATCTCTGTCTTCCTCATCATGTTCATTATTATCAATGGATGATAATGGACACTTGATGACTATGATAGCTATGATTTTAGCAGCTAGGATTCTGAAAAGTGTTGACATGATGATCGTTATCATTATCATGTTATGACAACAAACAACTGTCATTGTTACTGTAACTGTCAGCAACATTTGACTGTCATTATAAAATTCATGTTTATAATGATCACTATTCTATCATCAGTTTTTTAAATAGTACTCTTCATGTTTTTTTATTATCAAAGGGTGTTTTATTATACTTGAAGTTTAAGCATTGGGGTCTCAGAGATTAGTTTTTATATTTGTCTTTAACCAAGTTTATGAGAACAGATGTGACTAAATCAGGTCTTTTGTGCTTATCTATGATTATCGCATCTGTATACGCTTGGCATGCATAACGTCCGATGATAAGCAATTTGTGTGCCAAGACAAATCTCTCATTACTCATGCAAGACGTGCCAGTGGCCATCAACAGTATTGCAGCACAGTATGTTTGTTTAGGCTTGATACACAAGTTATACACATAGTGATACACAGCCATGGCACTTTTGTGGCTCATAAGCTAGACTGGTCACCAGACACCTTCTGCAGGTCAACAGGAAGATGAGGCTGCCAACAGTATAAAACTGATGAGGTTTCAGTGAGCACTAATACTATATGCAAACATGTATATCAGTGTAAATACAAATGGTGTTTTGATACCTTGCGTGTGAAGTTATGTTTCCTGATTGCCTGTTTCCTCTGCCATCCCCCACTAATCTCTGTATAGGAAGCTCTTGAGTCGGCCATGAAGAGCGGCCTTTGGGGTCACGCCTTGTTCCTGGCCAGTAAAATGGACAACAGAACCTACACCACAGTCCTGAACAGGTACTGTGAATAAAACAGCAAAATTCTACACTACACTGTAAACCCCCACACGTTTGGTGAACATAATATTTTAGTGGAAGCTCATTACCAACAAAATATCAATGTTTCAACTTATACATTTGAGTACGATTTCCCCAAAATAAAAAGTTTTTTGTTAATTGTATTGTTTCCTCAAAAGATTTGAGGTTTCCAGCACTCCCATGAGCCTTTGCAATACACTGAACCCATTAAAATGCAACTTTTAGACTTTGTGACAGTTTCTCATGTTTTTTACAGTATTCATTGCATTTATATATCAACGTAGCAAGGTTATATGCCCCATCGCTGAGTTAAAACCACTATTACTCAGCTGACTTCTCACCATACTGTAGGTGAGTGACTGCTAATTCTGAATCAACACGAAACATTTAAGTTCAATCATCTTTCATTTATGCACTTGAGAGTAGTTGATATCATATCCTATAATGCTTTGCTGAAATAAATAGTTGGAAAATGTAATGCTAACCTCTGTTTGGTTGGTAGAGGGAAGGTTAAATGCACTATTATGATGACAATTTTGCATTACAGTATTTTTTATAGTATAATTTTGCAGTTTTGCCAAGTGATAATAGATGATCAAAGAAACCGTCAGGGTGAAGACTTCTGAAATAAATCAAATGTCTCCTTGACCCATCCTGCACAGTAAATAGTATTTACCATTCTTGATTAGATTGCATGATCTAGTGACATTGATGGGTACTCACACAACATCCTGGGCGTGACTGTCAAATTGTTATCGTATCTGCACCCTTTGATCATGTAAAAAAAAAACCCTATTCCAGATAAACATAGTAATAGTTTTGGTCCAGGACCTCTCTAACACTTTGTTAAGCCATCAACCAAAACATTTAGTAACTTGCTATTACTCAAATCTAACAATTATTTGCTCAGATTTATTGAGAATTATTTGCTCAGATTTATTGAGTATATGTGGGGCGGTGGTGGCGCAGGTGGTAGAGGTGCCGTTTGGCAACCAGAGGGTTGCAGGTTCGAGCCCCGCTCTGCCTATCCCCCCCATCGAAGTGTCCTTGAGCAAGCACTTAACCCCAAATTGCTCCCGGTGGTAGGATGGCAGCTGCCACCACTAGTGTATGAATGTGAGGCATACGTTGTAAGTCGCTTTGGATAAAAGCGTCAGCCAAATGCATAAATGTAAATGTAAATGAGTATATACAACTCAATTTTTTTTCAAAAACTTTTTATTTAAAAAGTTTAAAACTTCAGGACAAAATGAAATTTTGGTGGTAGTTTCTACAAATATTTTGTCTTCATTGAGCTATTGGGGTTTACAGTGTACACCTACGCATCTTCATAGCTTAACCACCATCTTGCCATTTTTACTTAGTGAGTTAAATACAGTATACAGTACACTGTGTATAAATACAATATTGATGATCTATGATAATGATAATGCTTTTATCAAAAAATAATGTGTTATTTTTTATTTTATACTGCGCTCAGATAGATGATTAGCCTAAGTGGAGCAAATGTGATTCCTGAACAAATATGTACTTTAGCAGTAGTGCACCATAATACAGACTCAGGGTTAGGTAGATGATTTGGTTTAGTGTCTGGGATTTGGTGCAAGAGCTCAAGAGGGATGCCATATTCACTATTTCATATTCAAATTCACATGGGTTGGACCATTTTGGGTAACACTTTACTTGACGTTTTTGACATAAGAGTGATTCATGTTCATGACATGTGTCATGAACATGAATAACGCTTAAGTGTCATTTAGTTTTTGTAAGTTGACACTGTTTGAGGTTCAGACATGACAAAAACCAAATGACACTTAAAGGCAAAGTCATCAATTTTGAGTGTCATTACATTTGTGATATAAGTCATGTCATGTTTATGACAGGTTAATGTCAGTCTTATGTCAAAAAACCTCAAGTAAAGTGTTAACCCAATTTTGTCTGTTATCATGTCTTGTAAATAATGGTGTCATAATTGTGTCATCCACAATATGTATTGCAATTAGACAGACGGTTTCGTTTCATTTCTTTAGTCTCAGTGACTCAGACTGTTTGCTGGGACTGGCTTGCTTGTATGTTCAAGGTACACAAGAACATTTGGGGAAAAGATATAGAGTAACTACTTTAGATGGACATTGGCATGCACTGTGACACTCTGAGTATGCAAACTTGACTGTATACCATGTATACCATGTCTGTGTAGCACTTCCTTGACATAAAAATATACTGAAGATGGAAAACGGTTTTTAAATACGACTCGCTGAGAACACGCTGGCTAAACAGTATCAGATTTACAAAACACACACACATACACACACACACACTCTGCTTTTTTTTTTCAAACAAAAGCAACACACACAGGAAAGATAATATCTTATAGCAGTTGTGATATTTTCATATTTATAGGAAAGAAACACTGTGCAGCAGGTGTTTCAGTTATTGTTTTTTTTAATCAAATCAAAGCTCCTGCACCGACTAACGTTTCTCATGTTTCTCATAACATTCTGCGTCACGGCCACTGATGAAGACATCATGAGAAACATTGGACTATTACTCATGTGCAGCACCTTTTATTCCATATTAATAAGTAGCTGAAACATCTGTGCTTCGGTGATACTGTACTTTACTTTCACTACATGACCGTCTTCTCCTGTAAAGTAGCCAATGACTGTATATATGCATTCATTATACATTATAATCTACTGTACATGGAATGAATGCATCGGATCGTTCACATAAACGCTATGAAGTTGCCTCTTTGTATTTCTATATTGATATTTAGGACAATCTGTAGTTTTATACATTTAATGTTTAATGATTCTAATTGATTTAATGATTTTGTAGTGTTAAATATGTGCCTATAAGTCAAACAATCTTGAAACCAAAGCTGTGTAACTGGAATTGTGACCTGTTTAATTACAGCAGATCACAGGTCATTTGAGTTCCACTGTTTTTAATGTGATTGACAATCACATGTTAAACTTCCTCCTGAGGTCTGTGCTTTTTTTAACAGCCGTGCCATGCTGTGTGTGAGTGTGTGTGTGTGTGTGTGTGTGTGTGTGTGTGTGTGTGTGTTAAAGAGTTGTTCTCTCTCCAGATTGCTTAGTGTTGGGGTTTCTTCCAGGGCTCCACATTTTATTATCTATTAGCACATGGGGGGGTGTGTGTCTCTCAGGCATAACAGGTGTGAGCCGTGTAAATGACTCCCACGGCTCCCTCTATAGGTCACGTAGCTAAATTTACTTTTCCCTCATCTTGTCAAGCTGCCAATGACAGGTGGGTGTACTTATCTGCACTTGCTTGCCAGCCGGACCTGCTGCTAAGGCCCAGCTAGTCATCTCAAGATTTTTTTTTTTCATAAGTAAGACACAGCTTCTCCTTGCTAATATTATTTAGGCCCCAGTTCCTGCAAATCACTTAGCATGTAACGCAACACCACTGACTTTAAACTGAGGATAAGACAAGATCTCTGTGCAGTGGGGTGTCCTGTCCTCAAGGCTACTTTGAACAGCATAAGGCAGGAGGCAGAAAGCAGAAGGGACACATGGCTGGCAGGCCTGATAGAGGAGTCCTCCGCTCCTTTAGGGTGTTTATGTGTTTGTTAGAGAAGCCGGAGGGGGATGGAGTTGTTCATGTCCTTGCTGCTTAAACTACTGTACAAGGATATTTTATTGTCACATGCATAGTAGAAATACTGGGTGGAAGGCAGTAGAAGTTCATAACTTGCAGCTTAAACTATTTACATCTGCCCCTTTTCAGAACCATTTAATGGGGTGTGTGGGTGGATTTAGTGACTGTGATCTCTCTTGAATGGCGTGCTCAGAATTGGTGTATTGGTGTGGCTCTGTGAGGTTAAGCATGGGTTTGACTTCCAGTGAATACCAGCAGCTACATGAATGCATCTTGATGTATCAAATACCTAGATGTATTTATGTTTAAATGCACCCTAAGGTTTTTGTGTGTGTGTGTGTGTGTGTGTGTGTGTGTGTGTGTGTGTGTGTGTGTGTGTGTATGTGTATGTGTATGTGTGTGTGTATTCAGATTCACAGGTTGTCTATCCCCCAGCGACCCTCTGCAAACACTCTTCCAGCTGCTGTCCAAGAGAATCCCAACCGTTTCCACGGTAACACTTAGTCCACTCACCTTCACAGCAGCAACACACCCCCACTCTTGATGTAATAACCTCTGATGGCCTTTGATTTCACATAAGTGTCATAAGTATCCCTCTATCTATCTCTTTATCTCTCTATCTGTATCAGCCCATCCATCTATCTGTCTATCTATCGATCTATCTCTCTGTCTATCTTTCTATATCTCCCACACCCTTCATGTCACTATGCTTAAATAAAGGCAAAAATACAAAAGATAGAGTTCCATCAGAAGTTCATAGGCCATTGAAAGCTCACATACAATCCGCTGACCTCAATCAGTGTATTGCAATTGATCAAATTTGCAAATTCTGCACAGGGTATTTTATTTAAAAAGGCCATTACCATACCAACTCATGCTGTTTCCTCTGCAAGCTATGGGCCCTGATAGGAAATAATTTTGGTATTTAAAATGATCAGACTTGACGAAGTCTGGTCTATGTTTGCATTAAAAGAGCTCTCTCTTTGTTGGGAAGGCATTTGTTCACACCTCTTGGCTTGGCTCATAGCTCACACTATAAGACAAAGAATTCCTTTTGAGACAGATTTGGAATGTATCTGCATTTTATGAAATGTGAATATATTCATGTTTGGGATCATTTTAATGGTCTGAGATTGTAATGATCTAAGTGTAGTAATGCTATAAGTAATAGTTCTTAATCTGCATGTATGTGTGCCACATGAAGTCCATAGCCTACCTAATGTTAATCATGATAGGTGTGAAATAGGTGTGTCACTGATAGAATGCCGGGTGAACAGCCAATAAAATCCATTTGAATTTCCCGCCATGGTTTGTGTTGAGCCACATTGGTAACACTTTACTTGAAGGTACCGTCATAAGCATGACATGACACTGTCATAACACAGGCATAAAAGTGTCATGTCACAGACATGACTGTGTCATAAGCATTATGTCAATGTCATAAACATTTTATGACTGTTGTC
>JASCQY010000002.1:17901160-17918660 GCA_030264315.1 Sardinella tawilis
AGCTGTATGCCAAAATCATCATTATTAACACAATAAAAGACCTAAAATATTTCAGTTGGTGTGTAATGAATCTAAAACATATGAAAGTTTAATTTTTATCATTACATTATGGAAAATAATGAACTTTATCACAATTTGCTAATTTTTTTAGAAGGACCTGTATGTTGCTTGAATGATTTCACAATTACAGCATTTATTTTTTATTTAGAGTTTACATAGCGTCCCAACTTTTTTGGAATTGGGTTTGTACATTACCAGGACAACAAATTCGTTGTTTAGCCAAATTACCAGAATACAAAACCCACTTTGTCTCCAATTTCTTAAGCTAAAACTCATTTTGATATTGACTGTAAAAAGAATGTCCATGTTTTTCAGCAGATATTCAATGCTTTCCCTAGTAATTGGGAGCTCCACATCTCTCAACTCGCACTGTGCAGCCTAGCCCAGTTAACCACATTGACATTAAGAATGAGCAGTAGGCACGGCACAAATGCAATGTCCATACCTAAATACTGCCAGCTGGCCAAGGGGTGAAAAGCCAAGGCATGGTGTGACCGATGTGCATCTGTCTGAGAACGTGGAAACATGCTATAAGCTCAGCCTCAAACTGTGAGACAGGGGTACAAATGACTTTGCTTGATTTGGTCTACTGCCTGACCATGCCTTCCTACGCACTTCTGCACAATGATCATCTCCGTCCCTACAGTGTCTGGATTTGATCCAGTTGAGCTTGTTGTCTCAATTGCCATTTTTACTACAACCAATCTGTGAATGGAGGGAGGAGTTCTGAACACTGAACAAGACTCCCCGAAGTTCAGGTGATGAACATGTCAGTGTGGTAGTGAGAGGGAAGGTTCAGGATCAGGTTTCAAGTGTGCTTGTTAGTAATTCCCTAATCCAAGGCGTGTCTCTCTTCTAGAATCAATACACTCACGCTCTGCACTGTCACCACCAACATGACATCATCTGTGGCCTTGTGCTGTCAAAATCGTCGTGCTTGCCATTGCTATTGATGATGACAAATTGATTGACTGAATTTTGCCTCTGATGTAATAAAGCACAGTGGGTATTCAATCCTAATAAAGCATGCAAGATTAAGAAATAATGGATTCAATATCAAAGGGTTTTTCACAATAATCACAAACCTCTGCTGTGTGGAAAAAGCACTCCTAGAACTCTTAATCTCTCTTACATTTATACTTTTCTATAAAAAAAAACGCAATTTTGTCTCTCATCTCATTCTTGTTTCTTAATCAAATCACAACATGTGCAGTGTGTATCTGGAGTTGTTGAAGATTCTCCCATCCATTACTGTCCAGCTGAAAAGCAACTGAACTCAGCACTTAGAAGTGCTTACACACTGGAATGGCAGGAATGAGTGTCACCCAATCATGTCTCAGGGCATCAGATGATGGGGAATTCCAGTGAAGGCAGTTGTTTGGACTTTCTCCTACTCTTGCTGCCACCTCTATGACAAAAGTTGACATCATTTGAACACTAGAAATGCTTTGAGAACTTGACTACTTTAGGATGACCAGACAACCCCAATTTCTGTAGACAGTCCCTAAATTTGGTACTCTGACCCTGGTAAAATACAAGAAAACCCACCATTTTTGAAGCTAAAAACATTACTTATTTTAATTATATTGCCAGCAAAAAAAGGAATGTCCCTGGTTCCCAAAAAAAAATCAGGGAAATGTCCCAGATTTTCATTTCAGAGGTCTGGTCACTTCTACAGTATGTGGAACAGCAAATGAAGCGCTTGTCTGTAAGGGCGCCCTCTGTCTGTCGGGACCAACCTAGACAGTCCCTTGCTGTAACTCTCACAGCAGACAGGCAGGCAGACAGACAGGCACAATGCTTTTACACACTTCCAAAAGCATCAGTTTAATCTATTTTTGACAAGGCAATAAGCACCCACCTCAAGTATTGTATTTAACCTTTTGTTGAATATCCAAACATGAGGAGAACAAAGCTTATCCTCTCTTGATTCCAGACTCCTTTCTGTTTGTATCACATTGGCTTTTGCTTGTATGTGCATGAATATTTTATACAATGTTTCCTGTGAGATACTGTCCAAAATATGAAACCACTAACAAACAATCTAGATTACTAATCATAATGTCATAAACTAAACCTTGTCATTGCATTTTATAAGGCCACTGACCAGCTGAGAACTGGAAGTCTTGCGATATTACATTGAAGCAACTCCACATGTCACATAACGGCCATGGAATCTGGCAAATCTGGAGTTTGGCTGTGGGCACAGATATTAAAGTAGGTGTACATGTATCTCATATTCCCTTGGTAGGATCATGACACAGACTGCTACAGGTCCACTGACACACTGACAGTTCAGCTCAAAAAAGAATTGGACTGTCTTGTTTGATAATGTTGATTTAACATATGTTTTCTTGGGATGACTGATTTTGTGGTTTACACAGGGCTACAACAGTTGGAGTATGCTGTCTTACACCTGCTAGCTTCTACTCAAGTTTGAGTAGCAGCCCAAGATGTTAACAGGTGCCTTGAGTTAGCCCATACAGTCTTCCCTGGTTCTCAAGTTTCCCTCATACTTATTTGTGGGGCCTGAGGTGGCTATCGCGTGTACCACTGGTGGACCACTGCAACACCCACCCAAGAGTGACTCCATGGTTGAAAAAGCATCAATAAAGGGCCTTCAGCCATGTTATGATGGCTGTCCTTCATAAGGAAAAGGCTTTTTTAAGGCCCACTGGTGTGATTTTGGTGGTCTGTCCCCAGTAAAATACAACAAAACTCACTCTGTCCCTGATTTTTGAAACTGAAACATTGCTCATTTTAATGATATTGACTGGTAAAATATAGGAAATTACCCTGATTTTCATAGATCTTTGATCTCATCACTCTGAACTGCCCGTTATTTTTCATTGGGCATATATTAGACTGGAGTGTTCAGGGGCCAGAGTTCCTAATTTCCTGATTTGAATTTTTCCCTTACATGAACATTAGCTAGGGCAGTCCCAGGTGATTTCAGACCTTTACTTCTGTTTCACAATGGTAAAGAAAGTGAAACCAAATATCAAAATAAATATTCTCATCCTGATGATCATGTGACATGTACACTGAAATATGGTGGACCCTCTGACTTGACCGTGTGTCACAAGTAAATCAAACAAGTATGCAAACTGACACAAACACACACACACACACACACACACACACTGACAGACACTGGGGTGTATCAAATTTCACAAATTAGGCTAATACTCTCCTTTTCATGTGATGGGTGAAAGTAGGCTGAGTGTAGCCTACTGTAAGTGTGAGCCATAGGGAGGGAACACATCACATAGCCTATCCTAATTAAGATGTCTGAATTTCAGTTCATCTTGCGAGCCATGGGCTGTCTTAAGCATAAAAAAACATACAAAACTGAAGGACTTCAAAAAAAAGAACATACAAAAACGACCATTAAGGTGACAACATTTTTTAAAAATCACCCTACCGCAGCCAAAGCATGCATCTGCATATGACTGATGTGACAATTCTATTACAGTAGCCTAGGCCTACTTAGAGTGTTTTCAAGCTCTAACTCATTAGGCTATGTAAGCTTAGGCTACTGATAGTCAGCATGAAATCTGATAAAGACTATAGCCTAAACACCCAATCAGTTATAAAATCTTTTTTTTTTTTTTTTTTTTTCTTTTTGTATGAACATGATGTAGTGTCCTTATAGGCCCCCTATGCTTGCAGTGACTTATGCCTACAGTAAACTACATATCAATATCTATCACTAGGTAATATAGAATAGCTAAGTGTAGGCTACTCTGTCTGCATGTCGTCTATTTCTGGGCAGAGTGGAAAGTGTCCAGTGGCATGAGGCTAGCTGCAGATCATCGCAGACACTGTGCTTCAGACCTGCTGGCTGGTATAGCCGCTGTTGCATCACTGCACCCGACGTATCGCGAATACGTTCGCATACTTGACTACCGTAATATGACAGTTTTTCGTGACTCCGCCTCTTCTAAAGCTATGGCTGAACTTTCTTTAGAGTGGTAGCCAGCTGTCAAGTCTAAGCAGAGAATGAGGTGCATATGTACAGTTTGCTGATCGTTCACATGCGGGGTAACGTTAGTCAGTCGGTAAGTCTCCATTTTTAATAACATTTGAGAAAACTTTTCATGGTGTAGAACTACTTCTGAAGTGAGCTGTTCTCTTAGCCCACCTATAGATGAATATGTAATTTGCATGAGGTACACATTTAAATTTTTCTGACCACCTTGATAGGCTACTCCGAAGCTTCATTGTAGTTTTGCATCAGTGTTCTTGACTTGAAGTGTGGCACAGGAATGAAAACACAGCGCAAAACGCAGCACAAGCATGCAGGCTACAACTGTAAATGACACTGACACTTTGAATGGAAACTGCATGCCGACATCAGTCTGTCTGGAATGCCATCCGCTCATAAAATGTTGCTTCATAAAGTCGGGAGTTGACAGATTGAGCTTTTTGCACGGCACCTATCCTAGAACAGCGTTTTTTGAAACGGAATTAGGCTAAAAGGCAGTAAAATGTTGGTTTTTATATTGTCTTATTCAGTGGTGCTGCAAAGTCACATTAAAAAGTAAGGCTATGAAAAAACATAAAAATCAGAAAAAAACAGCATTGTGCATTGAAAAACGAAAAATAACACCTTTTTGTTAATTTGTTTATGTGTTGGACAATATCAGGCATAAATGCAGCTGACTTAGGCCCTGTGTTTGATGTTGTTTATTTATATTTTTATTGACAAAACCAATGTCTATGAGAATACATTACCTAAAGGTAAAGTTGAGATTTTGTGACTGATGATTTTGCATTTCTAAAGGTCTATGAGCTGTTAAAGGAGAAATCTGGTGTGATTCAATCCATAGCGGTTTGAGGTCACAGGTTTGCTATCTGTAGGAAAAAGAACAAGGACATTTCATACAGCATAGACAGAATAATGGACCAACAGCAACAAGAATTGAATGGGGCATAGAAAAACTCAACGGAAAGTGATTCACTGAGCTGCATTCAGTTATAGCTGCCAATTCACTTTTCGTTCTTTTTTGGACAGCACTCTGTGACCTCAAGGGCTATGGATTTATTCACACTGGATTTCTCCTTTAAGCCTTGTGCAAGCCTGTCTGTATTTGCCTGTTTTTCAAAATGATTTACTTACGATCAGCCTTGCATATTGTTATCCCCTCTGTAAATGAATATCAGCACCTTTGTTGCCTTTATTTCTTACTCCACAGCATGATTTATTTTTTGTAGAAATCTCAATGTTTCAGACACCAAGGACTGAGGGGGTCATCTTATGTGCTGGGAGAAGTCAAAGCCACAGCGTCCAAGCTTATAGAAAGCAATAGCCCCTAAAAAACCCCACACCGAGTCACCAAAACCACACAGAGATGGCAGAACCAATGGGCACATTCAATCCAGGGAGTTTAAATGACATCTACATCTCAAAGAGGAGCATAAGGAAGGCTTTCATCAGCAAGAGGCACTACCTCCCCCATAAGACCCCGGAGAAGGAGAGCAACAGCAGCCTCAGAGGACCTCCTGGTGTCTTCACACCCTCCAGTGAGCAGGAGGAGACCAACCCGGTTGTCTTAGGCTCTGACCTGCTGCTCAGCATCAAGACTGAGCCGGTTGAGTGTTATCTGTCCGATAAGTTCTCCCAGCTATACCCAAGTTCTCCCAGCTATACCCAAGAGTCTCCGGTGGACGTGAAGCCATGTTTTCCCGTCTCATCCGATGTCCACGATGTTGAGGTCTCAGCAGAGGCCAAAGTGCCCAGGGATATGTCCAGGGCCAGGCGTCCCCGCAAGGCAAAACAACAGAACAGTCAGGCAAAGGTGGGGACCCAACACCTGAGTTCTGCTCAGCCAAAGGATCAGACGAAAGGAAAGGATGGTGCGACTCCACAAGTAGCCAAAGGAGATGGCGACAATAATGATGACGACAATAATGATGACGACAGAGATGACGATCCAACGTCGGATGGACGCGTAGAAGAAGATAAAGGAAAGGAAGGACCAAAAGCTCAACCGTCGGAAACGAGCAAGGCGGATGACAAGGGTTGCCTCATCTTCCCGGCCATGAAGAAGCGCGGGGTGGAGGGGGACATGGAGAACAGACCCTACAAGTGCACGCACTGCAACTGGGCCTTCACCAAGTCCAGCAACCTGGTGAGCCACATCCGCACGCACAGTGGCCTCAAGCCGCACGTGTGTGACCTGTGCGGGAAGGCCTACTCACACCAGGGCACCTTGCAGCAGCACAAGCGTCTCCACACAGGTGAGAGGCCCTATCACTGCCCCTTCTGCGAGAAGACCTACATCTGGTCATCCGACTACCGCAAGCACATCCGCACCCACACCGGCGAGAAGCCGTACATCTGCGACTCCTGCGGCAAGGACTTTGTCCGCTCGTCTGACCTGCGCAAGCACGAGCGCAACATGCACGTCAATAACAAGCCCTTCCCATGCGGCAAGTGCGGCAAGACCTTCAACAAGCCGCTGTCACTGCTCCGGCACGAGCGCACGCACATGGGCAAGCGCCCCTTCATCTGCCCCGAGTGCGGAAAGGCGTTCGCCATGCCCAGTCGCATGATTGAGCACCGCAAGGTGCATAGCGGTGTTCGCCCCTACGTCTGTCCTGTTTGCAGCAAGGCCTTCACCAAGTCCTCCAATCTGCTGGAGCACCAGTCGGTGCACAGCGGATTCCGTCCACACAAGTGTGACGAGTGTGGGGTGGCCTTTGCCATGGCCTCGCGACTGGTCCGGCATCAACGGGTGCACTCCGGGGAGTAGATCAAAAAATGTCTGCATGGACAACAACAGCAACAGGAATTCAACTCCATGAGAAAACACAAGACAACAAAAGAAAACACATTGTAGCAAGCACTAATGCCAAAGAATTTTACAGTATTGCCAGTAAGCATCCTACAATCACAGGAACAAAACTTAGATTTAAGACTTAGATTTAATTAAATTCTTTGCTTTATTTTTTTATGCATAAAGACAAAAGACAGCCTTTCTCCTTTACAAAACAATGTTAAACACTGTATCATTCACTCTTGGAGAGTCAGGACATACAGTAAACATCCTCCCAGCCTCCCAGCCTCCCCCAAAGTCCACATTGTGGACTCCACAACCTTGTTTTTGAATTCTCTCAGGTCTACCTTTTTTATTTGGAGAAAAGAGAGAAAAAACATATTAGCAAAAATGAAATGAAGAAATGTCATTGTAATTTGGAAATTGTCTATGGATTTAACTTATTTCTACTAATAATTCTGCTTCTTTACATACAATGACAAACATGCTCACATGCACAAATAAAGCAAAAAACGTTTGTCCAGGCTGTTTTCGAATGGACTCACTTGCTGACAGCATTAAATGTTCCTACACTGTATGTTGTGTTATCACAAATTTATTTATTGTTAAATTCATTTTTGCTACCTCCCTGTTACTACCTTAACATGTCTCCCATCTCTAACTACCTTCCTTATATTTTATAACTAGTATTGAATTGCACTTTTAGATTTATTTGTAAGAAAACTAATTTAAGAACTGTAATTCATTATTACTTTTATAATGCCACTTGTATAAAAAATATTGTACAATTCGGATATATTTGTTTGTTTGTTTTTTTTCTTTTTTGGTCTTTGGTCTTTACTAATGAGTCTTTTCATTTTGCACACAGATTCTTGTCTTTAATGACTGGATTGCAGTCCAGAGTCCTTTAAAGCAGGCCAGTTTGTTGAGAGATTTTCCCAATGTGAATCCACACACTCTCAGGAATGCTTGAGGACCAACTGTCTTACCTACTGAGTCTCTGCTGTGTAATCATGGGTAGTGAGAAATATTCTCAGCACCTGCCTCTGTTGGACCCCTGGCAAGGTGGTAGATTTTTTTATATATATAACCGCAAGTGGACAAGAATTGTGTGAATAACTGTCAGGCGTCAAAATGCAGAAAGCTATTTTAGTTGTCAGGATGTGTTTTTTTCCCTCTCTATATTTTGAGTCTTGTGAAAAGCCGTTAGAAGTAGTTCCACTGATATAAAATGTCTGCCATTTTGCTGTCTCCAAATTGAAGAGTGTACTCACAGGATTGTGGTGAATGCAAATGCTATCTGTAAAATACTACATAGTGAGCAGGGAAATACTTAAATGGCTTTAAATGAAAAACTTAAGTTTTGTTTTATCTATTTCAAAGTCTTTTAATGTATTGAGTAATGTACAGAGGCGGTGTAATCTGCAAAGTTGACTTGTATAAATTATTTAAAATTGTCTCATTGGTTTCAGTTTGGTTTAAGTCTGAAACCTGTGCATAGAATGGGATCTTTCTCTCATATTGAGCATTTTTTGAGACTAAGATGGGGATGTAAAGAATGTCTTAGCAGAAGATTTTGTACTTGCCCTTGTACTTTTGTTCAAACAGTATGTGTGATTATCAGAATGACTATTACAGAGGCCAGTATGTGCAAATGTCATTTCATTTTGATAGCTGGTGAGAAATAAAAATGGTCAGAGTGCAGAAGAACCTTATGCAGTTTCTGTGTTTTGGTATGTCAAACCATTTATCAATTTATCCATTTTTGTTTTTCACATTAAAAAAACATGTTTACATACGCATTGTAAACATTGTGACAACAGGTGGCTGTAGAGTTTCACATGTACAGTGTGTGTTTGTGTGTGTGTGCGTGTGTGTGTGTGTGTGTGTGTGTGTGTGTGTGTGTGTGTGTGCAGGGCGCTGTTGCACACTTTCTCCTGACACATGAACCCTTTCACACTCACACGACACACACTTGGCCATCAAAGATGACACAAGGCAGCGTTCCATGTGATCCTTCCGAGCAGAAGGCAATGGCTGTTCACACAGCCAGACTTGTCCCTCAAACAGCCTTAGGCCAGAAACCTGTATCCGGTAATGTGTGCAGTCATAGTGTGCTTAGTCAAAGACATAAAGACACACTACAGGTATGATTTACAGACTTTTCTTTTTTTCCTCTATGGTTTATTTACAGTACATTTTTACAGTTAAAAAATCCATGCACACATACAGTATGGTCAGCAATTACAAGATTAAGATACATGATATTTAGATTTACAAGTCAAGACTTTTCTCACGCGTTCAGCCTCTTCAGCCTGATATGTTTCCCATAACCACAGACCTTCAGACCATGGATGCGTCCCAGGTAATGACAGATTTGTTTCACATCCCCACAGACATGTTACAAACAACCACAAACCAGGTTCACACAGCCTCAAATATGTCTCAAGCAACCTCTGACCCTGTTTCAGATAGACAAAGATGTCTCATTTAGCAAGAGACACATTTGGAAACAGATACTTCTCACTCAACTAGAGGCGACATTCTACCAAAACGTGCTGTCAAATATTGATGCTTACTGTACTGATCTATAACTGCCTGACAACAGCTCCTGACAGCTTGCATTGGGGTTCCCCATCGATCCCCGGCTGCTATTAATAAGACCTATTCCTGGCACCCGTGGACCTGAGTTTGGCTACAGGGTTTCATTTCTTTGACATGATATACAGTCTGCTTGGACCAGAGGTTCGTTGGCAACATGAGCTCTTAGCTATGTCCGAGCAGAACGTTGTGTTCAGAGTTTGAGCGTGATCTCGGGGGTTGGTGCCAACCCATGGCATGGCATCCAGCAATGTGTTTATGTGTGTTTTCTGACAAAGATCTTGGATCATGTTATGTGGATTACCAACTTTAGGGGCTACTTCTGGCTGGCCTACATTTGTGAGCTAAAGTGAGTGAGCTAAAAAAATTCTGCGATTTCGGCCTACTCTTCTCCCAATCTCCCCCCTCCAACACTTTTTTAGTAACTATGCAACAGTGCAACAGTGCACATTTACTTACACACACACACACTCACACACACTCACACACACACACACACACACACACACACACACAGTGCTGGAATAACTAATTACAAAGTAATGTATTACTGTTATTACTGTAATCAAATTACTTATTTGTATGAGTAAAGCACTAAGTAAAACGGTAACATTTTCAGTAACTACAGTACATTACAGTTACTGGATACTCGGTTTCTTACTATAGGCACACTGACCAATACACAGTGACCTTTTTTGCTGAAACAACAAAAATTGTTACTTCATTATAGAGTTACAGGAGGAGCAAACGCTTTTTCTTTCTCTCTCTCTCTTTCTCCATTCCCACTCTTTATGTAGCTGAAGGGACAAAAAAATCTACAAAAATGTACAATGGAAGAACTTATGTGTAGTATATTTACACCTCTCAAAGTAAGAGTGATATCTTACTTTCCAAAAAGAATCTCACAAGAATTAAGGAAGACACTACATGTAGTTATTCAGTGCTTTTCTTGAGATTCCCCAACACTGCACCCCCCCCCCCCCTTCTCTCTCTCTCACACACACACACACACACACACACACACACACACACACACACACACAGCCAGCTGTGCAGAGTAAGGAGAAATGGATACGACATATGTCTTGTTGTGAAATTCTTCAGCCCTAATTGAAAAGTGATGTGTCGATGCAGTCCGCAGGGTGCGCTCAGACTGACCTTCTTAAAATGGCTGCTTAATTGTATTATTGTTGGGTATCATTTCACTTCCTTAAGGCCTGACCGATTTCCTCTGAGGACACAAGTAACAGGCTTTGTTTGTGTGCGTGCGGATAATGTATTGCTTGACTGTCAATTTGATTTCACTTTAAAATGAAATTAAAGAGGAAAGACATCTCAGCTCTAAAATGCTTAGCAGCCTGCAGGACATCTCAAGTCGTGCCCATTCTCCTGCACCTCTCACCTTGACCCCTTTCATGCCAGCTTTTTAAAGGCAGAACTCTTTAAAGGCAGAACAAGCTATAGTTTTGTTGTTAGGGGGCTTCACATTCTTTGTAAGGTATCTTATGATATTAGCAGACCAGCTTGGTCATTTCTAAATTAATTTTCATCGCTTTCTGTACCGAAGAAATGTACCTGAAGCTCTCCGATAACTGAACTTTAAGTTGAACACCGTGGAGTTCTCATTTAACCTCAGCGCGAGTAAAACCAAAGAACTGTATGGTGGAGAACTGGAGAGGAGAGACTATCAGCATGTCCGGGTATGGAAATCCATGCCCATCCATCACCATTAACAACACCATGTCCTGCTATGGAAATCTTTTCATTAACCTCAGGGACAAGTTGTACCAGCAACCATGTCATCAAGATCACAGATGGGAAACAACTGCAACGCCAGACAGACCCTACAGTGTATATGATCAGGCTGTAATCAAGACAACAACTGATGTTGCCAATCCGCCCCCTTCTCTCATATTCCCACTTCTGGTCCGCAACAGGAGACTGAAGAATGCACTTGCTAGATAGAAAATATAAATAAAAATGGTTCCATACTCTATGAACATTGACAGGTCTGAACATAGCCTATTTGGAACATGTCGAATATTCTGTTTTATCCAGACTCTTAAGCATGGCAAAACTGTTGAATGACTGTGAAATCTTAAAATAAATCCCACAGGAGGCTACTGTGCGTGCTACTAGCGTGTGTTAAAACACATTCTTAAGGGACAGTATTTCAGAGGAGCCTATAATCACGTCTGTGTTGATGACAGAACCACACACTTGCGCTGCCTGCTCATCAAACGCTGTCAGACGTGGGGGAGTCAGACACCCTAACCCTGTGGGTGGCACCGTGACATTCGAGAGGGGTACTAATTTCAGATAATATGGGGGATATGTACTTACGCTGAACACATGGGTAGATGTGACGTCCAGGTTAAATGAGGTTCTCAGTGCAAAGACAAATAGGCCTACATTCATGGCTATCTTCCAAGATGAACAGTTATGGCATTTAAAGTCAATCTTCGGACATGATTATTAAATTATACAACATTTATTTAATGCTGTCAAAAAAATTTTTTGCTGGTATTTTAGTAAATGCGTTGTCTGTAAATACAGGTACTGTAGTTATGTTGTTGTAATGATGAAAGATTAACAAAAATTATTTAAAAATTCCAATAAGCAAATAAACAAATAAACAAACCAAGGCGGTGTTAGTCAGATGACAGTAGCCCCTTTGAAAGGAGGAGGTTCTGTTTCTATGTCTCACTTGGCTGAGACTTTCTTAGTTACCCAGTTAAATAGCACTTCCCAGTGCTGTTATCAAGAGCACATTTGCACTCTTTCACCGGGTCATTAACAGAGGACTGCGGTTGATCAGTTCATGACACTTGCACTTGCCAGTGAATAATTTTACAAGGTCTCTCCATTAAACACTTATTGAAAAATAAAAATTATATATGCCTATGAAGTTAAATGTAGGTTCCATTACAACACTGCCTCCCACTGGGTTGCAATGACTCCTACTGCAAGAAGTGCATAAGATGAGAGTTCTAACATGGAATGAGAATGCTGTAGGTATTTGAAGCATGTGCTTTAATGGTGACAGATACAGTATGTATGGTGTGCATCCTTCACAAGATCATTGTGATGTCTCCAAATCACCTGCTCCCTTTTGAGTTAGTATTACATTCTTTGTCATAACATTTAACATTTTGGATGGACACATTTGCCTTCTTTTAGACTAGATGACACATTTTAAATTCTTTAATCAGTAGCACGTACTGTCCATAAGACAATGATATTCCTTTCCATTTTTATTCGTACATAAATATTGCCATATGTCATAAATGTACTGTCCTAAATAATGACAACTATGATGGATGTATTTATTCTGCCCACAGTGGTCAGTGCAACAACAACCAGTTAGTCTACATCACGGCCACTAGATGGCAGCCTTGTCTATTATTTCCACTGTGTGTCGAGAGAATGTTCAAACCCATCCTCATGAACACTGACACACTGATGCTGTTTCTATGGAAACTGTGCCGAAGATGTGGTATGTCAGGAAAGATAACTACAAGGGAGTTGAATGACCAGACATTGTGGTGAGGCAAATTGCTGCACTTGAAATTCTAGTATATCTCACGCTGTGAGTTTAAGGGCATAAAACACACGGCAGGTAGCCTATCTCAGTGATTCCGTGTGTGCATTTCATATCAATGCTAGATGTGATATCTGAATCACATTTGACATTTTGATTTCATATTGTCATCCCCAGACTCTAATCCTCTGCAGGGAAACGAGAGAGAGAAAAAAGCTTTAAATATAGACACAAAGAGTTTAGTGTTCACTGCCCAGTTCTCATGCTGTTTAATTACAAAGCATGGACATTATGCAATTTCACATGTTGCCTCTTTGGGAATAAATATACATAACATTTTCATTCCACATAATGATCAGTAATGTTTGTTTTGCTGTTCCAGTGGCCCTCTCATTTAAAACAACATAAAAAACAACATAGGATTCAAGCTGGATTCAGTTAGTTGGATTGGGATGTTTTTCTTTGTTTTGGGAGAACCACCCACACTCACCCTTACCTGAATGTTTACGCATTTGTCATTTGTTCTGTTGTGGTTCGGGTTCACCCCTAAAAGCCAAGCCCCAGCAGACACTAAACGCTGCCTTCCTGTCCATCATAGGAGAGTCAGGCGTTTCCTGAGTCTGTTTTGGATTATCTATGTCAAGCTCTCTTTAAGGGCATACATTTGTGTCCCATTTCAGCCAGTTTTGTGGTGTGTAGGAGCCTGTGCCGAGGGTACAGAACGTTCTGTTTCTCCCGCCGCCGTAAGGGGGGGTTTGAGCTTGTAGCCCCAGACAGGGGCTGGTAAACAAGGTGCAGTACCGTTTCCGGTCAACAGAGGGCCCTGTCTCACCTGTTATCATTCAAACCTGCATGGTTGCATAAGGATGCACTATTCTCAGGTGTGGGTTTTTGTTCCCCCGGCACAAGATGAGAGGCTTCAATGCCTCAGGGAATTTCTGGTACTGGTGTCATGTCTTTAAAAGCAAAACGGACTCAAGTTCTGTGTGTGAAGAGGCTGCTGGAGAGTAGAATAGCCTATTTGTCATTTGAAAGAAGGGATGAAATGGCTGAAAGCGTTTTTTGCACAACCCTCCTCTCTGCCAGACCCATCATCAGACACTTGTCAGGCTTATAAAGTGCAGAAGGGATGATAAAGGCTGGACTCTTGGGTGTGGCAGTGCGGGATTATGTGTTCTGTGTATGGACATGTTATGTGTTTGTATTTTGCTCTCTGGCGCAGACATAGGACAGGACTCATCATGGCCTGTCATTTTTAAGATGTGCTCAGTTGATTGAGCTATTGGACGCCTGTTGCCATAGGCCATTTCGCAATGTGTCTCAGACGCAGACGTGGTTCGATTCATGGAAATTTTGGCGTGCTGAAGGGGCGCTGCCGGTACCGTTGTTCCTATATGTACCAGTCTCTCCCCTCTCCTCTCCTCCTCTCCTCCCCACCCCATCCCATCTTCCCCCCCTCCTCTCCTCTCCTCTCCTTCCTCTCTTCCCTTCCTATGCTGGAGGCTAACAAAAGAAGCTTTCCCCTCTGGACAGGTCCCGTGGCTCAGTCGGACAGAGAGAAAGAGAGAGGGAGAGAGAGAGAGAAAGAGAGAGAGAGAGAGAGGGGGCCCCTTTGTGGGAATTTATCCGGAGCCAGCGCTTACGTAAGATGCCAGGCACCGGCTGCCAGGGGGAGCGGGCACCACTGCTGCTGCCATGCCCAAGTAATTGGGGGGTAGATGAGTGAGGAGGCCTCAATTACCAGGCAGGAAGCGGGCGAGAGGCCGAGGAGGGATGAGAGGGACAGGACGAGAGAATCCATAGGGGATCACTCTCTCTCTGTCTCTCATATATACACACACACACATGCACGCACATGCACACACACACACACACACACACACACACACACACACAGTCATGCAACCACACACATATACAGTACATGCAACCACACATGCATGCATGCATGCATACACAGTCATGCGACCACACACACACATACACAGACACACAAACACACACACACACATACACAGCAAAGCAGTTTTTCTGCCAGTCTGAGCCACTGTCTCAGCATGGCAAGAACACCTTCAAGGTGTTGTCCTGGGTGTTTCGTTACACTCACAGGACTGCCTCTCAGAGTCCTTGGACAAACATTCCGCCCTTGGTCGCCAGGATCTTGGTCAGAGAGCCTCTCGGAGTCCTTGCCTCTTTCGATAAACTCGTTACATGGGCAGCATGCCGGTCATGTGGATGTCACACCCGTGCACTTTCACCTGCTGTGTAATAAAAAAGCCTCTTCTTCTCTGGTGATACGATACTGCATGACCATCCCCATTGATTCCCAGTCATGACAGTGCACTAAGAAACCACGCACCGTACAAGATGGATCTGGATTTGAATGCCATGCTCTGACGTGCCATGTCTTCGCAGACTCAGCATGTATTGTATGTCTGTTTTGTGTGTGTGCGTGTGTGCGTGTGTGTGTGTGTGCGTGTGTGTGAAAGAGGGGATCAGCTGAGGGTGTAATCTTCTCCCCTTGTCCCACTTGTTATCTAACCAGTCCAGTCCCAATCACAGTATGCTTTAGTAATTACAATGCCCTATAAAAAAACACACTGCATATTTTATTGCAGCATTGCAGTGGCGTTGCTCAGCTATTTTTTTACACACTGTGAGGATGCGGATAAAAAGCATCTGCGATAAAGAGAGGGAAAGAGGGAAGAGAGAGAGAGGTAGTGGGAGAGAGAGAGAGAGAGAGAGAGAGAGAGAGAGAAGAAGAAGAAGAAGAGCGGTCGAGGACATATTCATGCGCCCCGCTTGTTATACAACCTCGGCTGCAGGGCGTTGAGTCAGGATCCAGTTTGAGACGAGATTTCGCTGGTTGGCGCAGGACTGCTTGGGCTGAGGTCCTTGTCTCGGCTCCCTCTCTCTGTGTGCAGGATGCGCTCACTGCTGTGCTGTCTGTCCCCAGATATCTTCAGACATGCATGCAGCCCTTTCCTGCACACCTCCCCTAATTGCAAGGTTTTCTGCACGTCCTTTCATTAGATGCATGCATCTCCAACATGTGTGTTTTTCATTAGACTTAGCTGTCAGCGACATATAGTGGTTACGTTTTCTGACTAATTGGTTACTGTCTTATGTAATGTTATGTATGTTACCCCCCCCCCCCCCCCCACACACACACACACACACACATACACACACACACACACACACACACACAACATCATAACCCTTGCACAAATATAATCAGTACAATTACTCATTGACTTCACATGTTCATGCCGCTGTAGACTAATTTTCAGATAATGGCAGTCCTCCTCTTTTTTGGGTCAGCTGACCGCATAGCTCCATAGATGACCATGCATCCTCGACTGATTACGTCATTGTCCAGGCAGCTTTGAAGCGAGCCTTAAAGCGATGTTTTGTGTCGGCTATTGACACTGCTTGACACCCACTGATGAGTTCTTCTAAGTAACGAGATGGGGTGACGTGAGATATGATGACTGTGGCCTTTCCACAAGCCTGTTTGAAGGGTGGGGGAGGGTGGTGGCAGATGAAGGGTGATGGAGCGGAGGTGGGTGGGGCGGCGGTGGGGGGGGGGCATGATTGACTTACGAGACGAAGTTGATTGCAGGCTTGCTTAAGCGATTGCGTCACTGACAGTCTGCTGCCGTGGACTTTGAGCGAGATTTTTGGTTTTTAATTTATTGGATTCCACCTTGTGATGTCAAACGACTCAGTTCCTTCAAGGATTGAGCGTAATTGTGTTTGTATGTGCGTAGGGATCTCTGTATATGTGTGCGTGTGTGTTTGTGCGTCTGGGTAATCTTAAAGAAAATTGATTTCTTTCACGCGGCTCTGATCTGGTTTTATCACAGATTTCTCTGCCCGCTCCAATCCCGGGGTCAGGCGTCAGTGTTTGGTTCAGCAAGGCATTCTGCGGTAAGCCCACGGACACTGATCAGCTTAGCCATGCCAAGGTCTGTTTCACCAACCCACTGATTGTTGCCCCACAGCATTGGAGGTACTGCGGTCGGCCTTAATCCAGCTTTCTTCCAGGGAAACCTTATTATTCACCCAGCCCACGTCATGTATGAGATCTATGGACGCACCCTCATAACATTGTACTCAGAATAAGATTAGGAGATTATTAGTGAAGGGGGAAGAGCTAAGCTTTGCCATGATATGGCCACCAAGGCAAGCAGTGTGCAGAAACTCTTACATAAACTTTTGCACACTTGTACAGTATACACATAGAGTACACACAGAAACACACACACACACACGCACACATGTGGATGCACGCGCGCACACAAACACAAACACAAACACATGCTTGCATGCATGCATGCATGCATGCATGCACACACACACACACATGCACAGATGCACAAATATTAGACAGGTAAAGGTCACAGGTAAAGGGATGAAGTGAGTCAGAGAGAGAGAGAGAGAGAGAGAGAGAGAGAAAGAGAGAGAGAGAGAGAAAGAAAGAGAGAAAGACCACAGACTTCAACTCATATGG
>JASCQY010000002.1:17920103-17930299 GCA_030264315.1 Sardinella tawilis
ACACACACACACACACACACACACACACACACACACACACACACACACACACACACACACACACACACACTTAAACTGGCACAGGACTGGGCCATGTTGGGCTGACGGGCCGAGACAGCTTACATAAGTCTGTTATAATTGAAATCATCAATGTCTGAAATCTGACCTGCAAAACCAAATGAAAGCAATTGTGGCTGTTGTGTGGGAAGCGTCCTGCTTGGTAAGACACACAGACCGGACCAGTCTGGAAAGACACTGGAAAGTGCTGCAGCACGCTTGTTCAACAGGACCTCATACGAGGCCACTTCTATTTATGGCATGTCTTTGTTTCACTTCTCCTCCTTCTCATCCGTGCAGTCCTATGGAGTCGGGGTTTTCACTTCAAACTTCATTTAAAGCATTCCTTTGCATAAACAACCGCCATTAACCTGCGTAAAAGCAGATCATGACCCGACCCTCAACCCATGTCCTGCAGTCAGGCCATTCTCCCAGACCTCAGAGACCAGATTGTCCAAGCTGAACTAACACTGAGAGTTTGTGTGTGTCTGTGTGTGTGTGTGTGTGTGTATGTGGGGGAGATTCTTTGAGCTCCTGTCGAGGAGGTCGCTGTTTTGCTGACTCCAGACGTGGTCATTTTACGTGTCTTTTTGTTCCAGTTCCTCACTGATATCCTGTCGAGACCGGCGCGGCTCTTCAGACCCAGCTGTGCGCAAGTGGGGGCTTGGGAAGTGGACACGGTTCATTTTGCAGCTGGACGCTAGTCGCTTTCAACTCCGAAGGACACTGACCTTTCACGAGCATGTGATTATCTATTGATGACAGCCACAGCAAGGGGCCTGTGTGTCGCACAATAGTCACAAAATCTGGGGACTCGCTGGCCGATGCTGAACCCTGGACCCATTGGTGATGTTTCATCAGCAGAAATCTAACATAATTAAATCTGGCATTCGTACTGTTATGTGTGGATGTGGAGAAGTAACTCTGAATCGTGGAAAGTGGTGCATCTTGAAAAAAATCATGTTTCATGTTATATGCATGTTATAAAGGTCATAAGAGCACTGTGCCAGACTCTTCTGTTTTTGTGTCCGATGATTACATTTTTTAGTCAATAAATCTGTAATGTAATGAAGTTTTGAAATATAACATACTAAAATATAAAGTGTTCAGATGCAAAGCCTCCTTCGTCCATTTTCTGAAATATTCAAAAGTTAAGTTATTTTACAGTAATAAAAATTTCAAAGTAATCTCTATCAAACTGTAATTAAAATATTATCAAGTGCAAACAAACCAAGACAAAACAATCCAATTGAAGTTGAACCGATAACAAAGTTTATCAAAATATAAATATGTATATCTCTAAAAATTCATCACAAATGGGGGTTTTGATTGTGAACTCTTCATATGAAATGATAGAAATGGATACAAAAAACAAATGGTAAATAAATGTCACTGAAATTGCATTCTGCTTTGATAAGCTGAACACTTCACATAAACGAATGCCCTTCCTGTTGGTAAAAAGGTCCCTATGCACAGCCTTTTGATTTCCAGGTGCTGGTAATGTGCAGTGTTGGGTTTTTGTTGGGTTTCAGACAATGTATTGATTTCACTGCAATGTTAAATAAAAATGTGCCAAAGTCTTAAATTGACATGCTTGCATTCTGCTGCAGGTCGTAAATGAACCGAACAAAAATCCCAAATAAAGATTGCATAGTACACTGAATTCTACTCTTGAACAGACACCAAATGAAAACTGTTCTTTGATATGAATTGAATTGATAGTTTGTCTTCATGTGAGCTACAGCATGCTGTAAAATCAATATTTAGCCTTTAGATAATCACATTAGTGGGATACAAATGGAAATGCTTGCTGTTTATATTTGCATGTCCGTTATATAACCAAATACATTGCTCCACCTTCCAGAGAAGAAGTGGAAAAATGATAGCCTTTTTGTTTTAAATATGTGACCTACATTGTGTGACTGAAGTATGTCTTGGATGCTCAGACATTATGCTCAGATTAAGACATCATCAGGCACATGTAGGGGGTAGGGGATGCAGGCTTTGCTCAGTAGATATTTGGGGAGCTGTTTTGAAAACAAGTCTATGGCTTCTTAACTGTACCTTTTTCTCAGAAAAGATCAAATGTCGTGATCAGTTTGGAAAGTTGATAATTGGTTGGCAGAAGAAACCCAATCCATTAACAATAAATCCTCAGGTCAAGCGTTGTGCATCAGCATGAGTTTTTCCGTGACTGAAATAGGGTGGACAAACAGGTGAGGGATTTTGTGTGTCGGACGCTGTAAGCTGATGCAAATGAACCACTTCAGTGCACGTATCGCTCTGTGTGTGTGTCGTAGGCTTAGGACGAAAGTTAACTTTACCGTCATCAACTGTTTGCTGTGGAGTCGCGTAAAAGCAGGAGACGTGCTCATAGAGCAGAGTATGCTTTGGTGATTAACGATAGGCCTTTCAAAGCTATTTTCAACTTCAAGAATGTCGGCTCCCCAATTTAAAAATACACTCTTACCACTGTGACTCATTGCTCTAGCTCTATAATGGAGAGGGAGGTATTTGAATGCTTGAGGAATTCCTGAACGTGAATATGTTGTTTTTAGTGCATCTCACAATTGACCTGCACCCAACTGGAGCTGAATTTGCTCTGTACAGACAGTTCCCGGAGCAAACTGGAAGCCTGCAACGGCACTGCCCAGACGAAAACCTTTACATAAGTAACCCCCTGCACTACCAGTAATGTGGCCCCTTTCACGGTGACTGAAACAAGCATGGCAGTGAAGAGCGGTGAGCAAAAAAAATATTGCTGAGTCATTCTGGGGCTGGTTTTTCAATTTTGCAGTCAAGGACGCTGAGACTTAATTGAGAACATACAGCCTCCTGGAAATTTCCACAGCAATGGCAATAGAGGATATAGGGGGAGTTTGGCAACAGGCAGAGTTCTGTACAACGGGCCCCCTCTTCTACAAATGCTCCCTCTCCCCATCCCAGCCCAGGACCTCTAGCATCCAAATCTGGGTCATTTGAGACCTGTTTCAAATGAAAAAATTGTAACTGCAGGGACGGAAAACTCAAAATGAACTAGCCAGAGCATCATAATGTTCGGAATTTAATCACAAACTTCCATTCTGACAGAGTACCATGAGGAGGTCAAGCATTATGAAAGCAAAAAAGGAAAAAAAAAATGTTTTCAGGAGAAACAAATCTGAAACTTAGAAGTTGCTGTTGGATTAAAAACTGACGAAAGTAGATTCTTATCGTGATCGTTTGCTTTTGCCTGTGGTTATCCGTACTGTAAGGCTATAGCAAACAAGCATGTGATCCTTTATTTACCATTGTTTGAGGTGGACAGTGAGAACTTGACCTTTTACAAACACCAAGGCAAGAAAGAACCATATGCTGCGAAGCAATGTATCAAGCAACTTTGTAGTCAGTCACCGTTGAACTGAATCACTGAATAAGCTCAGTTATGGGGCCAAGGTCAGGATTAGGAGGAAGTACTCAAAGAACATGACCAGCCAGTATGTATGTGAGTGTCTGTGTGTGAGAAAGGGTCTGTGTGTATTTGTGTGTGTGTATGTGCCAGCTTTGCATGCATAGACCTGAACCAAGCTCTTTGTGTTTCCCTTTTGCTGAGGTTTTCAGACGCTGTGTTCCGCACTGCCCAAATGAACTGACAATTAAAAAGCTGAGGCTGAAAAGGGAAGGAGAGGAAGAAAAACACTCCTCAGTGTCCTCCATAATGGCTGTTGGGTCTGATTACCATGAAGCGGCCAGTGTGCTCCACGCTGTGTGGCTTCGCTGTGGGCATCGGAGGGCCTCACTGTTGGCCTGGCACGCTGCCTTTCTGGTACTGTCACAACAGCGGTCATTGTGATTCCCGTGTGGGTCCCTCTTAATCTGCCTGGTAAGTGGCAGCAACGCATGGGAAAGCGCGGCCCGGCTTTCATGAAGGCTCGGCTCTGTGCAACGCCTCGACATCTTATCTGGCCGTGCCGCGCCGCACAGAGAGAGAGAGAGAGAAAGAGAGAGAGAGAGAGAGAGTTCTATCTGAGTGGGAGGATGTCTTACATAATGCACTACGGTTCACTGAGCTTCAAGATAAAAGATTTTTATTCGGAACAAGTAAACAAAGCAAGTTTGTGTTTGGAAAGCTGGACAGAGAAATCCCACAGTTGGGCTGACGCAAGCAAGGCATGGCGGGAAGGTGGAGAGATCTCGAGAGGTGACACCCTCGAAGGTGTCGGTCAGATGCTTGACCTTCGTCCTATCAACTTTCCAAAAGCGGCTAAGACAATGTATGTGGGTCTGATCATGGTGGTAAATGGGAGGAGCACATTATGAACAAATTACACGATCTGTTTTTAGATCCAGACTGCCAGATGGTAGTAGCTGATGAGAGAGGAAGGCACAGTTCTCCTCAGGCAGATCGGTCCTTCCCAACCTACATTCCAGTAGTAGCAGTGGTTGAATACTATCTGCTGCCAAATAATGAACCAGCACGGTGATACCTGACGCAGCAAAATAGTGTGGTGATGTAGACAAGTTGCTAGTTGTCATAGCAAAAAATAAAGTGGAAACGTCATGTCAAGTGAACAATACAATCATGATGTAATGTTTGAGTTATTGGTACCTAAATGTTTATGAGTGTGGCAACGTACAGCTAGTGATCTCAGAACTTACATCCATGGTTTATGGAAAACGTTCTTAAAATAGCCATAGGAGAACTACAGGCCAGTGTTATTTATTTAAAGTTCTTGTAACATTCCGTGTTAGCTATAGTGTCCTGCACATATTGTGGATTAGTGGAGTAGGGCTTGAGACTAATAACCTGAGGTCATGTCCAATAGCAATTCTCCCTGTAGCCTATCTCTCAAACACATTGCTTGCCCATTGCACACAGTGCCCTATCTTATAAAGGTTACAACCACACAGAGATGAAAATAAAGCTGCCTCTATCCTTTCTGATGAGGACCTAGAGATGTACTCAAGTCAGAAGTCAGAAGTCCACGCAGACCTCCCTCCTTTTTAATGCTCAATGAATTTCTGATGGTAAATTTTTTATCCAATAAGTCATTAATTTAATGCTGAATGACAAGAGATTAATTTGTTTTGTTGTCATGGATACCATTAGTTAATACTTTAACCCTCCCGGTAGATGTAATGCTACTGTAGCTTGTGTGTTCACATCTGATTAAAGTGATATTTGGAGTAATTCCAATCATAGCCCTGTTGCACAAACTTGCTGAATGCTGTAGATAGGAAGGAGAGGTAAGAATTTAGAAAAACAAAGAGCTAACATTATAGGACAAATAGCGAACCGCAACTTGTGCTAACTCAATGGAACATTGGAAATGGAGTAATGAAAGTGAAAGTGAGCTTAGTGTTCTATTGAATAAGCGTAAGCTTATATAGTATATTATAGTATATTAATTTACTGCATTTGGTATTCTCACCAGTACTGGCACAGGTCATCTTTGTCTATGTAAAGTGACACTTGCCCATTGACTCACATCAATTCAGCCTCAGGCTTCCACAAGATTAGCCGTTAAAGGCATAGCAAGCATGCAGTTTTTTACCTCCCAAGCTCCACCCACAGGCAGCGACAAAAAAAAAAAATAGAGTTTACATTCTCATGTGGATTAGTCTGCAAACCAAATCATATGAACCAGCAATGTTAATTTGTAACATGGAGTTATATTGACTAACACGGTAATAAACATGATTTCAGCTTCATTCTGGTTATATTAGGATTTGTTTTGGGCAAGCCGAATCCTTTCCACTGCAAGTGCGCTAACAGTGTGAGGAAGTGATAGGGGCCAACGAAATAGCCTTCATTCACCCCGGAATGAGCCATCTAAGTAACTATGAAGCTGGTAAATTAACCTAAAATAGGGTGACCAGATCCCTAACATCAAAAAGGGGGACACTTAGCGTTGTTTTGTGCAGGTTATGAATTAACTCTGTTGTGTTTGAGGGATTGATATATGATAAAGGCTATGGGTAACTGCGCAGTCCACCCGTATTTAAGCAGACACACTAAGTGGCGCAAAGGCAGTCTATGTTCTACACACATTGCTACCGTTACATTGATACCATCGCTAGATGATTACTTAGGTCTCCACTGTCAGTTTGATGATGAACCACTGAACTATCCTTAAAAAGCAGGCCCAGCATTTCATTATACAGTTGTGATTGTGATTACTTGAAGATTGCTACTGAATTTGGCTTGCAATATGGGATTAAGTAGCCGTGACACTCTACGTTTTGTTTAAAATGGGCAAATTGTTCTTCTTTCTGTCACTCAGTTTATAACACGCACCAAAATGTTGGGAAATTAAGCTATAAATGTCAAGTGTGACAAGAGGTTGGATCCGTTTCAGAAATCACCGTCTATCTATTTTAGTTGCACTTTTTTTTGTGCAACTGTAGTGACCACGATCTAGGCTATACAACCTGCGCAACCTGCAGTGTCATGCTTGAAGAGGATGATTTATAAAGACATAGCCTACCATAACTGCTGATAATGACATACAAAATAAAGTTCAACTTGCAGATTCACATTACGAAACTGTCCGAAACCAATAGTAAAACATCAGCATTTAGATCTGCACGAAAATTAGGGTTTAGTTGCATAAATGATGAGGTGGGTAAACATTTTACAGGTGTGCAAATGCTATTTCTGAAATGTAGGAGGTGCGTAGCTGCAAAAAGGAGGACAAATATGCGTCCGGCGTGATGCTGAAAATCCGGACTGTCCGGCCCAAATCCGGACGTCTGGTCACCCTAACCTAAAAACATTGCATAGGATCCCAATTCAACAATCGACAATTTCTTGGGTATGACTATTTCTTCTTACCAAATTATTCAGTAGGCCTGATTCCCTCATTAACACCTGCACCAAATGGCATTTTCCCCAGTTTACCTTGCCAAATAGCTAAGCCCATTAGCCTGGCTAACACCAGCCTAAATCTCAAGTGAGATTTAGTCTGGGGACCACCTATACATTTTCTCGTACTGGATTTCAGGTTTCATTTGTCCAAAAGTTCGCGCAACGTCTTGCCATCTCTCCCCGTTGTGTGATTGGTTCCCAAATTCATGCGAAAATTTCGCCCATGGTCTCCAGGCTGCCGTGCAGTTTGTAACGAGTGTGCAAGGCAGCATGGGTATTCCCAGGCTATAAGCCCATATTAATTGCTGTGGGTGCGGTTCTTGGTAAAACTTACACAAGAGTATCAGTTTAGTAATCACACCAGTCGACCACAATGTTATGCTACTATATGCAAATAAACTGGATAGAGCTGTCTGCAATTACATGAAGCCAATTCAGTTTGATTTTCAAAACAATTTTGAAAAAATTAATAACCGTTACAAATCTTTAATTATTAGCTATTACCTGCATATTGCTGCGATTCCTAAATGATTAGTCTGGCAACATAATTTTCAGGCAGAGGCAGTCTTGATCAGAAAGAGACATTGTGATGCCTTTCTCAGTGCATAATTTTTTTTATTTTTCCCCACACAAAACAAATATATTTTGGTGTATTTTGGTGCCTTAATCTTAGCAGCAGATGCCATGATTTGTGGCAGACTACTATGCTATTTGTTGACAAACAATACAGACTTTAAATCCTCTTTCTGATACTGGTTGTTTGCGTGACTCGCTTCATCTCGCCCGGTTGGTTTTTAAGCTCATTAGCTGAAAATGTAACATGATTACCTAACCGTGTTTCTCAAAATGTTCTTAACTGGCTTGCTTTTCACTAACTGGTTAAACAAAATGTGCAATGTGAGGTTACTGTACTGGGGGTTGGGCATGTCTGAATGTAGGCCAAGTCAGGACATATAGGGCTTTTATCACTCACAGACATCACAAATCCTATTTGAATGCACTTTCACACCAGAGACCATGGGCCTATTTCACAGCAGCCATTTCATAATGATGTAGCCACAGTACTTAAATGTGTATTTTTTCCGGTTGTCAAAAACATTTTTTTTTACCTCATTAGTTAGTAATTACCTCCATAAAAAAAATCCAAGTGTTCTGGTAGGCTTTGTATTTGCCATTTAAATATACATACGCGCTGGTGTAGCCTCCATTAGGTATGTGCCGCCATCTTTAGTACGGCTTGTGAGGATGGACAAAAGTATTACGCCTGCACAGCGGTAGAGAAAATATTCTCTATCGTTTATAGTGACTTCAGTGTGGCTAAGAGGAAACTTTATGAGGGGAAATTAGCATGCCTTCTTCTCCACAGGTAATTCAAACAAACTAAAGTAGGCTAAATGTTTCTCATGTTATATCCCAAAGCCTAGCCAGAGCATCAACTTAGATGGGGTCAGGCAGAGCAGGGCTCGAACTAGCAACCCTCTGGTTGCCAAATAGCACCTCTACCACCTGCGCCACCATCATCCCAGATGAGGTCAAACATCACCGTCTCATATGCCAAGGCTACTTGATAATATAACGTTACAGTAGGCGAGTTGAAAACTGTGCAGGTGGCACTCCAATTAACGTGGAAAATTGTAGCTGACGTTCAGATTGATAAAACAGATTGATAAATAGGCTGCCAAGTTTCGCGATTGAGCGTGCAGTATAACGTTAACTTAGTGTTCTGTCACAGGCTGTCGTTACGCTTTGGTTTTGTCCCGGTCTCCGGGCACTGAGGCTGCAGTATACCATCTCACCGATAGATGGGAGAAATTTCTATATAGTGGGGCTTTAATGCGTAAGATGATGTGTTATTTATGCATGCGTTCATTAATGACAAACAATGAATTCACAATAATTCCTGATTGTTCATGAGATATTCAGAGATGAATTCATGCATGAATCATGCATAAATGCATGAATTCATGATAATTCATGTAGGCCTACCCTTACTGTAAAGTGTTACCAGTGGGGGCTGTAGAAGCCTCTCCCTACAACGGTCTGTCTTGTCTGAAGTACTTCCCCGTCCTTTAGGCCAGGCCAATTACGTTCGAAAGATGTAGTTATTCTGCACATAGTACCTGTATTTCCATGGAATCTGCTCTCTCAACTGTTTTGATGTGTGATGTGCAGTCTTGGCTTTAAAAACATTACATAATACACAATTTCTTCAATAGGGCACAAGTGAGTGAGCCAACCATTTTATATGGAGCAATCAAAAAGGAACACAATAGCCCAATTATGATGCTATTACAGTGTCCTACACTATCCTATCATATCATTTTATCAGGGAAAGGCTGCACATTGTGTGCGTTTTTAGATGGTTATCAGAACATTGTTACCTGACTTCTCCTCCCCTGACTCCTTCAAAGACCTCTCCAGGGTTATGACGGTGTTCTCCCAACCATTTACTGTCTGCTGAGTCACTATCTGCTCCTTTTGCATGAGTCCAATCTAGGGAGGGTCTTTGAAATGGCAGACACAGCCACCATAATCCACTGGACTAAGAGTCCAGTGATTCCTGTTAAATTAGGATGGTGGATCTCTCCACACAAAGGTCTCTGCTCTAGTTTAGGATTGGCCAGAAACAAACAGAGCTCTAATCGGGGATTCATAGATCTAATTAGTAGTCTGTCAGTAATCAGTCACTGGATTAAAGTTATATTCTGGTGCATTTCTACCCATAGCCCTATTGTCTGAGATCTCTGAGTGCTAACAAGATTTGGTACAGCATAGACAAAATAGTGAAACAGAGGCTAATGCTAACCGATAGGGGCAAATCAATTCTGTTTCAGTTTCATTTTACCATGCCCCTAATCAGTTAGTGTTAGCTGCCGGGTCGCTGTTAGTTACCATAACCATTGTTTGGCATTTAATTATTATATGGTTCTCCAGAATGAGTAGGATGTTCCATTGAATCTGAATGGGCCTTCCCAAAGTACAAAGGTCTGTTATATCTGTATAATGACCGCTACAAAAATATAATGACCGGAAATTCAACAGCTTTGCGTCAGGATATTCCCATAATTACTGGCAGACAATACATTATTTCTTTGATAACATTAGAGTAAGAGTGCAATTCTTTATTTTAGACCATAATCTATAGTAAAATGAATCCCCATCATGTGATGGAATTTAATTTATATAATAATTTCCGTGTTTTTAGACAAATGTAAGCTTTATGTCTTTTAACAAAACAACGGTTACAGTTCCCTTCCTCCCAGGTACATGTTGATTGGCCTAGCCATCAAGC
>JASCQY010000002.1:17936373-17955939 GCA_030264315.1 Sardinella tawilis
CCCCCCCCCCCCGGCGGGTCAAGGATCTAAACACTCACAAGGCCGCCCCTGTTCTTTTAACCAATCAGCACACACTCTTTTCTTGATTGGATAACAGGACACCACAGGCAGAGGGAGGCACTTCATTTGTTTAAAGAGGCCATAAGGATCCAATGTAGATTAAACAGATCTTATTTCAATGTCTCTCTCTCTCTCTCTCTCTCTCTCTCTCTCTCTTTCTCTGCCTCTCTCTGTCTCTTTCACTCATTTTTCCTCTCTGGCCCTTGCGTGTCTGCAAAGTGTAATTGAATTTCTAGCACAGCCGTGGGAGCCCTAAGATACGAGTCGCCAGCAGGCATTTGATCGTTTTTTTTCCCCTTGTCTTTTCTTTTTTTTTTCTTGTCTAAATTGATTGCGCTGAAATGCTCGATCTGGCTCAATCGGTTTTCAGCAATCACTGTCCTCTTCTGCGTAATTCTTCTATTTTTTCCCTTCTTCTCCTCTTTTTTCAGTTTATTCTCAGAATAAAGCCGAGAGCCGATCATCAGGGCCCTTTGGCTTTATGTGTAGGGGAATGCAGGCATGACCTCGATTGGTTACATAACCACACACATACACACACACACACACACACCCCTTCCCCCCTCTTCGGCACAACACACACATTGTCTGGGCTTACCCTGGCTGCCATGGCAACGAGGCACCCGTGTCTCTGCCTAACACCCCCCCCCCTTCCACTTTAGCTCTGTAGTATTTCCTTGTGTCCACTTCTACCCCCCCCCCCCCCCTTTTGATCCTCAACCAACCCCCGCCTCTCTCTCTCTCTCTTTTCACACCCTTTCGCTTGGTGGTGCTGCAGCTACACCTTGACAAATATTTGGACGGATTCCCAAGGACTGTGGTTGGTGTCTGCCTGGTGTCCTCCATGCTTTTGTTTACATGAGAGGCTGTCCTTGCTTGCAGGCTGAGAATCTGCTGTAGTCTAAGCAGTCGCAGCAGTACCAATAGCAGTAGCAGCAGTAGCAGCGAGAGGGGGAATTTGCCTGGGTGCGGGGGCACGTTCTGTGTGCAGCGCTGGCCATGCGTGTGATGTGCACATGACTTGGCCAGACCAAGCTCCTCTGCCGTGACTAACGTGCCAAGAGGAGATCTCTGGCTGCGCTTCTCAGACGCGAGGAGAGGGGGATGGAGAGGAGAAGGAGGAGGAATTGGGCATTGAGGAAAAGAACATGGCTCTTAATGACAGTCACATGGCACGCGCTCCGATAATCACCAGCTCCGTAACACACAGCCACCGCATACCTATTATAGCCGAGCAGAGCCGGGGTGAAGGGGTGGGGTGGGGTCGGGGCCGAGGGGGTTGGGGGGTCGGATGAGGATAGGGTGGGTGTCTGTCCAGGCTGAGTGCATTGCTGCTTCTTTCCAGCAACATATGGCACGGCTCTCTCTCCTCCCCGGCTCAGGCAGTCTGGCTGCTGTACCCATCCACTGATTCTCCAAAGCAGAGGATAGGCAGGCAGACATGCAGGCATGCTGGCAGGGATAGAGAGAGAGAGAGAGAGAGAGAGGGAGAGAAGGAGGGAAAGAAGGAGGGAGAGAGAGAGAGAGAGAAGGAGGGAGAGAGGGAGAGGAGGAGGGAGGGAGAGGAGGAAGCAAAAGTGGGTCACTGGCCGAGATTTGAATCCTTAATGAAGGAGACCGATCGTCCGTGAAACGTACCTCTCCCTCACCGTATGGCAGTTATGAGGAGGGGGAAGCCCACATCGGAGGATGTGTGTGCGTGGTGTGTGTGTATGTGTGTGTGGGCTTGTGTGTGCGTGTGTGTGTGTGTGTGTGGGGGGGGGGGGGGTGTTGCTGAGTGTGAATAAGTACCGAATGATGGTAATGGTGTGGGGTGATCGTGATGGAGGGCCTCTGGTCATTCACACATAGCGGAGCATATGCCTGGGTCGTGGGTAAATTACAGTACCAACAGGGCCATTACGTAATGGCCGGCACAACGATCGCAAGGAGGGGAGAGGAGCCTAGGCATTGACCCTGGTTGTCCACGCGTTTGGAGCGCTGCGGTTTGTGTTTGAGAGGGATGGCACTTCAGATGTGTGTGTGTGTGTGGTGGGGTAAATGGGGAGCGGAGAGAGACAGAGAGAGAGGGTGGGGGGGAGGAGGTTATATAAGGTGAAACAAGCGGGATCCGGTTTGAGGGAGTTCTCATGAATGAAATGATCAGTGGTGCCACTGGCATGTGAATTCACATCCTTAAGCCTGCATCTCCCCCCCTCCCTTCTCTTTCTTTTTTTCTCTCTCTCTCACTCTCTTCTCTCTTCTTTCCCCCCTTACATGCCCCTCTCCCCCGAATCGCCATCCATCGCCTTTTTAAGAGTCCTCTTTTCTCCTCTCTCAATAACATGCCGCTTTGCTGCATGATGCGACTCTTAAATGTTGGCACTTGACATTTTCACAAGTTCTCCCATACACAGAAAAGCTTCTCTGTCTCTGTCAGATTTGATCCCATCAAGGCAAAGGTTTTCTTCCTCTCTTTCTCCCAGCCTCTTGCTCACGTGTAGTGTGCGGTGCCCACACTAAATCTGATCTTCATGTAAACATTTACAGAGAGTTTTCCAGCCATCCTCCGTGGTCTGCACTTCCTCGTAAATTCGCGCAAGCAACATCCAAGAGTCCAATCAACACCAGTACGAAGCAATTGATTTGTTTTTTGGGTTAGTGCAGCATTGCTAAGTATTGCCTTCTCTGCAACTGCAAATCCCTGGCTTTTTTTTTTTTTTTTGTGCGGCCACCAAGACTTAAGTGGCCTACAGCTGTCTGGTGCTTTTGTTGTGTTAGTGGCAGTTAATCCACATGTGGTCCTGTTTGCAGGACACTGTGTGTCTGTTCCAAGTCCGTCCAGCGCATTGGTTTAGATGTTGGATGTCTCTTTCTCCCTTCTCTCTCTCTCTTGGAAGCTGTTTATTTGGACAGCCTGCGAGTTGCACGCACTGTTATCACTAACCTCCTCCCCCCTCCAACCCCAGTTCCACAACCTCAACCCTTAAACAAGTGTAAACAAAAAAACCTGTTTACTCAAACTCAAAACAGTTTCAGGCAGAGGACATCTGTGCTGAGTTAGAGGCGGGAAGGCTAATTTTAGCTGCTGGTACAGGTTGGC
Source organism: Sardinella tawilis (assembly GCA_030264315.1). Lineage (NCBI taxonomy): Eukaryota > Metazoa > Chordata > Actinopteri > Clupeiformes > Clupeidae > Sardinella > Sardinella tawilis. Next base: position 17,939,516 of record JASCQY010000002.1, read on the forward strand.
TAAGTGGGAAGCAGCTCACGCAACAACCATACTGTTTGCCCAGAGTACTGGCCTTGCCAGGTCATTCCCCTGTCCACAAATTCCGCCGGTAACCCCCTCCACCCAAGCGGCACGTGGAAGTGCGCTATATACAGCTACAAGAGCAATGGCAGCCAGTTCATCTATAGCCTACCTCTGACCCTGATATTGTTCAGCAGTTCCCAATATGTATGTCATTCTGAGAGTGTTATCTGACAATTTTATGATGCACAGAATGCTGAAGCAGAGATACAGACCAGCTGCAGATGCATTTAGTCAGTCGACAGGCATCTTTTGTCCAGGAGATACAATGGGTATCTTACAGTAAGTATGTAGGCTATACAATACTGTACATATCTGAACAAGTATCAAATCACAAGGATCTGAACAACAGCGGTCTGTAAACTTATTTTGCCTGGAAATAATCTCTATAATCCTCGTATAATCCAACTGGACTTCAGTGTAGTGAGTTTGTCAGACACTGTTTTTCCCCCTCTTTTTCTTTTTCTTTCTGAAATAGTTAAAGTATACAGAGAAGTCCTCAAATATTTGACTGAGTTGCCGGCCTCTTTTCTGTGGTTGAGCACAAAGTACCACTAGAACCCAGTGGCAGGTAGAGCAGCCATAGCCCTAAGGCTGGGTACAGAGGTTGGACTTGTTTTTCTGATGACTGGCAAAAAACCTGCTAGTTCACTGAAAGGATATCCTGTCAATAGTACAGCTCGTGGAACAGCCCCAGCACCAGTGCAAGGCGGAGATCTCTTACTCGCCTCTTCAGACTTGGGAAATGTGGGTGAAAGGTACAAAAACAAAACCAGCTGGCAAACTTGCTTGCTTCCCTTCCCTGAGGAACTTACTTAGCAGGTCACGGAACATGACAAATGCTCTGCAACAACTCTGTGTGTAGAGAGCGAGACAGAAGCACTTAATATTTGCAACAAAGTTTCAAAGAGGATTTGAAGACAAATGAGAGCTTACGTCTTTGGCATGATGTGACGTTAGTATTAAACGACTATAGACGGCAAATGCAATATTTGGGGCCTCCCATTCCAAGAACATTACGCAAGCCTTAGAACAACACTGCTTGAGGAAGTTTTTTTTGTACTGTACCTACAGTAGAAGCATTGCACAATGCCTCAGACTTCATAATGAATTGTGGTTTAGCCTTTCAAACCTCCATAACCACTGTATTTTTTTGGTACTGGTTCAGAAAAAAGCAACAACCCAAATGCAGACATGTACCGTCCTTTTAATGATCATTAGATGTGAACTGTTCCTCAGCAGGCAAATGTTTCCCACCAGACTTGTGCCCTGTATTTCCCCTGCTGTGAATAAAAGAACACAATGTTCTCGGAGAGGATAGTCTTAACACCCCATCTGTCTGCTTAGTCGTACACTGACAGCCCTTAGTCTGATAACGTAAAGCCAGGATCTAGATTAGTACCAGATCAATGATACTTCAACAACATGACCTATATTAGAGTGGCCTGTTATGAGAATTTAAATAGTTGTGCACGCAACACTGACAATGTCAAGTTGACAGTTTGGTAACTTTTTTTAAAAGATTATCTGTAATGTTAAATAGGTTTGAATATAAATTGAATATATGCTTAATATAATGCATAAAGTGCATTACCTTGCACTTTTCTTCTTCTCACTGAATAAAAAGGTCAACAAATTGAATGTCAGTTTACAAACCATGACCATAACATAGATACTAAAACACGATAAAGAACCTTTCTATATGCCATGCGGTCAACTAATTAAGATAGCAGCACCTAACACAGAAACACATGCCAGGGAAAAACCCTTTTAGATACAGTATCTAACACTATGGTATCTCTGTAGGCCCCTGTCATACAGATAAGCACTCCCATTTACTAGTCAAGAACACTAAACCTCCATCACAGACTGTTTTTTGTCAACACACTTAATTCAGATTCTCCTACATGTACATTTACAATTAAGTTCTGCTAAAGTGGTGACCCACCTAAAAGTGTTCTACATTAAAACAAAGTATTCTGTGTTCGCCAAATTCTGTAGTCTGGGCACGTGAAAATGGTGCTAGTTGTTTGAACTCTCTGTTCTCAGCCAACAATTGCCCTAATCTAATTCAGTCTCGTGACATTCACCCAACAATGAGCCAGCCACAGAGTGTAGCTGAGATCTGGGCTGGCTCAAAGCTTGGAGGTCAGCCTGTAGTATCCAACTGTGACTTATGATGGCCATAATTTTCTACTCTACTGAAGAAGTGGCCATGTAAAGAGCGCTCATTTTAGAAAAATCTGCTAACAGAATTTGGGCATGATGGTCAGTAGCTGAGAGGCCATTTTGATGATACAGCTTCAAGTTAAGAACACATTGCCAAAAAACAATGCAGAGACGAGAGTAAGGTAAAATTAGTGTGTGTTCTTTTTTTAATGTCACGATAAGAAACAAGTTCATCCATTTGGAGGAGTTAAAACTGCAGCCACGGCTGGCCATGAACAATACAAATAAAGACCCTTCATCTAAGAGAACAAGAGGAAAGGCAAGACACAGGGATCCTTCCATGCGTACAAAAAAAAACAAAGACTCCAAAACCATGTTGGACCCCACACAGAATAGTACCGCACGTAGAGAATCAGAGACTTTTGATCCAAGATGAACCACAAGATATCAGCACTCATTTTAAAAAGAAACAGATCTACAGATCTGATTTTAGTTAAAACTATGTTAAAAAGACATTACATGCTAGTTCACAGAAGTTTAGAAATGTCAGACACATTTTACATCTCATATGATCTACACAAGGGGAATCCAACCAAGTGTAGAGACGTTAGGTCCATAGCAACAATTTAAAACTGGACAGTAATGGCAGTGAACAGGCTAAAAAAATATGGGTGAATATGACCCAATGTGCACATTTTTTGAAAGAAATTCGCACACTTCTTCTGACAAAAACAAAAAAAATTCCATCTAGGTTATACCTTGTATTGGATTGACCAGTCAACATGAATACAAGGTTTTTTTTTCTCAATAAGACCACAGACAGTACAGTACTAAAAATTGCCTCCAGCTCGCTAGGGCAGCAGGGAGCTGCAGAGGGAGACGGGAGGGTGAGGGTGGATTAGAAGGTTGGACCCAACAGTTCACTTGTACTCGGTCGGCTCGTCTCCCTCTTCGCTGAGTAAACATGTGCGGATCAGCGCCTCGGTGACGGCGTAGGGGTCACAATTGGCCGAAGGGCGACGGTCCTCGAAGTAGCCCTTCTTCTCCTGGCCGACTGTGCGTGGGATGCGGATGCTGGCGCCGCGGTTGGCAACGCCGGCGGAGAACTCGTGGATGTTGGACGTCTCATGGTAGCCAGTCAGGCGCCTGGCGTTGTCCAGGCCCCCCTTGGGGTCGTAGGCACGGATGTGGTAGTTGTGCCTTCTGCCGAGCTTCTCAATGGACTCTTCAATAAATCTATGTTAAGAAAGACAACCAACCCATGTTAGATGGAGAAGACAAGCATTCAATTTGAACTTTACCACCTTCGGGCTTATGCATGCTCTTTGGCTATCTAAGCAAATTGACACCATCAAGACGTATACATAATATATATATATATATACACACACACACACACACAGTATATATACACACATACACCTATATATAAAAAATTACCTTAATCCACCCTCTTCGCGCATCTCCTTGGTGCTGAAGTTGGTGTGGCAGCCGGCGCCATTCCAGTTTCCGGGGATGGGCTTGGGGTCAAATGAGGCCACCACTCCAAAGTCTTCACACACCCTGTGCAGAATGAAGCGGGCAACCCACAGGTGGTCTCCCATGTTTATGCCTTCGCAAGGTCCCACCTGGAACTCCCACTGACAGAGAGAGAGAGAGAAAAACGACTATTAGTGCCAAAGTGCAAACAGGCATTTGTATTAAAAGCCAAATGTTTAACTTCATGTACTCAACACCAATCAACTGCATACCTAATCATCGCTAGAATATTAGACATAAAAATGTTTAAATTTCTCATTCTATGTGTAGTCAAGAGGACATACCTGAGCAGGCATCACTTCCGCGTTAGTGCCACAGATCTGAACACCAGCATAGAGGCAGGCCCTGTAATGGGCCTCCACGATGTCTCGGCCATATGCCTTGTCAGCTCCGACACCGCAGTAGTATGGTCCTGATGGAAAAACTCAGACTTAGAACAACAGGGCCAGCAGAGAGCATAGTGAACGACACTCTCTCTCTACTTTGGTGGCGGCCCGAGCTACACACAGCCAGCTCAATAGAAGCACTCACCTTGGGGACCAGGGAAACCATTGGATGGCCAGCCAAAGGGATGCCCATCCGTCCCCAAGATGGTATACTCTTGTTCCATGCCAAACCATGGGTACTGGTTGTGCACCATTTCCATGACCTTGTTACAAGTTTGGCGCAGGTTGGTTTCTGTTGGGGACAAGAGGATTTGTTTAATTTGTAGGTAGATATAATAATGCTCATCAATTATATGTAAAACTACAAAAAAAATCAAAACATGAAAAAGTAACAAGAAAAAAAAAAGAAAAAAGAAAAGCAATACTACTCACCGGCAGGTTTGCGGTTGTACTTTAAAACTTCACACAAGACCAGTTTGTTTGGGTCCTTCCTGAAAGGATCTCTAAACATGGCTGACGGAATTAGGTACATGTCGCTGTTGGAGCCTTCAGACTGATACGTGCTGGAGCCATCAAAATTCCATTCAGGGAGATCTATGAACAAATAGATGATAATCTTTAGACATTACCATCATAATAGCTACCACACTGCTGCAGTTGGACAGCATGGCAAATACAAATCAAGTGACTGTAGGCATTTGCCTACGCTCATGGATACCAACCTTCAATGCTTTTAGGTTCAGAATCCAGGGTTCTGGTTTTGCAGCGCAAGCCCTCTCCGGTTCCATCAATCCAGATGTACATTGCTTGAACCTTCTCTCCCTGAGGAAGCTCCATATACTGCTGTTTAACAGCTTTACTCAACTTGGCACTCGCAGAAGTGGCCATCTTGCTCGCTATAGTGTTCCTATAAACAACGGAAAATACAATAGTTTAGCGCATTTGGCTCAAGCGGAGAACAAAAGAAAAATCCCACCACATAGATTAGACAGACGTACACGTTTTGAGTAGAACTCTGACTGCTTCTAACGATCAATTGAGCAGTATATAACTAGGCATCAGTCTAGTGTGTGGTGAAGGGGGGCAGCGGGGGAGGGTTACCAAGAACGACGTTATGCAATAGCCAAGGCAAGAACAATAGTTTGCCAGCGTTGCTCTCTATTCAAGGCAAACACGTCGACATGATGCAACGTTACACCGAAGACAACGAAAAGCGTATGGAAAAGCTGGATGGGCAAAATAACATACCCTCGAATAATTCGAAATTGCTCATTTTGTGATTTTCTTGAAAATCAACCACGCCACTGACTAAACTAGGCTACTACATGTCACTACATGTTTACCACGTTGAACTCGTGGTCATGGTTACTATGTAGCGACTGCCCGCTGGAAAACCAAAAGAGGCTACAATCACGACACCAGAGCCAGAGCAGCTTTCAGCATATATTATTACATGCAAAAATAATTGCTCAAGTTTGCTGATCAACAGCCTCGATTAAAAAAAAAATCATAACCATCCAGGTGAAAGCATTAAAGACACCGACTTTGATAGCCTACCAGAAACAACAATCATGACATCACTTGTTAACAGCTGCAATATAGACACATAGAAGAACATGTAAATATTGCCATACGTTACCTTCAAAGATGATGAAACTAGGACAATAAAACTGGTACTGTCTCCAGTGAGTGTGTCGGATAGACCCTGCTTGTTTTTCTCTCATTCTTTCTCCGCTTCCCTCATGCAGTCGAACTTTTAAAGTGCATTGTCGGATCCCTCCGCCTCTGATTGGCCACTCAGAAACGTGATCTCTTCATGGTCTGGAGATGGAAAGCGCATGGGCTGAAATCATTGGATACACCCAAAAAACAAGAGTTCGTTCCACTACCACCAAGTGCACAGAGAGTAGAATAAGAAGAGTTTTATCTTGAAGGGTCAATGACAAGAGGAATTTTCAGTCATTCTCATTCTAAGTCGTTGAGCTCTTTGTGAATATGATGTATATTTTATGCGTCATGTTGATGAACATGTACTATAAATGTTATTTAACCATTTTATTTATTTTAACCATTTGATTATTGACCTAGTCACCGGTATGAGATGCTCATACGCCACCCAACGGGAGCATTTAAAAATGCATCAAGAGTCGATTGGGAATTTTCCTTGGCGTGCGGATACGTTTTGGTAAAGAAAGGGACATACGCCTGTCGTTCTACTGGACTTGCTGTACGGCCTTGTCGTACCTTGTAAGCATCTGGGAAAGCACATCTCCATCTGTGCCTTTGCAGTGTAGTGCAGCTATACTAGAAGTGATTACAACCAGAAGTAGACTAAATAACAGTAAGAAAAGACAAGTTTCCACGTTCTTATGAAAACAATGAACTAGGCTACGCCTATTGGAAGACTAGAAATAAGAATGGTCCTAGTTTTGCCTGCTCTGTGGAAATTATTGGAGGCTGCATTGCTTGTGGAAAAATACTGATAGGCTATTTACTTTAGGTTAAACTAGAAAATTACTGACGATTACACTTTAAAATAGCCACCAGCGATATTGCTCAGAGGACAAACATCTAACTCACCACAGCAAAAGATCTGATTGCTTCATAGTTCAACAAAAACTTGCTTTGCAAAACGATGTGGCATCATAGAAGAAACTAATTGCTGCGTCATAGATGACTGTGTGTTCGTGTAGAAGTCCACACTCATCACGTTTGTGAGCGCAGTGAAATATGTGATTATGGGAATTGCAATCTATGCCTTTGTGTGGATTTTGCGCCATGAAACAAAACACAGCTTCAAGCAACTGTCTCAGTGGGTTATTACAGAGAAGTTGAATGGCAGTAATATAAAGATTTAGACTTTCATTAAACATGTTTTCAGTAGGCTACAGCTCAATTTGTGAAAAGCTATCTTGTAGATAACAGGTTACAGATAGGCCTAATTGATGTGTGTCTGCTTGTTTGTGGGCTCCTTGCACTAATCGAGTATGAACAATTTTCTTCCAGGAGTGGAGTATGAAAGATCTTTATCAGAGCTCTTGAAAGATGAAGTATTTGTGGACTTTTTCAACACCTTTCTCAACCTTCCTGTTAGTAATTTTGTCATGTTTTGAGATATAAAAAACTATTATTCAGTTAAATATTCATTTAGCCATGGTTTGTGTGGGTGTGTGTATGTGTTTTTGAGTCTTGTATGATATTGAAGGTTTTTGGACAGACCCCTTTGTACCTACTTTGTGACAACAAGTGGGTTCTATGTCCTGAAGTTCAGCACTCCCAAGTAGGCTCATTCAGTCATTCATCCATTCGTTCATTCATTTCATGCAAACAGAAAAAAATAAAAGTTGCTCTCATCTGCCATAACAATCATTGCATGTGTCCTTCAGCCAGTGAATGGAACAGGGTTTTTGCAGTGGTTGGCATCCCAGCGATTGACCTTGTTTAAACAAACAGAACTTTATCATCACTATTTGCTATGCACAGAGATCCTGCAACTTCCATTCTGGCAAACCAAAGGTGAATAGTTGTGGTGGCTTTACATGATGTAATATGTTTCTGTTTGCGTATACAAGACAACATTGATTGATTGATACAGTAGTGAATCTTGTAAATCTTGACAATAGATGATTAGGAGGTATTGAAACAGTAGTTGAAGCATGAGAGTTCATTATCCCTGACGCTTTGTCTCTGAACTCAGGAGATAAAATTTGTATTTTCTTAATTGTATGTACTTGATTTGTATTGACTTACAAACTAATCCTATGGATTGTTATGTGTTTAGCTGTAGTTTTCATGATTTAAAGATTTCTTTAATCTTTAATCCTCAATCTATTACTTACTGATTACCCTTGATAAGATGATCAAATATCAGACTCATGGTTATTGATCATCTGCAGACAGAGCAATGCTCCAACTGGTGCAAGTGTCTTCTGGGGTTTGTGAACAAAAAAAACCCTTGGCTGGCCATTGTGTATTCATTGGCCTATATCTTAGTTTCACATTATCATGGGGTTTAATTAGGTTGTCATTTCACTGTTAGTAGTTAAAGTTGTTAAAGACAGTTTCATTGAGAGAGCTGGATTACCTCTGCCAAGGAGGTTTTGTTTTCGGTCGCATTTGTCTGTCTGTCTGTCTGTCTGTCTGTCTGTCTGTTACTGTTACTTGTTGCTGACAACTTGGGTATTAGGACAAGGAACAGATGAGTACATTTTGGTGGTGATCTGGTCACACCGTCTAGAAATTGTATGAGGTCAATGACCTGTATCGCCTTGGCAGAGGTCTGTGCTCTCTTAGTGCTTTTCTAGTTTACCTATATTGTTCTATTACAGTATATACTGTTATGGATATGCACTATATGTGACACATGCATGGCTTGGATGTGAAATGTTGTGAACAGAGGGGCAGGCATGGAACAGAGCAGACCAGTGGCTACTGAGGAGATGTGTGGGCAGTGTGGGGGGCATGCGGCGCTTCAACTCGTTCATCGCACGGACATGTGGTGAGATGTGTTCTCTCTCTCTCTCTCTCTCTCTCTCTCTCACTCACACACAAACACACACACACACTTACTTAATAGGGTTTAGATTCATCAATTGATTGTGCATTGTGAATGCATATGGTTTGTCTGTGCCTGTTTTGTGTCCTCATCTGTGTTTAGGGGAGGAGCTGGTACTGTTCAGTGTGAGAGTGAGCAGGTTGCTGAGTCTGGCCAAGCAGGAGCAGGGGACTCCTCCGAGTGTCCACTACCGGGCCTTGCTGTCCGTGATCCAGCTGAACCACCTCAGAGAAGGTTCCGGCATCATGGCTGCCTGTCGCATCTGCCCAGGTCAGAACAGGACAGGATGTCACTGCATCATATCATGTCCTGATATGAGTGACAACTGTAACTATGCAGAGCTACATAATCATAAAGATAGCAGCACATTCTAGTACTAAACAATACTGTACAGCACAGTCCAAGTGGCAGAGCAAGATGGTAACATCTAGATCATGGGTCCAACACTCAGAGGAATATACTGACAAAAAAAAAAAAACATTATGTGCCTTTAATCTATTATGAGTGAGCAGAATATGGAGCAGAATATGGTATTGATACAAAGGAGCGTACAGCAGAGTGGAAATGATTATTTTTGAAAACAGATAGGAACAAACCTTTGTCTTGCTGTGGGTTTTGTGCTTAGAGGAAGCATTGGAGGTTCTGGCTGGTGATCACCCAGAGGACGGCAAACAGCAGATGCTGTGGAGGATGAGGACTCAGGCAGTGCGTCGGCTCCAGGACTACTGGACGCCTCACTTCCTCAATCACTGCAAGGCCTCGCTGGGTCGTGTGGTTGACTGCAGGCCTCTGGTGGAAGAGTACGTCCGCTTGGCCACCTGTGACGGACCTCTAGAGGTTCCCATCAGGCCCGGAGTGGCCCAGAGTCAGCTCGAGCGGTCAGCAGTTAGCCCTTACACGTACAACTCAAAACTCAGCAAGAAGCAGTTGTGGAGATCCCATCTGAGCTCCAGGAAACTCCATCAAGCCAACGCAGGAGGTGGAGGTGGAGGTGAAAAGGAGGCCACAAGCATATGTCAGTGGCTTCCCCTGGATGACAAAGCATGCCTGGATGGATGCACCAGTATTGCACACAACAAAGAGTGGGATCTGATCTCACCTGCCACTGTCCATCCCAATGCAGGGGGCTTCCAGGTATCCATCCAGGTTGCCCAAGCTGGCAAAGACCAGGTGCTTCCTGATGTGGACATCCCCCATGTCTGCATGGGCACCCCTGCCATGCATGTGCCCACTGACATCGACTTGCCCGTGTCACCCCCGGACGCTCATTGCTTCGCCCACATGGGGCCAGCCCTGTCTGCCGATGAGATGGCTGGGAGTCCCTATAGGGCGTTTCTGGAGGCGGGGGGCCTAGAGGGCCCACTGCTTCACCTGTCTCTCTGGAGGGAGCTGGAGCTGCTCCTCAGCTTTCTGCTGAAGGCCCAGACTGAGGACTCACTCTCCGCGCAGAAACAGGCAGTGGCCCGGAGGATCATCAACGTGTTCTTGGGTGGAGAGGCTGCGACGACGCTGTTGATACAGAGCGGCACCTGTGCTAGATTATGTGAGCTCCTGCCATCTGGGAAGGCTATTCCTTGGATTTATGCTGCAAAGCATGACATCTGCAAGGTACTGAGAGGCAAAGTGTTGATGTCAGTTACAAAATCATCATTGACTCTTATCAGGCTTCATCACTGAGAAAAAACAATTCCTTTTCGAGTTTCTCTGGTGGATTTTAGCTTTACTTTAGTCTTAGACTCCACAGGAGTCCATCCTGTCCTATCAATATTCAGAACACACACCGAATATTTGGCAGGCAGTAATGTATTCGTCTTTGGAGGTTCCCCAGCTGGTTAATAGAGTCAAACTGTGTAAATTTTGCATTCAGATCACAGAGCCAAGAAGAGTCCCAAAATATCTGGATCATAGCTGACAAAAAAGAAAGCCAGCTAAGCTATCAAAACAATTTAATTAATTCAGTAGAGATGAACTTGCTGCTTGTGTGAGTGATATTTCAATCAGTGTTTAAGCATGAATGCTTATTCATGATTGTAACCCAGATTTTAATACAGTGTGATTGAAATCTTAGAATGTTTGCATTCCTAGGTTCTCAGTCCTTCCTATGACGCATTTTTGGATGAAGAGGATAAAAATTTCAGCTTGCATCTCGTAAGTGCTATTGATTGGAAATTCCTTGTTTCCAGAGTAACCAAATCTGCCCATTATGTTACCAGTTTACTGTATTCTCTCCAATGCCTATTTATGGAGGCGTATAGTGAGCATATTTACATGCAATGTAGGTGTAATGTGTGCACTTGTGTAATCCAAGTTATGCTGATCATGTCCATCTGGTTTGGTCTAGTTTGGCAGACTGCAGTCAGTGGATGTCACCAGAATGCAGACAGCGCCCTCTAGTGGGATCAACAACCCAGAACATCAGCTCCGGCACATGACGGAGGCCCTGGCTCTCTGCCGTGGCTGCTGTGGGTTTGTCGATGCACAGCCCCTCTCTGATGAGACATGGGTGCTGCTGACACTGGAAGACGTAACCAGGGGAGGGTCTGTCCACCTGCACTATAAAAAGACTGGTAGGCCTGATGAGAAAGAGAGCCGTTGTGTGACCCTCGGCTCTTAGCTGATCGTTTGCATGCATCCTACTTTAATGCAATGACAATGTTGTAGGCTACAGTCGCGCTTTTTACACAGTAGAAGTCTCATTGGCTAATGACCTTTTGAAGCTTACCACTCTGATGGTATTGTAAAGGCTACTACACAAAGGACAATGTTTGACTGGCTTATTGTCCATTAACAGAGCAGTTCCGCATTGAAAATTTGTCATGTACATCACGTCCGATAAAGGACCACTAGGCCCGGACCACTATGGGTTAAAATTCTGGGAGCATATGATACTGGTGTTGCAGACTTTTTCACTGTTTTTCCTACATTGAAAATAGCAAACGACAGTCTTTTCTGTTGTTCAGATATGTTTGATATGCCGTTTGAGGAGCTGGCCTTAAAGTTCCCCAAGATAGCTGCCGAGAGGATAAGCGCCAGCTACCATCTCTACTGCAAGGAAATGCCCCCATCAGGTATGATTTACCTCAGCAGAGGAGCAACAGAGACTTTAGGGGGGCAGTGAAAAGCTGTTTTGAGTAGCATTAGAGCCTGTGTGTGTTTTGCTTCGGCATGATTCATGATTCATGTATTTATTAGGAATCCTGCACTTGTCAAAATCTGTGCTACTAAACTCTTTTTTACAACTATGTATTTCACAACTACAATTTATAAGCCCACATGTTATTTTATACAGTAATTAGGTCTGGCCTAACTACAGTTTTTATTAATTTCTGATTGGACGAGACTCACCCTAGGGCTACTCTGGATGTGTTATGGAAGCATTAAGTCAAGTTGCATGAAAATACATTAAAAGACTGGTCTATTTTTCTAGAATGTTCCCTGTACTGCTGCATCTGGTGTTGGCAGTTCCACTGATTATCGAGGAAGCTAATTGTTACAGCAGATATGTCTTTGACTTAATGGATCCATCACATATTCAGTGTAGCCTCTTTGTCATTCTACATTACATGTCACTTGGAGTGAAGATATTCCACGATATATCCCCATTTTATTTCCACAGTGAAAGAGATGTGATGTAGATGATTCCATGTCTTTTTTTATATAAGATTTCTAAACTTGTGCCTGATTGGAATGCATGTAGTCTCTTCTAAGACCCACATGCTTCAGTGTCACTTTAATAAGTGTGAACAGAGTGCTGTCACCCAGGCAACTACAGAACCAAGCTTGTTCAGAAGCTATACAGACCCTGTCAGTGTAACGGTAATTATACCCATATGTAGCAACAACAAAGCTGTGACCACACAAAACAACAAAGCTGTGACCATACGTCTCAGATCGACATTAAGATGTTTTTAACAAACATACAATATTCCTTACTTTATTTTACCTATAACAAACAAGGGAAACACAGGATTGTCCTTGAGGTTGTTCAATGAGCGAACAGTATCCCTGACCACCTGTTTCTGGTGATCTTGGGTCTGGCCCTCGGTCTGCACTAACGGTCTCAATGAATCCAGGTCCAGTCCAAACAGCCTTGTGTTATTGTGCCCTAAAAACATTTCACAATAGTGATTGAATACAGGAAGATTTTTTTTTCTGTTTTCAAATTAGACAGACCCACCTCCAGAAATGTGTCATCAGCCAATCCTACCAGAAAGGACTTGAAGAAGGAAAACAGTTTTTACCACACGCCATCCATGAGGCCAAGGTTTAAGCCTCACTCACTTTGATAAATATACTTCCCCATTTTACTTGTGACTTTGCCTTAACATGATACTTTTGATCACTGCATCAATGTATTTCTATCAGAACCTATGGAGACCTGTTCAGGAACACGACTCACCTTGACTACTTCAAGCGTTACCTGCGTTACAATAACGCCCACGGTCCTCTGCTCTTCATCCAGGATGTGGAACGTCTGCGCTCCATCGAGCCGACTCCAAAGGGCGCCAAAATCCAGAGAAGAAAAATCAACACCATCTTGGAGAAATATATCCGGCGGGAGGATGCTAGTATGGACAAATCAAATAGCAGTTATTCTGTCAGCAGCATGTCAAATCTACCTGCAGGTTATTCTATCCATTGAGCGTGTAGAATGTTGTAGTGATGGCTGTGTGGTAAACATGTCTCTTTCTCATCCCTTTCAGTGGATTTCCTGCAGTGCAGTGCAGATATAATTAACAAGGTGGGTAACATGAGACCAGTGACCTGTGAGATCCTCTACACCATCCAAGATGTGGTCAACAAGTCCCTTGAGGCTACATGGTAATGTATTGGCTCAGAAATACAGCAGTTTAACTTCATTCTGTATAGTCAAGCCTTTTTAAGTGTCTTAAGTGTCAAGAATCTACTTCTTGAGATAATGAGTTCAATGGATGTTTATTTTTCTGTCATAGCATAGACAGTTTTAATTTCAGACAATTTTTTTATGCAGTTGATTGATATGGTTCATAAGAAAATGTGATGGGGACAGTGGGGTCTCTCTAGCCTAGCCAAGCTATACGCCCCTAACGGCAACAAATGTAATTCTCTGCCGGGGATGTCTAGTGTCTCTTCATAGGGCTACTCCTACGACTGGCCGATGAATCACTGTGAAGTGCTAAGTGCTGAAGAGTCTAATGAATGATTTGATTTGATGAATGCTTTGAATGACAACCTTTTAGCCCGCCTTCCCTCCCACTGATGAGTCTCTAGACTCCAACGTGAATTTGATTTGGAGGCTAGCGCGGCTAGGCTAGGATCTCTCTAGACTGAATGATATTTTGTCTGTATTGGTTTTGTCAGTAAAACATTTGTCTGTAATATTTTGTTTCCATGGCGGCAGGTTTAAGCAGTACCAGGACATCTTCCCTGCCTGTCCCACTGTTGTGCCAGACACCGTTGCAAGAGAATGCATCATTAAAAACAAACTGGTGATGCACTTTGCCTTTTGTATTCTCAACTCCAGCTCAAATCCTGTAGTGTTATATTTCTGTAGCCATGATCAATTTTAGACATGTGCAGCTCAGTATACAGAATAGTGACAGCAAAATGGGGGTCAGTCCACAAATAGATTGTAAAAACACAAGACGTCTCAGTGAAAGTAACTGATTTTAAGGACAGGGTTCAGATAAGAGTGTAAAGTGATAGGGGTTTGTTGTGTGATAAGAGGCAAAAGAAATCCAAAGCTGTACAAAGAGTCAGCGGGAGCCGTTTTACAGGGGTCACTCAAGGAGGGTGAAAGAGCCTTTCAAAGAAGCCTTGAGAGAGAAACTAAGCACTTAGGGTCTGTGTCCACCAAATGCGCTATTTGCGCTGAGAGCGCTAAAAAGCTAACCTCCAGAGCGCTTTTAGAGACCTTCTCGGCTCTTGTTGTTGCTAAGTTACGAGACCAGCGCTATTCTAAAAGTTGAACAGCTTTCAACTTTCAGCGCTCTGAGTGCAGCGTTAAAAAAAACGTCTTTGTCTGCGTCTTTTTTCCGCTGAAGACGCTTAACGCTCTGAACGCTGAAGCTCATAGGATTTGTATTAAAAATAGGTGCTGCCAGCGCAAAAAAACGCATTTGGTGGACACGGGCCCTTACTGTACTAGCCACTGGCTCAGGAGGAACCAAGCCAAGATTCATAGCTACTCCTTGGAAGTGAATATTGTGGGGCATTTCCATGCAAAATCTATCTTATTTCATTCATCCGTTAGACTGATAAGATGCTATATTTTTATGATGTAAATAACGACATATTTGACGGTTTGTTTGTTATTTGTATATTTGGAAGTTATTTGAAATTTAGCTCATTATAAAAAAAAAGAATCAAATTATATCATGTTCTCAATCATTTTCTTGATCAAATGTTGCACTGGAAATGTTCAGTGGCATGTTTATGATACTAGTGGTTTTTTACCCTGTTACTCACCTCATCCCCCACATCCACGTGTCTGTCTTTCTATTTACCCAACCAATTGTATCTCTCTCCCCACAGAAAAATGTCTGGACCATTCTGAGTTGCTTCATCAAAGGTGTGTGCAAGTTCCAGGCTGGTATGACCAACACTGCCACCCGTAGTGAGTTTGAGCAGTACCTGCGGCAGTACTACCTGGTCTTCTCTGAGCGTAAGTACCCAGCCCTGGCTTGCTGTGTTGGTAGGTACAGAGTTGGCATAAGGTGGCACAGCGGGTAGTGGATAAGCTGATCAGTGGCCGGCCTCTTGCAGCATACGGGGCGAGCCCAAGTCCTTCGTCACTGGACATGTCGAAGACACACATGTCCAAAGATAAAGATGAGGACACTGCCTCCCTCAAGACACGCCTCATCAACCAGAAGCCTGTGATTGTGGACTTCCTGGTCAATGATCTCTCTTTCTACCTGGAATGTGAAAGGTGAGGCTGTGTATCATCACCTGAGAGATAACATGGTCTGTGTCACTTTGTAGAAAAATGTGATTGAACATTTGCATTTAAATATCCTTCACTTCATGAAATTTTCATAAAATTTAATTAAGTGATATCTTTATTAATTTGCATTCAATTACATTTTCTTGCTTTTCTAAAATGTAATAGCATATCTATGTACATGTCGTATAGACCTTGTAAATTCTTGACTGAAAGAGAATTGAACAATAATAATCTATGAGACTGATATACTGTATGAACTTAACTTTTATTCTTATAAAATTCTTCTTTATTCTTTTTCATTTTCATTTTGTAGCTTTATCTACTGTATCTACTATGTTAATCATTGATGTTTTTATTTTCAGTCATTTACTATTTTAATTTTATGTCATTTATTTCCTATCATTTGTTGCATTTATATTTGTAAACACATTGAATTATCTGTGCGTACAAATACGCTATGCGTTATATAAATAAACTTGCCTTTCCTATTCTATCACCTATCGAGACTATAACAGACTGTAATCTCAGATGATAACATTTCTACCACATGTAATGAATGTATTAAATACAATGGAAGTGGATGTTAAAGCTGCATTAAAGACAACTTGAAACCAACAAATACATGTGAATGCCACATAGCACACTTAAAGGAATTCTCCGGAGTGAATCAAACCGAATCTCTGTTGTCTGAGACTGCCGAGTGCTGTCGATACGTATCAGAAATACATCGGTAGGTAGAACGTAGACCGAGTTCGAGAACTAGCCGCTACCGCTAACTGATTAGGGCATG
>JASCQY010000002.1:17995534-18011408 GCA_030264315.1 Sardinella tawilis
ACACACACACACACACACACACACACACACACACACACACACACACACACACACACACACACACACGCACAAACTCTTTATTCTCCTCTTTCCTCAAAGGCAGGCTAGCCCAATGGTTCAGCTGGGTATGAGCATTAATATTGCTACCACATCAACACCCTTTCGTGGCATGGGGTTGCCTGGGTTTGGCATTTGGTGTATGTGTGTGTCTCTTTCTCTGTGTGTGTGTGTGTGTGCGTGTGTGTGTGTGTGTGTGCGTGTGTGTGAAGAAAGCGAGAGAAAACAGCGAAAGAAAGAGTATGTGTGACAGAATGTGAGAGTGCATGCCTTGTACTACACTGGCTTTAATGGGGCCGATGATTCTAGCAGTTTTCTGCAAAGCGCCCCAACTCTCAGATCGGCAGCAGAGACACCATCCTACACCCACTAAAGAAGCCGCGCAGCCTGCGTTCAAGATGAGAAGGAGCCACTGCCGAGTTTTATTTGCAGAATTTATGCTGAATGAGAAATGGCTTTGGCTTGCACCATGAAGGGCTGCATGGCAAATGATTCTCGGAAAGGGTGAAGAAAGATTAAAACAGTGTGATGTTCTGTAAACAGAATTATTAAATCAAACCTCTCTAAGAAATGAATATTAGAGGCCTATTAAATTTTCAAATCACCGTAGTTCTCTCTCTCTCTCACACACACACACACACACACACACACACTCCTTCTATCTCCTTTTCCTGTATTCCCACCCCTGTTCTGTCTCTTTCTAGGTCTCACCCTTCTAGGCCTCACCCCTCTTAGTTAACAGATACTGTATTTGCCGTCTAGTACAGTATTCTTTTCCTCATCTCTCTTTGTTAACAGATACTGTATTTGCCGACTACAGCATTTAGGTGAGATGATGTGATGGTGGAAATCCTTCTTCTCCACGATGGGGTATTGTCATGCTGTGTGTGTGTGTGTGTGTGTGTGTTTCAGTTAAAGTGACATGCTCAGCGCAGTCCTGCCGCGAGTCTTTAAGCTGCCACTTCTTCTCCTCGAATAGCGTTTGAAGAACACAGCGTCCTGGCAGAGATGGCGTTGAGGGGGTTTTTCCTTGAATCTCGCGACTCTATCGTGCGTCAGGTTCGAGAGGTACGCAACGCCGCGAGGGGAATCAAAGCTTTGTGTGTGTCGCTGCCGCTGCTGTCGCCGCCACCGCCGCCGCCGCCACTACTGCCGTGAGCTGAGGTGATGAGGATAGATTGCTGTCTGCTGTCATACACAGGTTTGGGTTGTCAGGGTTGCTGCTCTTGTTGCTCGTTGCTTGTCTAATTCTGACAATCGACGCTCTGCTTTTTTGTCAGGGTTACATAAACCTCCACACCCAACCACCTTCCCATCCCCCTCTCCTACCGTACCTGTGTGCCTTCGTGTCTCAGAGTTTAGGCAGACGGCCTTTTTTCACGGTGCCGACATCAAGGAGACCTGCTCCGTCGAAGCCCGAGATGAATATAGTGGAAGCACTGACCACTGCAGGGGGTCTTTGATGAAGCATTTACTCCAGGAAAGCATTTCAGAGCAGAGAATTAGGGATAATGCTGTCATTTTTCCTCATTTAAACAAAGGTGTAGCCATGTAGCAAACAAAACACTGTGTGTCTCAAAGCATGCTGCATATATTTGTCTGCAAGCGAAATGTACCTGTGTTTCACAGAGGAAAAAAAAAAAGATATAATTTTAAAATGAATGGCTCATTGTACTTTCGAGCGCTTGGTAAGAAAGCATAACTATGTTTTGCCACACACCACTAGAGTTTGACGGGCAGTTGTGTAGCAAGGCCAACTGACAAAGGCGCACAAACAGTCTAAACAATATTTCATCCTTCTCCAAAATCTCAGTGGCTTAGCCAGCACAGTGTAGCCTAGCAACAGTGATAGTGATTTTTGGTAGGAGCCAGGCATTTATGCCATTCTAATACAGGAAGAATAGTCTGGCTGACAGCCCAAGGTCATACAAAGGCAAACAAAGACGCCTACCATCACAATCCTTTTCTTTAATTATTTTAACTGAAGCAGACTTGGCCTTCATTCAATAAATCAACCTGAAAAGGAAGAAAAAGAAGGAAAAAAAAAACATTAAGTGCCAGGAGAAATTACAACCCCAAAACTTTGTTGAGATGAGACTGGAAATGAAGCTCCCACAAGACCTCCAGTGTTACAGTGGAGGGCTGATGCTGTGGGCTGTGATTTAGGAGTGGAGATCGAGGTCAGTAAAAAGCCAAGAAGAAGGCTACACATCCAAGGGCTTCTTAGTGCTTGCCTTGGCTGTGAGCACGGTCCCTTGCTCATTGGTTGGTCTCTGTGTCCATATGTTTTTAAGGTTCCTGAAGGACTTTTATTGACTTTTTAGCAGACAGAATATTGGCATTGTAAACCTCGCAGAGGGCAGGGTGTCAGCGGGGGAACCGGGGCAAGAATCCGTGTTTTACGGGCCTGGATTATTCCGTTATAATATTATAAAGCCATGAAGATGGGCTCGCTTTAGCACTCGTACAGGCAAGAGGGCAACAAAAGTGCTTGGCCATTCAGGAGGGCCGTTTAGTTGTTAAAATTTAAGGGGGGTGAGGTAGTTATGAGCACATAAAGCTTGATGGCCCCCTTCGGAGAACTTACTGGCAAGTGTGAAGTTTGTCCACCCCAGGATCAATGGCTCACTGTTTCCATTGGTGTGTGTACCTCCATATCTTCGCTTGGGCTCTCCTGTGGGCCGTATGGCTCTTTTATAGGAGCCGAGGGAGAGGCGCTGCGCTTATCTGGAGGTGGGCCGTCTCGTTAAGTCGCATCCTTAAGAGACCACATAATTGGCTTCATTTAGATACCACAGCAATGTCCAAGAGCATTGGAAAGGGTTAAAAAGTTGCCCAATAACATGTAAAACACTAGTGGCTTGACCCTTAAATAAATGTGGAAACAATTTGATGTTGACAATGTTGTTCAACTTCCTTGTATGTCTCCTGGTTTGTAATACTAGAGTCAGTTATGCTGTTTATTGGTGTTATTTCTTTCTCACTCTGGGCTTGTAGGGTTTTTTTATCGGCCTCTCAAACAGACTTTAATAACCACAATTCCTTCCCAACTATTATCTACTCAGAGACTCAATTGGTGTGTGTGTGTGTGTGTGTGTGTGTGTTTGCGTGCCATAGTTAAGGTCTACCTTCTCCTCGGCTTGACAAAGGAGGCCCCAGGGGTTTATATAAAGAGAGATGGCTGTGAACGAGGCCAGCTGAGCAGCCGTTGGCTCTCCCGCAGCCCCCTCTGCCCGGGGGCTTGTAAAAGTTTGTTGTTTGGGAGGTGGGCTTGTAATGATTGAGAAACACGGAGGCGGAGGTGTTTGTTAGCCAAGGGGTGCGTGTCTGAGTGAGTGTGTGTGTGTGTGTGTGGGGGGGGGTTATAGTAGCGACGTGTGGGGTGTGTGTACAAGTGTGTGTGTGTGTGGACGTGTTAATGGGTTATGTGAGGGCTAATCACCAGCATGCTCAGCCTCTTCCAGGGGTTAACTAAACCGGGCTCTGTGACACATGGTTGGTCTTTATGGGCCTGGCGCATGACGCTAAAGAGCCCATAATAATGACGGCAATTACGGCAATCGGCTTAAACAAACGGGGAGAGAGCGCGCAGAAAGCTCATCATACTCCGATCTGATTGGCCCTAATGAGATAAAGACGCCAATTAATCCTGCGCTAATTGCTGTGGCGAGCTCGGCAGAAAACACCCAAATGTGTGCATGCAAATGAGCGTGGAGCGTAGCCGCGCACCGAGCTGAACGGAGCGAGCATAGCTGAGCCGAGGATTGCTATCGGAGCCCAGGTTCGTTATGAGCAGACAAAACAATCACTGCAATTATCATGGCAATTAGGAGAACAGTTTTTTTTTTCTTTCTCTCTCTCTCTTTCTCCCTCCCTCTACCCCTTCTCCTCTGCAATGCTGGGGGGAAGTTAAAAACCAGAAGAAGTGTGGGAGAAGTTACCTGCGGCGGCAGCGGCGGTGGTTGCTGCCGTGTGAGGGAGCTTGTGTTGCCAGGGCGAGTGTAATTCAGCCTAGCAGCTATCTGGAGGTGTCGAGTCTCATTGTGCGGTGGGAATTCTCACATAGGCCGTGGGGGAGCGGCAGGTCAAGTGAAGGTTCAGACTTGTTGTTAGAGTAGTGTGTGTGTGAGTGTGTGTGTGTGCTGTGGACGTGTGTATGAGTGCGAGTGTGTGTAGCTGCGTCGTTGGAGGCTCTGGTTGAGGTGAGATGTATTTGTGGCCCTGGCGGGTGAGACTGTGTTTCATCTGCGGCGATGACACGCTTTGACACTTTTGGGCTTCTCTCAGGTTTCTCTTTTGCACGTGGCCTCCATTTTAAAGTTGCTCTCTCCTTATCCAGTCTCCTCTCCCTCTACCTCTCACCCTCCCTTTGGACAGTCTAGACAGCTGGACTGGAAGAATGTGAAGCAAGCCGCTTTATGTTTTGACTAAAGTAAACTAAAGTCATAGAGTATGTTTTTAATCATGTATACACTAATGCCTGTTAAAGACAAATCTTTCATTTATATCTTGGGGAAACCACACACTGGGTGGACAGGACATGAAGCAGCATCGTACGACAAACAGAGGCAAATTGAGACTTGTTACAAAAATCTAAATCTCACCTAAATCCAAATGAATAATTGAGATTTGCTCAACTAACGCACATTACAAACTTGTCTATAAACTTTATACAATGAATTTAAAAAAATCTTTTAATATTTGCATGTTTTGAGAAACTTAAAAATTATGTTTTTCTAATGATTGGATGATTAGTGCAGATTGTACAAACATGGTAACCCCTTAGGACACAGAAGACTCAAAGGGAAGCCATACAGTTTAAAGACAATCTATGGTCATGATTTAAGTGTTTCATCCCAACAGCCTACATTATATTGCTGCTGGCAATCTAATATTATTAAAACATTATCTACTGAATTAACTTTTTACATAAAACATTACAGCATCTCACAAGAGTCAGTTGGAGTATTTATAATATTGAATACTACTCTTTTTACTTTCCCCATTCAGAATAAGTCATCGGAAGGTGAGTTACCTCTGCATTGTGTTTAATCAGATTTCATTTTAAACTGATTGATTTATGTTTAAAATTAATCTTTTATTTTAAAAGATTAAGTTTATATTAATTTCTAAGGTACTTTTAGTCTACACATAGCCTAAATCGACATATTTATTTGCTTGCTATACTTGACTTGAGTAATGACTCTAATGAAACTGAACAGACTTGAGAGTTAACATGATGTTACTTAGGCCCATTCCCACTTTAGTCTGGACATGACCCATAATACCATACATGATCTGACTAGAATTTCTTTTTTCCTCATTTTTACTTGTGATCTGTAACTGCTGTCTAAGATAAACTTACTATGTCCCGCAAATGCATGTTTTAAAAAAGAGCACAGTTCAAGGCCAAGAAATATCCATATAAATTTTGAAAATTTGACAAATTCTCCAACACATGGTCCTTTAATGATAAAAAGTGTTCTGGGCAGTATTTAATTTGTCAGTTTTTATTTTTATATTCAATGCTTCATACTTAATGTGTCACTTAATGCTACTGGACTACATAGAGTGAGCACAATAATAGATATTGTGGCTGGGGTCAGCTCTTAAGTGATTCTTTTTGACCGTTGCTAGGGACAGGTCTCCGCAGGGTCTAACGGCCTTGAGCGCTGTCCGTGGCAACCACCTTAACTCACCGAGTGACAAAATGACATTCACTGTGACCTCATTAAGATTACTCCGGCTATTACCGCATCGCGTGGGGATGTATGGCGCGCAGGGGCCGTGCTGATGAAAAAAGCCATAAATCTGAGCATTAGCCCGACGGGCCACAGAGGCACTCAGGAGTCCTCTAGTGTGACACTCTCCTCGCAACCCCCCCACCACCCCCCACCACCCCCCCAACCACCATCTCGTCCATCGCCCACCCTCCACTCCGTCCGTTCTCTTCCCCACTCTCTAATTGCCGGCCCTCATGCTTTCTCTCTTCCTCTTCGGGCGTTGTTGACACGCCGTAATGGTCCGTCTATCGGAGAGTGGCCTCCGCCGGCCGCCGCCGTTCCCCCTACGCCATTACGAGAGTCATTTTCATTTCCTCCTGGCGAGGCCCAAGGCGGGGGGGGGGGGGAGGTGCAGTGCGGCACCCTGACAGGGACTTCCCCTAAATCATCCGCACATGTAATTGGTCCCTACTTACCCAAATGGCTTCACACACCTCTATTTGCCTAAGTGCATTAACTCGGGGTTGGGGGGTGATCCATGTTAGCGGGGTACTGGCTGGTCACCGGAGACGTCTCCTGGCGTTAACTTGGCCTCTTACCTCATGCCTCAAACCGGCATCTTCGTTGTCACCATCTTCGTCCTCCTCACCGTCGTTGCAGACTCCTTGCTGTTCATCAGGCTGAGTCTCCGAGGGCCCCTGTCTCCGGGTTGGCAAGTGGAGAATATTAGCCCAGAGGAGGATCAATATGAGCGGGAGAGTCTAAGATGAAGACAACATTTCACTCTCATCACTGTCACTGACATTGGATGCCTTCAACAAAAACATACTAGTGTTTTCTCTGCAGTCAGATTGCTTAATGTTTATACATTTAGATTTGATGACACCATTCACATGTTTGAATATTCTCATGTTATCAAGTGTCAACCCTTGACGAAGGTGCAGGAAATAAAATTGTGTTAAAATGTTTAGACAGGATGTTTATCGCTGACGTTTGACAGGTATGTTTTGTGATAACACTGTGAAATAGACATACTGTATTTACTGCAGGCTGCCTGGTTTAGAAATACTGAGACTCGCTGGAACATCTGCAACGCCTCTTGTACAGCCGTTATGCTGTATTCCCAGTGCCTGTGTGTCGGAACCAAATGTTCTCACTCCGCCTGTAGGTAGGTAGCCAAGTACAGCATAACAAAAGAGGCTGACATTCATAAAAGGAGATGCGGTAGGAATAACACACACACACACACACACACACACACATACACACACACACATACACACACGCACACATTCTCTATCACACACTTTATTTTTGTCTCTCAGGGACTTTGTCTCTCTTTTTCTCATGCACACACTCCCCTCACAAACACACACATTCATACACACACGCACACACACACACGAACACACACACACACACTGCGTCATCTGGCAGATTGTCAGCATCACATCACAATGACAATAGGGGGAACGGTCAGTGTGTGGCTTTGTTTTTTCATTTTCCTCCAGCTTCTCTGGTTCTTTGTGGGGTTGTGGGGGTCACTGTGGCGTGGAGACGGCTGCTGCTGCACTTAATGACCAATCCAATACTCCAGAGACCAAAGCCTGGTGCTTACGCCTCCCTCTATACACACACAAATACAGACATAGACACACACATACACACACACATACACACACAATAATACAGACATAGATACACTCTCATACAAAACACACACACAGTAATACAGACATGGATACACTCACATACAACACACGTACACACACACACACACACTCATTCACACAGCAATATAGACATAGACATATGCTAATGTGTATACAGACACACAAATACAGACATAAATACATATGCACAGGCTCAGCATTTGACATCCAATGCATAATGCAACATGTTAGGCTACATGTAATGCACTGACCAGCAAGAACTAATGCTAATTTACATGAATTTAAGAATACAATGAATTTATTGAAAATGACGGTTTCCATGGAACTTCTTATGCAAAGATAACAAATTACTTTTCAAGGCAACTTTACAGTAATACTTTTTCTCTAAAAGTGAAATAAAATGCTACAAATGTTTTCTGCCCAACTTAGCTATTCCACAAGTCAATAAATTAGCAATTGTTGGCTGTTTGTAGGCCTATAGGCTATATTACTTGTGTATTACCACACAGCTGTAGTGTAGCATTTACAGTATAGGTGCTATGCATAGGTATTAAGATTATTAGCTATAAACCCAAATGCACACACATACACATGCACAGACATATAAGCACTAGAGACAACCCCCAATACACTGCATTTTTCCCCTCAAAGAACTGTGTGTGTGTGTGAGAGAGAGAGATAGAGTGTGTGTGTGTGTGTGTGAGAGATAGAGTGTGTGTGTGTGTGTGTGTGAGTGTGTGTGTGTGTGTGTGTGAGAGAGAGAGAGAGAGAGAGAGTGTGTTGCACGCTCAGTGTCAGAAACAGATCACTTAACCCCTGTTCTCCTCCACGCGTGCTGGCTGAAAAGCCTGGAGCATTCCCCTGTTAGACCACAGACAGGCAGGGACTATCGATTTTGTGACAATGGGTGAAGCCAGTGTCAAATCAAGCGGCAAAACATTGTGAGAAAGTTTCAATTAAGGCCCTTTGTGAACCAAATTAAAGGGCACCCTGGCTCTCGGCTGTGGAATTCCAAGGCATGGAACTAAATTCGCATTTCAAGTATATGTATATCCTGATTTATTTCCCGTTTCAAATACAGCACACTGTACCTGTTTATTTTTTAAACTGTTTGCACAAGAGAAGCTTGATTTTTCCCAAGTGTAATCTATTATTCATAGCCACTAAATAGAAAAAATTAAATATGTTCAATTATTAATTAAGACGGTTGACAGAGAGGGAGGAAAAAGAAACTTATTAGGTCTCATTTAGAACCATGTTTTGTGAACCACACTGTCTGTCTTACATTACTTGCATAAATCATTATAATCAAAATAAAGTCTTCATCACTGTATTTACTTTAACAAAAAAAAAATATATTCTTAACATTTTAAACATCTTCATCCCGTTTTTCTTTCAGAGCACGCATCATATTGCTTTACTACCCTACATCAAGGTATTTGGGTATCCAGCAGTTGGGTCTGTTTCTGTTTGCCTTAACGTTTGTCTGTGAACTTAAGTCAGGAAACACAGGTTTGAGGTAGCCTAGCTATCTTAAAATATTTATACAAGACAGAGGGTCAGAATGCAGAATGCTGGAATTTGGCTTGACTTTGTTTAATATTGTAGGACAGGGGAGAGGGTCTGCATAGGCTGGCTGCTCTTGTTGTGTTATTGCACTGCTTGTTATTTATGTAATTCCGGCATCGCCCACCAGTAACAGCCCCTAATGAGTGGCATGGGACAGAGTCATTGAGGCTATCTGATTGCTCGGGGGCTGAGCACCTATTGATTGGCAGCCTGCTGCTGATGAAGCCCATACAGAACCCACACACACACACACACACACACACACACACAGATACACACATTTGCACACAAATACACACACCCACCCACAAACATGCCCCCCCGCCCACACACACACAAAAACACACACCTTCACACATATTCACACACATACACACCCACACACATGAAGTACATACACATTCACAACCACACACACACACACACAACCATGTATACGCCTCCCCCATACACACACTCACACCCACACAGACAGACACACACACATAAAGTAGACACACACACACACACACACACACACACACATTTACACCACCCACATCAACACACACATACATACACACACACACACACACACACACACACACATTTACACCACCCACATCAACACACACACACACACACACACACACACACACACATACACACCCCTCAGCTCTGCGGTTGCCACTGATCATCACAGATATGACCCTGGTTTGAACAAATTAGGGCAAACCACAGCTGCAGCTCCTGACTCTGGTTCATTCCTGCTGGTCTATTTCTAATGGTGGAGAGTTCAGGGGGGGTTTGATGATAACAACTTAGCGAAAAGAAGTAGCATTGGGAACAATTAGTGTTTGACAAAACATGCTGGCATTTCTGCATGCAGTGGGTGTCTTGTGTCATTATGTGGTCTATTTTAAGGGACTTGTCTGAAATGTGCTGAAACTAATTATTTGATCAGTTTTTTTTTTTTATTAGCGTTCATTAGTTATATCAGAAGAGAACTTGCCAGTAAATCAAATCAAGCTCCTGTCAAAACACCTTGTTTACAGAATGAAAGACAGAAGATCTGTGTTCTGCCTCTTCTTCTCCCCACAGAGTCCAGTCAGAGAGCCTGATATCTATTCTATCTATTTATAGTGGCAATTAATATTCCTGCAATTGAGTTGTGTCTTTTTATTACCCTAAACACAGACACACACATTTTTACTGACTGATTTGTGGCTTGTGATGTGAATTGACACGACCCTTTGGTGCCGGGTACCTCCCTCACTCAATCTGACCGGTTCGTCCAGTCGGGTTGCCAGGTGAATTGGCGGCCGTGGCATTCTGAGGGAAGTACCCTCTCTCTCTCTCTCTCTTTCTCTCTCTCTCTCTCTGTCTCTCTCTCTCTCAGCTGGAATAAGGGACGGGCCGTGTCTTCCTGGCAGCTTGCGGTGGCCAGAGCGACTTCATTCCAGCCGTCAGCACTGCCAATGATCGCTAGAGCGTGCTGGCTAATTACTCAGTGAGCCTGCTATTGGCAGGTGACCGCATACGTATCGATCATGGTGCTAAGGCCTGGCCTCTCAAACACAAATTAGTCAAGCGTTATTTTGGCCGGTGGGGAGGCGGGGAGGGGGGGTGGGGGGTGGGGTTGGGGGTTTGGGGGTGTTGGGGTTTTGGGGGGAGGGGGGTGATTGTGAAATGTGTCCCAGATCCTCCTCCCACACTTGACTGGTTTGTGCTCCTCATTTTTGGTCGATGCCAAAAGCTCTTTTCACACTCAGGCAGGGGATTTTTTTTGTGACGGAGAGAAAGTGTTGTGAGTTTAAGCAAACAAACAATACAAATACACAAACAAATCAAAGCACTGGACTGTTGTGTTGTATAGAAACCAATGTTGAGCCCTCAGTGACAGATTCATTATGGGAATGCATCTTTTACAGGGTTTAGTTGTTACAGTAACAGGACTGTTTTGTTATCCAGGCTGTCTTCTGTCTAAGTGTTTCTGTGAGTGGAGAATTCAGCTGTACTGTAGTCTACTAGGAATACTGGGATCAGTAGGACAATCTGGGCTAAAGAATAGGAAGTTGTGTTGCCTTTGTATGTCTGGGGTCAAGGCTTTTGGTTTATGGACATGATAAACTATTAAGTGTATTTGGCGTGTTTGTCATCTGTCAAATCTGTCAGCTTTTCTCCCTCATGTTCACCTTGATCTAAAGGCCAAAAGTAGCACCATGAGTGAAGAGGTTGAAAAAAATTCATTGCTGAAAACAAAAATTCTCTTTTTATTTTTCACATATTTCAGCCACCTTTACCCCATGCCTACACATGCAAAATCTCATTCAAAACCTTTGAGCCTTATGGTTTGAGTTTATCGATGGGGATGGGCGTTGTCAGGCTGATGGTCGGTGCATGAGTGTTATGTGTGTGTGTGTGTGTGTTTGTGTGTTTGTGTGTGTGTGTGTGTGTATTTGTGTGTGTGAGTGTGTGTGTGTGTGTGCATGTGTGCTTGTGTGTGGGGAGGGTGAGGGGTGGTGGTGGTGGTGGTGGTGAATTGAAATGTACGTCGGCCCCGAGGGTGCGTGATTAACGGGTAATGACAGACCAGGGTGTCGATATGTTCTGTGCGGAGATTTGTGGCACGGACCGGCGTGATGGCCGTCCCCCGCCCAATTTATCACCAGGAGCACCGGCTGAGCGCCTGCATGCTAGGAAAGCAGGAAAGAGGAGAGGCCAGAGAACTGTCCAAAAAAGGAAGTTATAAAAAGAGAGGGAGAGAAACCGAGAGAGGGAGATAAAAAGAGGAGAGAGAGAGGGTGAACGAAGTGAAAAGAGAGGGTGTGTGTGTGTGTGTGTTGGGGGGGGGGGGCAAGATTCCCGGCTCCCCTGCCACTGTGCAGGAGTTATTTCTCATTTTAGTGAGCCCAGCAGTAAATACCTCACTTTGCCCACTCCGGTCCTGGCCCGCACCTCTGACCTCCCCCAGCCTCCGACGCTACTCCCATGGTCCCTTGCTCAAGGCCGCCGAGCGCTCGGGTGCTCGGGCGCCGGGCCGGATGGCTCGCCAGTAATTCACAGCCCTCTAGATCGCCTGCCAGCGAGTATTGATTTTTGTTTCCCCAATCTCCAGGAGAGAGGCAAAGAAAAGATTAAAAACACTGTCAGTTTGGAGTTGAATAAGAATCCTGCACAGGGGAGATACCTCGCCCAGGCAGGGGTCAAGGCTAGCGCTACGTCTCTTTATGGCCTTAACCGTTTCTGCTCCAGCCTCCCCTCTCACGCGCATCGCGTCGCTCTGAGGACATTTCAACCACCTTCTGCTGTCTCGCTCACCACTGTTTTATCATTATATACAGTCGTCCCTGGCCGTGTTTACTACCAAAACAACTTGGGCTTTGTGTCTATGGATTCTCTGCTTTTTAAGTACCCATAGGTTATGTCTACTTGTCTTTGTTACAGTAATAGAACAGAATAATGGACACCTTGAGGTGCATTGCTTTCTGTTACAGTAGCTTAAAGTGCCTATTTAACATTTTTGAGAAATGTGCATCCTAGAAGAATTTTTTAGTGAAAGTTTTGGAACCATGATGCATGTGGACTGAGTTAGTTGTCTTTTTCTATTTTGACACGTTGCCGTTATCAGGTTAGAACTTTCACATTCTGCCTGGTTCATGAGATGTACAGGAGAGGTTGCGCTGACACCACCAAGTTAACCAGAAAAAAAATAAGTGGACCATATTTTTTTTTCCAGTAAGAGGTAGACTAAACGTGTAAAGAGCATGTCCTGCAAAAAGACACAATGAAAGGTGCATCAGATGCAAAGTGCATCAGAGAGGTTCCTGGTGTGGATTCACACTTGCAAATGAACCACAGCAGAGACTGAGTACACACCTCATGGATCTGGGAAAAATGAGGTGAGGTACAACCCATTCCTAACACTGGTCTCAAATTTTATAAATTAAAAAAAAAAAAAAAAAACATAATAATGGAAACAATGACATAGGGACACTCAACCTATTAAAACTTTTATATGATTTAGAATATAAGGGAAGGTTTGTTTAATAGGTTAATCGTTCTTTTAAGAGATTCTATCACTGACCAGATGTGCCTCGCTCACTCGAGTCATTTGTACTTCATTGTTTCAAGTCTGCTGAAGAAAATAACAGAAGTGTTTTGTGATCTGTGTTTAATTGTGTTGTCGGAGGCCTCTATGGTTCTGTCCATCACAGTTTGAACAAATTGTCCAGTAGATTAACCAGTCTGATCCCACCCACCCTCTCGCCAGCTTTAATATCCCCATCTTTTGTTCCAGACGGCAATTCTCATCATCAATGAGGGGATGAAATGGACAATGTCACTGCCCACATGTGTTAGACTCATTGTGCTATGTCTGTGTGTGTGTGTATGTGTGTGTGTGTGTGTGTGTGTGTGCTCTCTGCATGTTGAACGTGGTAGTCAGGCCCTATTCATCTCCATAGTGCTGAAAAGGCCCTTTATTGGCCCTGACCCCTTGTGAAATATTGTCTTATCAGCTGTACATGAGTTGCCATAAGGCATTAGGGGGTGGTGTCTCCACTTTACCACACGCACACACACACACACACGCACACACACACAGACACACACACACACACGCACACACACACGCACGCCCTCCCCTTGTGAAGTGTGTACAAACGGCCTGCTGTCACTCCTCGTCTGTTTGATGCCGATCCGTCCTCACCCTGCGCTAGCGGAGCCAATTCCAATCACATTTTACATTGTATTTACCCAGAGACTGTACAACACACTCCGTACTGTAACCTATCTGTCTGCTCTCCCTCCAACCACCTCCATCTCAGCCCGTCTCGTCCTCCCTCTGCCTGGCGAGCTGGTTGGTTGGTTGACTGGCTGGCTGGCTGGCTAGCCGAAGTATTGAACAAGTCAATCGGGTTATTTATATCCCATTCCAGCCCCTTCCGTCTGTGTCTGTGTGGATGTCTTCCTATGTTATGCTCAATAACTCTCTTTTCTTGGAAAAAAAAGAAAATCGAGCATGCAGCCCTTTATTTTGGTATCTCCAGGGGGAATTTTTGTATCTGGAAGATCATGAAAGATCAGTGATAGTAAATCACTGTGGCTGTTGCTGGAGTCGAGCCAAAGACTGAGGCCAGGGGAAATAAATAATGAAATAAATAAAAATAAAAATAAAAGCAGTCAGAATTCTAGGAAGCGATTGGCTTTGAATTTCATTTCCAGTTGTATCGATTCACATGGCACCATTAAAAGCACCACATGGCCTGGAAGTGCTATGGGCCTCACCCCAAACAGATCTTAAACACACTTCATCCTGATCTGGCCCTAATCTGGCTCGGGTCTGCTTGAACTTGGGTTGAACTTGGCCCAAATCATTGCCAGAACCCAGACAGGAGACAGTCATGGGTTTAGCCGTATTGCACCAGCCCACTCTGATCCTTCGTAAATGAAAAAAAAAGACAAAAGCGCCAGAAAGTTCCGCCGTTCTTTAATTACTCGAGTGCACCAGAAGATGTGAAAGCGCTAATAAGACAGTCTGTTTCTTTAGACGACATCACAGTAGGTTTCTATGGCAGCAGGTACTATGTTCTATTATTTATCGACCTTTGTTGATAAAGCCTTGTCTTCCCATTGGGAGGGTATTTGTTCTGTTTCACCAGGCAGCCTTTAATCTTAAAAGTGACATGGCTGTCACACCGCTGCCAAAAAACATATTTTCCTTTAAAATATTTAAGGAATACAAAAACGGAGTGACATGGAGTGCGACGTGTTCAGGGCTGGTTTTACATCTGTTGTGCGGTGTCATTTAATTGGTTGAGCCTTAGATCTCCTGATCTTTGCGAATGGCTAATTACTTTGGCTATACGCTCGTGTAGACGATCACTGTCATCATTTTGTTTCTCTGAAATTCCTTCAGGTTCTGATTCCCTCAAGACTTTCAGTGAATTCAGATACATTTTCTTTGCTTTTTCCGTGAGGAACTTAATTTGACCTGACCCCCAAGGCGCATATCACAGTGTCAATAACCGGTGACTCAGTGCCGCTGGACCATATTGTCTATTGAAGTACAATATTCTCATAATTTCCCAATTGGTTACCAAAGTCAAAACATTGGTTTTACTCTTTCTCCATCTATGAGGTTAATGCATGAGGGAGGGCCATGCATGAGAATACACTTCTTGTCTTCATTCTACATTTTCAGGAAATCATGGCCAGAGGTTTATACTGTGCACAGTAAGGCTTATATTTGAGGAAATTGTAGTACTTAATGCTTACAAAGAACCATACATACTACTTTACATTAATATGGATATTCTTGAGGTTGTGTTCTGATTCAAGGCAAGGCTCAGTCGGCCTAACGTTTAACAATATCTTGCGAGAAATAGATCATCCCATTTTTCATGAATATATAACATTATTTTTAACCAGTGTAATTACAATGTAATAGTGGAACTTGATGTAAAGAGGGACACTTCATTCTCCAGTTAAATAACATTAATGAAATGTACAGCTTACTTTTGTCCTTGTAGGAATCTGGGATAAGGATGATTTTAATCCCCACGTGTTTATTTGACTTGTACAGTGTGAGCATGCGGCTGGTGTTTTCTCACTTTGATGATATGGTAATACGCAGTCGCGTGTTGCCTGGGAGGATATGTTTTACATATTCAGTAGTGCTCTTGGCAGGATTGTTGTTGGGAAAGCTAGTTGCTTGCAGACTCAGTGCCCTATTTAAAGGGCATATTAGTTTTCCTTTTGCATTTTTAATTCTGTTTTCGCCCAGGAGGCTTCCACTAGGACTCTGACTGGAGGGCGGGGGGGGGGGGGGGGGGGGGGGGGGGGGGGGGGGGGGGGGGGGGGGGGGGGGGG
>JASCQY010000002.1:18088516-18098547 GCA_030264315.1 Sardinella tawilis
CCCCCAACGCACACACACACCCTACACACATACACACCCCCACACACACACACACACATACACATACATACACACACCCTCCCTCCCTGACCGGGCACCCAGACCCCTGGGCAGTAGACTGAGGTTAATTCACCAAGCAGGAGCCATTGTCTTGGGATTAATGAAGTGCTTCCCTGCTCCTTGTTCCCCTTTTGGGTCAGAACAATGGGTGGCATAATAAATGGGCAAAGGCAGCAGCCGCTGCGCAGCTTTCAAAAGTCTCAAAGTCATATTTTGTGTCATTTGAAGTGTCCAAACTACTCAGTAAGATGCTGAAGTGTGTACTGTATAGCAGCTCACCTTAACACACCTCTGATTGATTTGGCAGCTTAGGGATCGAGGAAGTCAAATGTAGTATTCTTTAAAATATACAGTATGTGTGGTTTAGACAAGGAATGGGCTTTTACGTTAATACATGAATATATTCTTGTTTTATGATAGTATGTGTGTTTGTGTGCAAGTGTGTGCATGTGTGTGTGTGTGTGTGTGTGTGTTTATGTGTGTTTGCGTTTGAATCTGTGTATGTTGTGTTCTGGTGTTGAAATGTGTTAGTGTCTTTGCCTTTATTGCTCATCCCCTGAAAATGGAGGGTGGCCTCAGCTTGTGCCTGCAAACATCAAGGGAGACATCTAGTGGCCAAGAGTGGTAAAAACACCCGAGCCTTTGTCTCCTCCAGCAGCCTAGCCACTACCCAGCATCTTCTCTCATAACTGTCAGCCATGATGCAAATAAAGTCGCGTAGAGTTAACACAGCACTATAATTTACTTCAGTTGAAACTGTTGCTCTCTGCCTCCATGTTAAGAGAACATATGAAAGGAAAGGAGGAAATCCATGCATGAACAGCGGAACAATGCTGCATTAAGAGCCTCTCCATAGGCTTGGCGTCTAGCTGAGGCTGGTGACAGACTTTAGCACATGCTCCTGGCAGGGGTGTGTGTGTGTGTGTGTGTGTGTGTGTGTGTGTGTATGTATGTGCATGTGTGTCTGTCTGTCTGTGTGTGTGTGTGTGTGTGTCTGTGTGCCTGAGTGTGTGTGTGTGTGTGTGTCTGTGTGTGTATGTATATGTGTGTGTGTGTGTGTGTGTGTAGGAGCGCACAGTCAGGGGGCCTGCCTGCCTGCCTCGGCTCTCCCGCGTCACGGCTCATTAGCCGGAGATGTGTGAAGGCTGAACCTCCATCTCCATCTCCACCCGAGATCGAGTCTCCATCAGCTTTAATGGGGCAGGTCAGATAATGGGAGGCACACGCACGCCTCACCATGGACCACGTTTTTTTTTTTTCTTTTTTTTTGAGAAAAAAAAAATTGAGTAACCCCCGACCCGTAGCACCTGATGGAGGTCTGAAAATTCAAGTGTGACGGGTGTGTTTTGATTGTTATGCCTTGTGAGTGTTTGTAAGCACAGGCACACTGGCTGCGGTGTAGCGGAGTGCAGTGCGGTGTGGTGTCTTGAGGTGCAGTCCACCTTGTAAAAGTCGTGATTGTGTGTGTGTGTGTGTGTGTGTGTGTATGTGTGTGAGGTCTCATCTGTCTTGCCGTGCGTCACCGGAGTGCCCGTCGGTGAGTCAGTGTGGACCCCAGCTGCCACTGGCGTGAGGTGGCGCATGATTGTGCCACCGCTGATGCCACAGCTGCCTCTGCTGCCGCTCTCCTCTCATACTGTGCTTGCCACGTGTGCCGTGACTCACCTTTTGATCTTTTCTCTTTCTTTCCTCTCCTCCCTCCTCCCCCCCATCCCCCCCTCCTTCCTTTTGTTGTTGTTTACAGTGCTCAGTATCCGTGGCGCCCAGGAGGAGGAACCTCCAGATGCTCAGCTCATGCGATTGGACAACATGCTGCTGGCCGAGGGCGTGTCCGGTCCGGAGAAGGGCGGAGGCTCGGCGGCAGCTGCCGCGGCGGCTGCAGCTTCGGGTGGGGCCGGCGCAGACAACTCGGCCGAGCACTCGGACTACCGCGCCAAGCTCTCACAGATCCGACAGATCTACCACACCGAACTGGAGAAATACGAACAGGTGAGAGATATCGAAAAAAAATAAAAATAAAAAACTCATTCCCACCGTTCAACTCTTCACTTCTGTCTCTGTGGCAACCCATCTGTCAATCACGCCATCATGAACCACCTCACACACACACACACACACACACACTCCAGTAGAGTCCTCTGTCTCACACTCTCTTTCAATCACCTGTCTGACCCGATGTCTGACCAACTAACACAAAGCGTTTTTGAGTATTCTGAAAATTGCTGTATTAAAAAATCCATTATTATTTTACTGCGGTCGATTATACCAGCTAGGGAATCAACTTTACACCTGCCCTGTTAATCTTAGGGGTAAGAATGAGGAAATAGCTTTATTGGAGTGCTGAGATGCGGCCCGCTGATTCCCATAATGCACTTGTTTCCTCATGATCCTACCCATGATCCTCCTCTATCATTTATCTCCATTAGAAAAACACTGGCGCAAAAAATGGCTCCCTTCCTCAGACCTAACTTTCTTCTCTGGGCCTTCCTGTTTCAGTCATGGCCTTTTCCCTTCACCCTCCCTCCCTCTATTCTCTCCATCCCTCTCACTCTCTCTCCATCCCTCTCTCTATCCCTCTCTCCGTGGAGTGTACGCAAGATTAAGCCTTAGAGGAGATCTCCTCCATTGTCGTCACCTTCAGTAATGAAATCTGCACTTCGCCCCGTGCTCCTCTATCTGCGCAGCCATTTTTTGTTATTAATTTATCTTATCTAGCCTGTGACTGTCAGATTATCAATCCCTTTCCTCCCCTCCCTCCCTCTCTCTCTCTCTCTCTCTCTCTCTCTCTCTCTCTCCCTCCTCCTTCTCCTCCTCTCCTCTGCTTGCCAAGCAGAGGCTTGGAGTTTGTATCTGTTTGGGGGGGAGATTGATTTGTAAACTGTTCAGGAGAATTTCATCTCCGCATAACAAGGAAACTGCGATTCTCAGCTCGTGCGCTACACAGACGCACGCGCATACTGCTGAGACATGGATACATATATACATGTGCACGCACGTGCAACACACACACACACACACACACACACACATACGCACACACACACTGACTTACACATGTGAACAAACACATACTGTAAGCACAAACAAAAACTCATCACACAAACACAAACACATACAGTACACTCACCCACATACCTGTACACACTCACTCAACTCAACTCTCTCTCTCTCTCTCACACACACACACACACACACATGTGCACACAAACACACACACACACATAAAAGGAGAGGGCACTTTTCTACTGCAATTAAAAAGCCCACTAATGGAACAGCTTTAATTGCGAATACGTAATTGTTCGGCCTTGAATGGTTATTGATCTCACCCCTCTACACCACCACCACCACCACCATCACCACCACCACCACCACCACCACCACCACCAGCAGCATGGAAAACTTCACACTCTCATCCGTGCTACCATCACAGACGCTCACCAGTCCTCTGCATGGCAACAACAGCTAGTTGTGCCGTAGTCTGCAGCCAGTCACCATGAAAAGCATGTTGCAAACCCAAGTCCAACATGTCAGCTGTCAGCATTCTGCTCTGTGTTTACCAAATCCAGTTGAATTCTGTGCTAGCGAAAATAGTGTGTAAAAAATGTGAAGCAGCTTTAGGCAAGTGCTGACCTTAGCGATTTTCTCCCAATGCCTCGGCAGAGTGTGTTTTGATTAGCTTCAGACAGGGTTGCCATCCATAACCCTCACACACACACACACACACTGCCAAGAGGGCCCCGCCACGCTACAGTCGCGAGTGTCAGTAAAAAAAAAAAAAAGAGTAAAAGTCACGTGACTTGTGCCAGCACTTACATGTTGTTGATTTATATACTGTATTTAAGATGATATCCGGCTGGAGAGGCAGTTACGCAGGGAGTCATGGCAACACAAACCAGGTACTCCTCCCAATCGCCGCACAGACCGACTCCCACACACACGCTAGTTTGCACACCGCCATCATAACACCCGAATAAGATCAGAAAAATCATGAACATGATATCAATAGCTGACTTTTACCGCCCTTGGCGGGGGTTGCCCATTAGCCTGGTGCACCAAACGCTTTCACATTGTCTGGAAGTGTCTGGAGCGTCTGGAATTCCTCAATTGGCATACGTTTCCATCCTCGTGGGGAGATGCCGATATTGCTGGCCAGAGCTTTCTGTTTGCTGACTGGCCAGCGAAACCTTGGCATTATAATGAGAGAGCTCCCTGACTGTGCTTCATCGAAATGTGATATTGAGTGGAAGCGCAAGGTAGCACTAGATGGCGCTAGCATGGCTAGTTGCCTTTGGGATAAACGCACAGACGCGGCAGACATTTGTTTAAGCCAGTAGGTGTTTGTGTAAATGTGGCCCGTGGCCCTGTGCGCAGGATAGAGCCCAGGGGGCTCATGCAGACTGGAGTGGAATGTGTTTTCTTCTATCAGAGGGAGAGGCACAGTAGCGTCTTACCTGCCAGCCTCTATGGGTTCTGAAATGCTAAACGCTCATACAGGTCCCTCAGGGCCACAAAAGAGTGGGAGCGAGAATAAACTCTTGGATAGCAACACACACACACACACACACACACACAGACACACATACACACACACACACACATGCCAACACACTATCTGACGCCCACACACACACACACACACACACACTCTCTCTCTCTCTCTCAGACACACACAGTTACACACAGTTCCGTAGAGCTGCAACGGCAGGCTTGCAATTTGACACATTTTTAAAAAGGTGTGTGTGTGTGTGTGTGTGTGTGTGTGTGTGTGTGTGTGTGTAGTGCATAGTGAAGGGAGCAAGGCATGTGTCCTGGACAGGCCACTGTAATATTTCTCATTGTGCGAGTGCTAGAGAAGTGCTTGGCTGGAGTTTGCCAGAGGGCAGTCTTGTTCCCTTCCCATCTTTGCCTCTCAGCCCTGCTCTGTTCAGCTCTGTTCAGCTCTGCTCAGCTCAGCTCCGCTCACTCAGAGGCTCGGGAGAGACTGAGGAACAGTGACACTGTGGTAGAGAGAGAGAGAGGGTGAGAGGGAGAGAAAGAGGGAGAGGGAGAGGGAGAGAGACCCAGCTGGGACACAGCCAGACATTGTCCTTGGCGGCCGCTCAGGACATCCGCACCTGTCAGGATGTCGAGGAACACGCTGACCAGCCTGTCTGTGTGCCTGCACGCCCCCATGGCTTGGCAGTTTCGCCATTCTTGTTGACAATATCAGGGATTTTTTTTTATATCTCGTATTTTTTGTGTGTTATTTTGGCCATTTTGTATTTTTTTTTTCTCTTGCCGTTTGTTATTTCCTGTCTCATTGTGTGAGTAACAACTGTCAGTGTGGCACTTTCTGAGTTGCCAGAGTGGCACTTTCTGAGTTGGAGAGTTACTGTACCTTAGCATGCTTAGCATCTGTGGAGGCCAAAGGAGGCACCTTTGGTTTGCTTGTCTGTGGATTGGATTTGGCTTTCAGAGAGCGAACCATTTCATACACACATTTAGAAGGGGAAATCCGGTGTGAGTCAATTCATAGTCCTGTTGTTCAAAGTCACCGCTTTTTAGTAGGAAAAAGAGCCAGAAAACGTTATGTACTGTAACTGACTGAATAATGAACCAGTTACTAGCGTTAACTGCATGGGGAATAACGAAATCTATCTGAAAGTGAGTTTCTGTGCCCCATTCAGTCAGAGTTAGCTGTTGTGTTTTGCTATTTTGTGTATGCTGTATCAAATCTTCTCATTCTCTTTTTCCTACTAACAGCAGTCAGTGACTTTGAACAACAGGGTTATAGGCTAGATTGATTCACAATGTATTTCTCCTTTCAGAGAGCAAATTAAAAACTGACAGCACACATTTGGTACAAGAAAATGTGTCCTACTACTACTTATCATACTTCATACTAATTATCATACTTCATACTGCTTACCATACTTCATACAATTAATTGTACTTTTTATTGTCTCTATCTGTGTGTGTTTTGTGTTTTGGTCTCTGTTTTGTTTTGTGTACAGACTGAGTAAGTTTCAACCTGTTTTGTGAATGACTTGGTGCAAAATGCATTTTGACTAACCTGGCTCTTTCTTTGTGGTGGTTGTGGTTGTGGTGTGTGTGTGTGTGTGTGTGTGTGTGTCTGCAGGCCTGTAACGAGTTCACCACCCACGTGATGAACCTGCTGCGGGAGCAGTCTCGCACGCGGCCCATCTCGCCCAAGGAGATCGAGCGCATGGTGAGCATCATCCACCGCAAGTTCAGCTCCATCCAGATGCAGCTGAAGCAGAGCACCTGCGAGGCTGTCATGATCCTGCGCTCACGCTTTCTCGATGCCAGGTCAGTGTGTGTGTGTGTGTGTGTATGTGTGTGTGCGCGTGTGTGTGTGTGTGTTTGTGTGAGGTCTGGTGCGTGGGTAGCTTATATCAGCAACTGTTTGCAACACCCCACTGCTGCAGCTGTGTATGGGGGGCGGGTGGTATTTATGTGTGTATGTGTGTGTGTGTGTGTGTGTGTGTGTTTACATCAAGAATGGGAGGATGGATTTGGCTGATAGTCGCATTCCTTTCTTCTCAGAGGCCTCCACCAAAAACCCCTTTGTCTTTTTTTTCCCTTTATCTTTGCTTGTCGTCTTTCGTAGAAAAGCGCACTCGTGGAATCTAATTCGACAGATGTGTGGAGTGTCATTCGACACACACTTAACATCGCACCACACACGCCTGATCCCACCAAATCCGTGTCAGAAGATCCTCCATGGCTCTCGAACCTATACGTTTAACATCCCTGTCCCCACCTCCCCCCGAACACACGCGTACACAAACACACACACACACACATATACACACACACACACACACACACACACACACACACACACACACAGTCACACACGTGCTATAATGCTTCCTCCCCTTCTCTTAAAATGTAATTGCTTGTTCTCCTTGATACATGTATGGAGGATTTGCATACATTTCTTTGAGGATAAATCACGCTGGAAGCTCGGGGTTGGAGGCATAACATTTAAATGAGGCTTTCGCCACACACACACACACACACACACACACACACACACACACCCCTTTCCCCACCTTGCTCCCTCCCTCTCTCGCTCTCTCTCCCTCCCTCTATCCATTCTGGTGTAAATGATGTTGAGGATGCAGGGGGAAAGGGTCTCTCTCTCTCTCTCCCTCTCTCTCCCTCCCTATCTCTGTCTCCCTCCCGATCCCTCTCTCTTTGGGCAAGAGGCACAGGCGCGTTCAGCCCCTCCGATTAATCCTCTCTCGCCTAGCCGGAGAGCACGCTGTGTCGCATTTCCATATTCTGAAGGAGGCTTTTGGAGGGGTGTGTGTGCGTGCGTGTGTCTCTCTCGCTCTCTCTTTGTGTGAGAGTGCGAGTGTGTGTGTATGTATGTGTGTGTGTGTGTGTGTGTGTGTTTTTCTCTCTCTCGTCTCCTCTCCCTTCTTTGGGAATGGGCTCAGACCTCGATCCATGGCAGGGATTTGCAGGGGGGCTGGCTCTCTGCATATGTAAAGCCCTCCCGTAGTGTGGCACATGGACCGACTCACAGCCTGATAGGCGTGCAATATGGAGGGGTTGGTGAATACATTGGCAGAGCACCATTTTGTCCTTTTCTTTTCCTGAAACTTGGCACCTTGTTTTTTTTTTTTTTCTTCCTTTCTTTTTAGTGTACGTGTGTGTGTGTGTGTGTGTGTCTGTATGTGTGTGTGCATGTGTGTGTGTGTGTGTCTTTCTTCCTCTTTGTTTCTATTGTGTACGGTCAGCCCTGTTTGGAGAGTGGTACCTCATGGTCTACATGTGTTCTCTTTCTTTCTTTCTCTCTCTCTCTCTTTCTTTCTCTCTGTTCCTTTGGCTCTCTATCCCTACACAGACGGAAGAGACGGAACTTCAACAAGCAGGCCACGGAGATCCTGAACGAGTACTTCTATTCCCACCTCAGCAACCCGTACCCCAGCGAGGAGGCCAAGGAGGAGCTGGCCAAGAAGTGCCAAATCACAGTCTCACAGGTGCAGTACAGACACCCCCGCTCCCTCCATCCCCCTTCTCTCCTCCCCTCCCTCACCCCTCACCCCCTCCCTACCTCCCACCCTCCCTCCCTTGCACTGCACAGCAGCTAAGCCTTTGGCTTCTCAGACCGCAGCTAAACTTGGTTCAAATCTAGCCTATTTCTATCTGGGTTAGAATAGAGTTCTTTGCAAGATCAGGTTTACCTATTCCTGAGTTACTTGAAGTCTTCATGGTATCTGATTTGATCACCGGTGGTAGTGAGGCAGTGGGTGGGGTGAGGTGGTAGATGTGGGGTGATGAGAAGAGGGGGGGAGGTGAAAAAAATTACCATGAGATCATAGCCTCGCTGTGATTTCTGACTTTTATTTCTCCCCGCTGGATGGGACTCTCCAAACTGTTCAAGTGGATTTATGTGTAATTATTTGAGAACTCATCTGAGCTCAATAAAAAAAAAAGAGGGAGAAAAAAAAATGGAGGTGAACCAAACGGAGGTGTAGAGTTCCAGATGATTTGTTGAGGGTGTCTGCAGCTGACACAAAATAATAAAGGAACACATTTACCTTCTCCCCATCATTGCAAGAGGGGGAAAAAAAACAACAAAACTTTTACCACTGGATTGATTTCATTCTCATTTTAATGTTGTTTATCATTAGCGCCTCAGTGCTATCCCCCTAGCTTCATCTGGGAGTATATTAGCGCTAATGGGTGTTAGCGGATGGTGACTGATTGGTGCTAGCGTGTGTTCTGATGATAGTCTGCTGCCGTGGTGACATAATGAGATTGTTATTGGCAATCATTTCGTTTTTCTGGCGCTAATGTGGACTCGCGGTGTTACGGGCGCGTGGTGTTTGCGTTGTGCGCCAGCTTCGCGGTGAGGGCTCGGTCCCAGCTAGAGCCATCAGCTCTGCATGCGAGTTAGGCTTTATTGACTGCAGCATTTCCCAGCCAGTAGGACAGCTGAGCCTTTGCCATTAGCTTCACACAGATCGCACCATAGAGCTGCCATATTTGCTCGCTAGGTTTGTTTTGAACGTAGTTGACTCGGGGAACTAAGTGTTTTTAATTATTAAAAGTCTTCTGTGTAATATGCAATCTATGGGGTATGAGTTGTAAATTGGACCTGTATAAGACTCCTACTGCTGCGTTAGCCACAGTAATGTAATTTAAGGTCTGCTAGTTTTTTTTGGAAAACTTGAGTACAGTTTCTGAATTTTGTCCGCATGTCTGCAGGTTTCCAACTGGTTCGGAAACAAGAGAATCCGGTATAAGAAAAACATCGGGAAGTTCCAGGAAGAGGCCAATATGTACGCTGCCAGAACCGCTGTGAGCGCAGCCAACGTGTCTGCGCAGGGAAGCCAAGCCAACTCACCCTCAACCCCCAACTCCGCAGGTGAGCGAGCGCAACTGCGCTTAATCCTGACAGTATTCCTTTACCACCAGCACCGTTGATGTTGGACACTTTCCCTCCCTATCTGAAAGTTCCACCACATGATATCACTATATTTGGCCTAAACAGAGGAATCCCAAAACATAGCAGGACTATCACTACATGCTGCTTTAAGTATAAATCAGTAGATAAGTCACTCTGTAGGATAGAGAAGAGCGTTGAGTTCAGCGCGGAAGAGAGAACCCATCATTTAAGGGTAGGCTTTTGGTGTTGAGTTGTGGTGCTCACCAGAGAGAGATAGTCAGAACTTCCACTGTAACCGAGAGAAGGGGAAAAAGCAGCAGTAGCCTAGACGGGAGAAAGAGCAAAAACAGACGATGTGCTACAAGATGAGTTGTTGACATAGATTAGTTTACCTGGGCCCCATGCTAGATAGCTTTGCTGTCTGTGTCTCTGTTGCTGCTGTCCAAGCCTAATACAGCCATTCCTAACCTCGAGCAGACTTGTGGCTTGTATAACTCACAGCTATTTCTCACTGTTGATAAACGAGTCTTGGAGTGTATGTGTGTGTCCGTGCGTGCGTGCGTGC
>JASCQY010000002.1:18121361-18133551 GCA_030264315.1 Sardinella tawilis
CTGGATGAACAGGAGAAAGGTATGGCTCAATGAATTAACTCATGGGGAGATGGAAAATGAACATATTTCCACAAATGATGAAGTGTTGCTTTAAAACAAACATTTCCCTTCTAAGATCATCCATTTGCTTTGACTCTGAGGCATTGTATTTGTTTAGATCATGCATATACTGCACACTATACAGTCTACTATACAGTCATTAATTTCTATGACTGTTAAAAAAAACAAATGATGCATTATCCCCATCTAGTGTTCAGTTTTGGTAGTTGCATTTGTAAAGGATCGACCAACATTTATTCCACAACATTTTATT
Source organism: Sardinella tawilis (assembly GCA_030264315.1). Lineage (NCBI taxonomy): Eukaryota > Metazoa > Chordata > Actinopteri > Clupeiformes > Clupeidae > Sardinella > Sardinella tawilis. The sequence continues at coordinate 18,121,675 of JASCQY010000002.1, forward strand.
TTATTTCACAGAAAAGTTATTCAGAAATTACAAAATGTGAAACGTCAAATAACAAACAAACAACAACAAAACACGTACTAAACCCAGAACAGTCCTCTCATCAATCAACCAAGTCTGTGACTCATCTGTTGTAAGGGTGCATTGAAGCTGAAGCAGACTTGATATTCGTCTTAATGCTGCTTGGCATTTTCCCTGTGTGAGAGAGAAATAAGAGGATATATTTCAGAAATTATTGAGGAGAATTTCAAGGTGATAAGCAATGTTGTTGTATAGTGGTGCTGGTTGTGGCACCTTCTCTCTGGCATTTGCCAACTTGTTTTTAATCTGGAAAACTAAATTAAATCAATCACCAATAATGTTGCTGTCACTGAGTGTGTTTAAATGGACAGCAATAATCCGACTATTGATACTGTCTGCGTATGACAATGTATTGCGATTATGTATTTTACCCAAGTTGCAAGTAGAATATTCCATTGAATATTGCCATTTACATATAATACCTCATAATCTGATTAACAACTAGAGAGCTGGTTCATGAAAGCTTTGAGGAATATTTTTTACAATCATTCAGCTTTATTTCTGCGATGGTTCAATCCCACCCTCAACATAATTTTAAAAGCATGAATAGTGTGATTAGGGTGTAATCTGAATTAATACTGTATAAAGTTAAGTCACTCATTCAGTAGAATATTACAAACTGGAGATAACATTGGTCAAAAAGTCGCCCCATGTACCATCATCATATGACAGTGGAGATCTCAATCATCTACCTGTATGACTGCTGACTGATCACTGTAAGTGCAGTTGCGCGTGAACAAAATCTAATTTCAGTTTTATAAGAATGTCATGTAAATTGTGTAATTAGACTTGAAACATTTCATACAATTTTATTTATCTGTCGTGTGTAACTACTTAATTTTTAAGTCTCAAAAATCATGATTTCTGAATTAAGATGTGTAATCACAGAATCAAACCTAGGTCGATTGAGGACTCCTGTGAGAATGTGCTCTACAAAAAGCTTTAAAATGTTAATAAATGTCCCATACCAGGCTGTCCAGTCTGCTGAGAGGCTCCTGGTCCGCCCATGTTTCCCTGGTGACCAGAGGCTCCACCAATAGTGACCTGCTGCAGGGTTGGCCCGCCGCTCATCATGGGACCAGGAGCCACAGACCCCGGAGGTCTGCATTTGGATAGACTCTTCCCGAAGCATACTGCCGCTACCAAAGCAGTGGTGTCATTGGGGTTGAAAGACGGCTTGTTCTGCCGTAGTGCTGGAAGACACAGAGATTCTTATGCTTAATGTGTTATAATATAGACTTTTTCAAGAGAGCTTCCATTATCTTAACAGAACGGAAATAGCATATACAAATAACATTCGAACATTGTTTTTGTTTTTCTTATGGAAACCGAGCTAATTGAAACATTTATCATTTTATTTTCCACCACGAGTTATCTGCATTGCAAACAGTGGTTGATTACAATATTTTTTGGTTTGCTGTGAATCTCTACAAAATTATGAGGAGTACCTGCACTCTCAGATTCCCGATCTTCTCGTGGATTGTTCAACTTCTCCAGCAGGTTTGAACATAGTTTATTCAGAGCCTGAATTTGTTTCTGATTTGAGTAAATTATAGAACACAGACAGATTGAATTATTTTTCAAATTGTTCAACTGCATGGTTGCAAAATAATATCACCTTATAGATAATTAGCATTGTTGTGGTTACTCTATGACAATAAAACAGCACAGTCAACTTTTTTTCCCTTTTCAAGTCACCTGTGCAGCATCTGGTCCGATTCTGGCTGCCTCAGCATTGAGCTGTTTCTCCTGCTCCTCCACGTCAGGGTCTGGTTTGGTTCTCAGATGGTCTGGTACAATCTCATGACTAAACACGGGCACACGCTGTTCCGTCAGTTTCTGCAGTAAGAGATGATGTTACAAGTGAGATTTAAACTTGAGCAGCCATGAGTGTTAAAGGTGCCCTATGAGATCTTGCATGGTTTTTAGTGCAATTTCATTTTCATTCCTCTTGGATCTGCTTGCTGCCTGCCCCCAGAATATATTGTTAAAAAGTCTGGTCTCTGGAGACGACACAGGGGCTGTAAACGTCGAACAAACACTGCGGGCACAGGTTGTGCGCCAAAATATAACAAGCCACATTTCAGCCAAACACCAACAAAATGGTTAGTGGTGTGGGTGGGGGTTAGTGAGCATGCATGGGTGGGGGGCAGTGAGCAAAGTTGATTTAGTAGCGTGAATTTGAGAGTAGCGTTTTGTTTGTTTACATGGAACGTCAACAGAAGTTACATTATTCAGGATCTCAAATATCTCTTTTCCACTGCATCTGGGCCGGTGCTTGTGCCGGTTCGGAGCTGGTGCTGCCTACTAATTATCAAAGAACCGGCTCATTTTTCCACCAGCTGAGAGCTAGAGAAGTGCTGTGTCGCTACGTCACTGCATTTACTTCTGATGTCCTCGCAACATCACAGTAGACTACTTCTAATCAATCGTAGCTGAAAAAAGAAATATTAACGGTGGACTGAGCTCCATAGTCGGCAAAATATATTTAGTTCTACCTTTTCCCCAAATTATTTTTACAATAAAAATAATTGGGGGAAAGGGTAGAACTAAATACATTTTGTATGTAGTCTACTGTGACGTTGCTAGGACAACAGAAGTAAATGCAGTGACGTAGCGACACAGCACTTCTCCAGCTCTCAGCCGGTGGAAAAATGAGCCGGTTCTTTGATAATCAGCAGGCAGCACCAGCTCCGAACCGGCACAAGCACCGGCCCAGAACCAGCACCAGTGGAAAAGAGATAATAGTGCACCTTTAAAGCAGAACAGATACCCTTAATGGGGGAAACATAAGTCATGATAGGATTTATTATAAATGTTATAAAACCATGGCAGAAATTCTACTTAAATTCTCTCACAAACAAACAGGGAAAGAAAACTTACAGCGAGGTCTTCATCTCGATCTGGAGATAGGAGAAGGGGGATGATGACCTGGTTCCGAAACGATGGGGTCTTATCACTTTTCAAGAGCTTATTGATTGTGTTGAGCTGACCAGACAAGAGGGCAAAATTGTCCAACACAGAGGGCCTTGAATAAACATCATCATAAAAAAACGTTAGTCAACAAACAAAACAATGCTGCCATCAACTTCAGACCTCATGGCCTTCATTAGTGTTCACTCATAGAGAGCATATAACAATTTTAATAGTCCCAGGAGTATTGTGGGTAAAAGTGACAGGTAAAGGCAATCCAATTAAATAGATTGCAAAATGATGACATATGTATGCAATAAGAGGATATAAATGTCAAAATATTGCAAGACAAGACATATACAGTATATCAACTTAGACAAGCATCAATAATATACTGAATGTGTATTCTATTAATTACCTATATTAAACTCAACACTTTGTATGATTTTTAGCAAGTTGCTGGATGTTAAATAAATTGTGTCAAATCCAGTAGGTCATCATAAAATAAGGTATTCTTCAAGTCAATGGCCCTAAGGCATCCTCCCCTTTTAAGTTGGGTTATCTTCAAATCATCTCCAATCATACCACCACACAGCCACAGGTGACACCCACCTCCATACAGCCTCAGCGTTTTCTCGACATAATAACGATATCTTTACCTCCCATGTTTATTGATAATTACCATGTCAGTCGGTCATATTCATTCTCCAGCTTGTAGATAAAACTCTGCAGGGAGTTTTTCACATGAGCAACTCTGCTGATCAGCGATTCGACGGTGGCCTCAAGCTGCTTCTCTTCTCGTTGCTAATAAAAATAAGGCGAGGAATTTTGTTATCATAGCGCAAATATTTGGACGTCATATTATTGTTTGATATGGTTCATGATTAAAGATATAAAAACATACAGCAATGCAACTAACGTTATGATGACTTTTGCTAGTGGTAAAGCTGCTCTGCTGTGGCCATATATGTAGCCTGTTGTGGCTAATGCTTTTCGTAGAGCACAGAATACACACAACAATTACAAGTTGAATAGATTAGAAAGCACTCTACTGGTAAAAGTGTAGTTATCTCTAACATAACCAGTTATTGACGACATTCATACCTGCATTTCTGAGTACTAGTTTTCAGCAAAGCTTGCTAGTCAAAGCGGATATAAACAATTGGTGTAATTGCGACGAGATCCGTCTAGGAAACATTATTCCAGTTCTTCAGTTCCACAACAATATCCGAATTGAGAAGGGAGGAGGGGGGAGACTGAAAATTGTAGAAAAATCATTTGTGATATTCTTCTCTTTTTTGTTTTGTAACATGTAAGACCATACTGACCGCTTCTGATACATAAGTAATGTAACAACAATATCAGATACTTTAAATAAATAAATAAATAAATACATAGCCCTAAATAAATACATAAATACATAGTTGAAACTGACTCTTATTAGTTTCACCAAAGTCCTTCTAAATTATCTCCGTTTTTTTTCTTGTATCGGGATCCTTATTCCAAAACATAAAGCCTTAACCCCTTGCCCATGTAGTGTCCAGATGGATTTTAGTGTCTTGAACTCGAAATCTTGCTTAATGCTATGGCTACTTGATTTAAAAAGTCGTAGCCGTAGCGCCCACTTATCTCTAGAATACATGTGTTCTTTAGAGGTAGCCCCCCTAGTTGTACTCCGTCTCATTTGAGACATGGACACTTCCGGGTCATCATGCAGCTTAACCAAATAAACAACAAATTTCTGAGGACTGCAAGCGAAACCTTAGTCAAATCGATATAAAGAGGGTGTCTGTCATCAGAGATTTGCGGAGATCCTCTGCTCGTACAACGAATTTGTCAGTAATGCACAACACCACGGCATGGCTGAAAGACAGGACAATGAGGTAAGTTAATTTTCAACTTGTTGGCTAGCTGTCCAGGTTAACTTCACCACACTATAACGTTACCATACCATACTATGATAATAGCAGCAGCTTGCATTGCTGTTTAGTAGTTCTGCTAGCCAGCTATGTTGCTACTTGAGGAACGACATTGGCACATGACTACGTTACATTACCCGCTTTGCAAAACCACTATTGTCGCTGTGTTGCAAATTCAGTTGTTCCATAATGTATTTCCTATGTTACTTAAAAATCTGATACGATACAGATCTAAATGAACATGGTCAAACCACTGTCTAACGTTACTTTAATCGCACATTGTGACAAAATAACAATAACTTGTGGTTAGACGCGGGCATTTATGGAGAGAATGCTACTGTATGCATGGTTTGTGGAGGAGAAGAAAGGCTGTTAGATAGTCATGTTTGTCTGCATCTGTCTGTTGTTCATCAACCACTCCCTTTGTTGTCGGAAATAACTTTGAAGATGGTCCCTCTCTAAAGCTCTATACCTCTGGATAATGTTATTGTGGTCATAGTCAAATGTCACAAATTAAGTAATTTGATATTGAGGAAACCCGAAGTCACGACAGTGCTGTCTCGTGTTAAAACTTGGCCGCCTGTCAAAACGCGATGCCTCGAAACGTCCTGTTCGCCACAGACACATTGCGCTTGTTTTCCGGAGGAAGACACAGAGCGCTAGTGTACGTTTGTGATCCCTATGGCCGTTGATTTACCCCGTATACCCTGTATACCCTCAGATTACAGCAGTGCCAGGAAGCTATTTTTGTACTCGAAGAAAAACAACTGTTCATGTTGCAAATCACTAGAGAAGTCACACAGTCAGTTGTCTGGCAAAGATCTTTGCTTGCTGAAGTTACTAGCACATTTGGAATACACTAGGCCACAGCTTACACAGAGGGTTGACAGCTTGCTGGAAAATGTTTCAGCTTTTTTCTACTACAGGTTAGGGATAACTAGACTGTTCAACTGTTCTGCACATTTTGATGCATTTTCTGGTCTCTAGGTAGAGGAGGCAGACCAGGTTTTCCTGCTTATGAAGGAGGAGTACCGCATCTCCCGCAATGTCCGTCTTGCCTGGTTCCTGAGCAAACTTAACCAGGTCATTCAGCCTTCCCCCAAGACTGAGTTGGTGAGTAGGGCCACAAAGATCATTCATTCGCCTCTTTTTCTTCCCTGCATTCACCATACTAAACTGCCACTATGCTTGCTGCTTAATCATGTCATTCTGCCGCTTCCCTTGTAGGAGAAGTCAGAGAATGAGCTTGACGTTTTGAGCATCCTGCCCAAAGGATGGCAGCCCGAGATCTCTCACTGTACCCAGCCTTACCAGCTGGTGCCGGCCTCGCGTGTCCACTTCTTGGCGCGGCGTTACCGCTTCATCATCGAGCTGGACCTAAGCCCCTCCACAGGGATTGTGGTAAGAGAGCTAGTGTCCAGTTACGATATTGAGATTTTTTTTATTATCGTAAGATGCTCCAAATAACTAGGGGGAATTGATAGGATTGCTACAATATAGCCTACAGTATACTATTATGATGGTCATAACGGCTTATCTGAATGAAATAAACCATGTACAGCTATGTTTCAATTCTACTTTCAGAAAAGACCAATTGCCAATTATCTCATAATTATCTCAGAGGCATACAACTTAGATTACTTAGAGGAATTCTATTCTAGAGTTCTATTGATACCTGTTTTTTTTGGGAGATTATTATGGGAGATTATTTGCAAAGTCGGGAGCCAGAGTGCTTACAATGGCAGAATGTATCTATACAGAAGTTTTCACAAAGGCTTTTGAGTTGGGGGAATCATATTTTGTCAGTATTTTGTAAGCACAAACCATAGCAGATGGTTATGGCAGCTTGAATATAGGCTGAAGAGGCCTTGTTTGAGTGTGATTATATTTGTGAGGCTGGTGGAGGTCTTGCCTTATAGAATCTCCCCTCTCAGTCATTTGCTAAAAATCACACCAGAGTATGACAAAGCTATTTGCGTTAGCTGATAGGCCTTTACCCATCTGTGGAACTCCTCTGCCCCTGAAGGCTTCTATGGCTGGTGTTTAGCAGTGTTTAATGGCCGTTTGTCTGAAGGCTGTGTGTCGTGATTGTGTCTGCAATGTCCAGGATGACTGCACAGGCGAGATGATTTTCGATGAAGTGTTCCACGCCCTGTCCCGATGCCTGGCTGGGCTCGCCCGACCTTTCAAAGTGCCTGGCACTGACCTGCTCTTTAAGCCCAAGGTGTTCATCACCATCCTGGCCTACTCCTCCATCATCGGACTCAGCACCCACCAGGTAACTGAACACCTTTAAAACATGTCACCTGCTGGGGGAGCTGTGGCGCAAGTTGAGGCAGCGTCTGTACCACATGCAAAGGCCCCCTCAGTTGGAATCTGATTGTGGTCATTTCCAGATCCTACCCCATCTCTCCCTCTGGCCACCCCCCCACCTCCTGTCTCTCTTCACTGTCATTTCTTAATGAAGGCAAAATGATAAACAAAAAAAGCACCTGTCTGCCACCATAGTACAAACACTCATATACTGTATTGGACATAAGGCATGTGCAGTCCATGCGTTATGTATACAGTACAACAAATGTATACCATATGCATGGCATTACACTACATTAATAATGGAGGAAATGAAGGCGATGAATACATGATTGTTATTGTCAGTGAAAGGGCCGAAGTAAAGGACGGTGTTTTATCTGGTCTCAGGTGTTGGTGCAGGGCTGTCAGTTGGATGGGACAGACCTGGATAAGTTCCTGCAGCAGATCTACCAGCAGCTGCGGGCAGTGGAGAACAACATTGCAGAGGTGCTTCAGCAGCAGAATGACCAGGCCAGGGGACAGGTCAGACCTTCACAGTGTATCTTTGGCACTAGAGAAGTGGACTCAGTGATGAATCACAGTGGTGTCACTGACTGCTGCTGAAGTGAATTTTGACACATGAGCATAGCACAGAGGGAATGTGGTAGCTTGCTTTTTGAACTGTTTTTGTGTGTGTCTCTGTGTGTTTCTGTGTGATTGTGTGTGTGTTTGTGTATTTGCTGTGTGTGTGTTTCTGTGTGTTTCTCTGTATGTGTGTGCGTGTGTGTGTGTGTGTTTGTGTGTGTGCATATCAGCAGTGTGATGGAGGCTCCATCTGCCATGGCCTGCCCAACAGTGACGGCATGGAAGAAGAGCCTCCAAGGAAGCTGGGTGTTTCCATGGTGACAGCGGATGTTGGGCTGGTCAGCATGGTGCGGCAGGGCATCCTTGCTCTTCAGCTCCTGCCACCAAACTCCAGTGCAGGTGCGCAGCCTTTATACACACACACACACACACACACACACACACACATACACACACATACACACACAGACACACACACTGTTTTTACACACACCCACAAAGTTTTTCTACTTTAACATAACACTTCTTAGGCTTTTTTGATAACTAATTAAGTTGTTATTTGGAACATAACACACCATTTGCACTGGTATCCCATCTTAATACGGAGAAATCAGCCATGCCGTGCCCTGCTGAGACTGAAGCTGAAAGGAACTCACTCACAAGCCTTATGAAATTGTGGTTATTAACTTGTCAGTCAGGAAATTATCATCACTGGTTCCTATCCTTTGGCTTGTAAACAAATCCACATGTACTGGCATGAATTGAAGGCATCGGCATAAAAATGTCAAGTATTCGTCAACTGTAGGTAGGAGGAACTCCTATGGTGACAAAACCGAATCTGCACTGGGGGGCATTGCAAGAGGCGAGGGTTGGGGAGTTCAAACCCAGTCCAGGCCCTGCTGTTCATGCAGGTGTTTGTCCCTTGCAGGTATAATTATCATCACTGATGGTGTCACCAGTGTGCCAGACGTGGCTGTGTGTGAAACGCTACTGAACCAGCTGAGGAGCGGCACCATTGCCTGCTCATTTGTCCAGGTGGGTGGCTAATCACAAGGATGCTGGAGCGCTAGTGGGGAAACTCGGGGCTATAAGCCTGTAATAACATTTTGGGCTTAATGTTAGTCAGTTGTAGCTACTAGTAAGTGGGCCCTGGTTGAAATCAGACTGAATGAGACATGCATGAGCCATTGTTTTATTTCCTGTTGGATGGGCGTGTCTGTGTATATGTTTGTGTGTGTGTGTGTGTGTGTGATTGGTTGACTGTTAGGTGGGCGGGGCGTACTCATACGACTGCAGTTTCGGCTACATCCCCAACGTGGAGCTGATGAAGTTCATCTCGCTGGCCACGTTTGGCTCGTACCTGTCCACCTGCCCGGAGCTGGAGCCCAGCAGCCAGGAGATGAACGCCTACCACAAGGCCTTCCTCACCTACTCCTTCCTCAAGACCAGCGAGTCGCTCAACCCCGAGTACTACTGCTGTAAGATCACACGCCCCACACGCTTACAGTGACGCTGACACAGACGAATGTAGCTGTTGTGAGCACAAAGCGCTGTTGTGTACGGCTCGAGCTAATGCATGCCAGCCTATGTACACTTGCATAACCAAAAAAGGAGAGACTAGCGTATCATCAGTCAGATTTTAATGGAGAATGTTGTGTAAGCCCCCTGGCCTGACCCAAGCTGCTGGCCTGATAAACTAGTGGGGAGAAGAGACTGTGTCTTCCCCCACTATCAGTCCTGGCTCGCCGCTCGACTTGGCCGCCGCTCACAGACAACACAATAATCAATGGAGCAGGACGGGGAGCAGCAGACTCCTATTTCTCAGTGTCTGTTCTGTCTGTCTGAGGCTAGCTGTGGTGGTGGGAAATGCCAAGAATGCTGTTGATTTTTATCGGTGGGGAGCAAGAAGGAGGGGGAGAGAGAGAGGGGGTGGGGAGGGGCAGCAGGATAGACAAAGCCTTGCAGAATTGGGGCATTACGCAACCAGTTAGAGCGAAGTTTCACTGCCCTGGTATTTCAGGGACTGTGAGAACACCGCCTGGCCTCCAATTAAGAAGTCTTTTTTTATGGGGTAGTTTCAGCTCCTCTCCATGCCAGTAATGTTATCTTCACACCCCCTGAGCTCCGACTTCCTCGCTGCCCATTGTTATTTTTATCATTCCCATAAAGCAATTGCAAACCTGGAGATGGAGACCTTCGGAGGTCCCTGTGGTGCTTAGTGAAGTCCATAGACACTGAGAATATTACTGCAAGTGACATTAGGCAAGTAGGTACAGTAGATTAAGAATAAGGCTACTGATGTCTGCAAATCTTAGCTCAGCCAAGATTTTTCATCAAGTGGAACCAATAAAGTGCATTTCTTGCCGTGGCTTAATAAGAGGAACAGAAAAAAAACGTGTGTGTGTGTGTGTGTGTGTGTGTGTGTGTGTGTGCATGTGTGTTTGTCTGTCTGTGTGGTTAAAAAGCTGTTTTTAGCACTCTCATATCCTTGTGTGAATTAATTTGCCCACAGCTGTATAGTAATGTGTGTCTAATGTTGGAACACTGACATGCAACAACTACACTAATGTTTAATGTTTGATTGGGCTAATTGCACATCCAGCACAACATCATTTTTATATTTCTGAACAGATGTTTGGTGATTGGAGGATAATTGATGTAATTTGCATCTGTTTTTGTATTTTGTGTGTGTTTCTGTGTGTGTGTGTGTGTTTGTGTGTGTGTGCGCATGTGTGTGCGCATGTGGGGTGGGGGCTGCAGTTGCTCAGCACAAGCTCTTTAATGAACACCTGGTGTCGAGCAGTGGCAATCCTGCGCTCATGATGCGTAGGAAGAAGCACACAGAGAAGGAAGTGCACGCCGACCTGGTCAGTGTGGTGTCCGTGCGTCTCCGAGAGGGCTACACCATACGCGAGATAAACCTCACTAAAGGTACACACACACACACACACACACACAAACAAAATGATCAAATGAATCATGAATGATATCAAATGTACGTAAACAATATAAACATATATGATGAGGTCGGATTTCTAGCAGCCCTAGCAGCCCTATATTCATGTTCCTCATTACACAAACATTATCTTCAATCCCAAATTAAAATAGTTCTAAAACGGCTACATACATGTACAGCACATGCTCACTAACCCTTATCCGATGTATGACTCTTACTTTGTCCAAGTTTGTGATGGCTTGTTTGCCCTGGCCTCTAGGGGGCACCCAGCTGGAGGTGAAGCTGGTTCTGCTGTGGAAGCACAACATGCGGATCGAGTACCTGGCCGTGGCCTCCTGGCCCTTGGAGCCGGCCAAGCGCACCACCTGGGTGGAGGTGTCCATGGAGGGCAGCTACGACATCCTGCACGACATCAGCTGCACCATGAAGAAGCCCATCACCAGCCCCTACCGCACCTCCGTCATCCGACGCTTCTGGAACACTCTACAGAGGTAAGGCTGCAGATTAGAGGGCTGATCTTGGACCAGGCCAGTGAAGGGGAGTGAGGGACGTAGTAGCAGACCATCAGAGGAAACTATTTAATAGGCTTATTTTATTGAGCTGTATCGTCCCCGTCTCACTGTCTGTTATGTTGTACTTATAAACAAAGATTCGTTGTTTGAAAAGAGGATGATTTTTTTTTATTGACCTAAGTATTAGTTAGATTCACATCTATTTGTGAATTTGTGATTTATTTTTAATTTATAAATGAGAATATGATTTATTTATGTGAGCCAGACTTCTGCGGTATCTAAATGCTTGCCTTGTGTTGTGTTTCTTGTGTAGTATCAATCAGACGGATCAGATGCTGGTCCACTTGCAGTCCTTCAACTCCATCCCGGAGCACTACACCATCCCGGAGAGCACGAAGAATGGAGTGCCGCTCTTTTACATCCCCCCTGGGTCTTCCACCCCTGTGAGTGATGTTCTCTTTCATCTTTTTACACACACACACACACACACACACACACACAGAACGCTACTGCTGCTCCTACTGCTGCCGCCGCAGCCGCCGCCACCTAACTGACTTGAATGGAACAGTCACTGGTCAAGGCTACGTTTCAAGAGAGGGTTGTTTGATCAGTTTCATACAGT
>JASCQY010000002.1:18140223-18153610 GCA_030264315.1 Sardinella tawilis
TGCTTGCTCTGACTGTTTCTGACCCTTCCACCCCACCCCACCCACCCCACCCGAGCGTCTCCCCTGTCATTTGACTCATCCTGGATTAGTGAACACACACACACACACACACACACACACACACACACTCTCTCACATGTCTACTTAAACACTTTCTGTAGTTGCACTGTGTTTTGGCTGTTGTACAGCTTAGCCTCTACAGTTCCCCAAACTGCCTCTCTCTGCTTGCTCTGACTGTTTCTGACCCTTCCACCCCACCCCACCCACCCCACCCTAGCTTCTCCACTGATGATGATAATGACACTGAGGTGGAGGCCATCGATGTGGACACAGAGTTGAACCTGGTGACGGAGTGCTGGGTGGAGCCTCAGAGTGGGACGGTGTTGAGCACCCTTGAGCAACAGCGCCACCTGCTGGGCCTCACCTACCAGGAGATCCCACAGGCAGTTCGTAACGATGCATTTATTGTGCAGTTCTTTATTCAAAACACACTATAACTGACAAATGCAGGTTTCTTTTTCTTTTTCATGAAATCTCATTGTAGTGTTGATAAAGTTAGCCTTACTTTTTTAATGTCTCGCTTTAGCTAACTGTTTAGGATGCACCATTGTAGTTGCTGTGTGAAAAGATGATTTGGTATGGGTATTTACACACCAGGTTGTTGGACCTTTCTGTTGGACCTCGCTGCACGGTGATTGAAAGTTGCAAATGAGCGTCCTTCTCTCTGTCCTCCGCCCCAGATATTTCCCCGAGACGTGGCGTGCATGTCCACGATGATGACATTTGAGTACCTGAGCCAGTTGTGCCAGAATAAGGAGCAAGTTTACCCCTTCTGTGCTGCCAAGGACCCTGCTAGTGAGTCCTCCCCTACTGACGGAAACTACAGTCAAGCATTTCAGACTATCCCAAAAGTATTGATATCAATGTGCAGCTATGCTAATGGGAGATAATGACACAATTTGATAGAATTATCATTTAGAATAATATAATACAGTAATTATATTTATACTCTGTGTATCAAATGGCAACACAGTTGTTCCTAAATTTCTTCAAAAAAAAATCGGGAAGGAATTCTGATGTTATGATAGTGTGCGTTAGCGTTTTTAAAGTGATTTGAATAGCTGGTCTGGTCTAACCATTTGGTCCTTTGTTGTTGTTTGTGTATTGAAGCGGGAAGTGTGTTGGAAGTTCCTGCCAATAAGGAGAGCATCCAGACGGTGCCGTTTCAGTTTGACTTGATGAAGCTTCTACCCAAGTGCCAACAGATCGAGATCTTCTTCCTCACCCTCAGCAGAGGTACAGAAGATGTCATTACCTTTTTTAATACACAATAGTATAATCACGCACACACGCGCACACACACACACACACACACACACACTAGGAGAGTAGGAAGCATCCGATGAGTAAAGTCACTTTGGACAAAGCATCTCCATAATGGATACATTAAACTGTTACATCTAATTGTAAAAATGTTGCTTTGCACATTCATTACCAAACATTGTTCCACTGCTTGTTTGCGATGACATTTAGAGCACAATAAATTGTATTAATTTTATTTCCTCCCTTCCTTCCTCCCCAACTTCCTTCCTTCCTTCCTCCCTTCCTTCCTTCAGCTGAGAATGAGGAAGTGCTCCAGAGCGCCCCCTCTCTGCCCAATGAGCTGCTTCTCAGCCTATTCCATAGCTCCCTGCAGCAGGACCTCAGTGACCGCGAGATCCCATTGGCCGATGCAGACCATGTGACCTTCATGCATCACATCCTGGACAGGGAAAGGGATGGCCATGTAGCCCCTTTCTCCCTGCCTGTTATCAAAGGTGATTTTTTTTTTTTGTGTCAGTTGACATGTACAATGTTGTATGTATGATGCTGGGAGCAGACTGGCAGTGTCCCTAATTGAAATGAGTGGGAAAGTGCTAACCCTTAGGTCGAGTCTAAAGCCAGTTTAATAACTGGACTAAATTAGTCACTTTAATGGCTGAAGCAAGATCCTAAGCAGTTTAATTCTCCCATGTGCCATGTGATGAAGTTTGGTTAATATACAAGACATCTTGCTCATTGACTGACCTTGCTCTCCACCAGTCATTTAAATTGGGGCCCTGGGTATCCCTTTGGTGCTGTTTAATTTGGAGAGCCTAATAGTTTAATAATGGTAGAAAAATCGGAGTCACTCGAGAGTAATTAATGTAAAAAGCCAGTAATGTCATTTGGCTATTAGATTTTACTGTAGTACTAAAGTAGTACGTCTGTGCATTTTGGTCATGATGGCTTTTAACAGGGTAAATTCAATCAGCTGATTTTGAATTCTGCAGCATGTTTGAATGGCCAGTGAGCATTTAGAGTAGAAATCTGGTGCAACTTAGACCAACTACAGTAGTCAACTAGCAGCTAACACTAACTGAATGGAGCACAGAAACTCACGTTCAGTTTCATATTCCTAGCCCACATTGTATCAAATTTTCTGTTTCTTTTTCCAGAGGAGTGTTTGAAGCCGCCGGAGAGGCAGGACACGGTCATGTCCATCCACACCATAGGGAGCAGCAAAGAGGCCACTGGCTCCACCAGCACGCTACAGGTGAGCTTTGCACATCAACTTACACCAGAACGCTACAGGTGAGCTTTGCATACCAACTCACATCAGCACGCTACAGGTGAACTTTGCACACCAACTTACACCATCATGCTACAGGTGAACACACTATACACATGTTTTTTCAAGTGCTTTCACTCATCAGAAATCCATTGGAATCAATAGACGACAGTTGTGTGTCTGTTGAAATGTGATAAGCGTGTATTTTCCCTTAGATTTTATATATACAGTATTTCCAATTTGGCTGTATGCAGGCATAGGAATACACATTTTTGCACATATTGTTGCGTCATATCTGTGGCAAATATTTAAATAAATAAAAACTTCCTGTCACTGTGAGTCGGCTTTGCACAGTCAGCCAAGATTTCTTAATCTTGTTTGGGGTAACATTAGATAATCTGGGGATTTTTCAGGAAGAAATATGTGCATCGGGGATGATGTACGACTGTCAAGTAGGATTCACCAGACGAGTGTGTCTTCCATCTGTAACGCTCCAAACAGTGATTAAAATTTCAATTTTCCTTAATCCCTCCAGTGGGACCCTGTGAGAGGCCCTTCGTGATTGCCTCAGTGATGACATGTGTTTCCCTCTCTCTCTCTCTCTCTCTCTCTCTCTTTCTTCTTTGCCCTCGCTCTCTCTTTCTGCTTCCTCTCTCCATCCCTCCCTTTCTGACGGCTGTGTTTCCATGACAGAGTTTCAGCAATGCAGAGCTGGTGGACGAGGATCCCCCACCAGAGGGGAGAGGGGAGAGCTCCACGCCCCAGTGGAAATGTTACGCCAGATATGTCAACCCCCAGCAAATCTTTCTCACCTTTCTGCCAGCCACCTTCACCGGTAAAGAAAATGAGATTCCTTTTACTTCGTTAGTAACGTTGTTATCATGACAAAGGGCAACTGATGGTATTAGTGGTATTAGAGTTCATCCCAGAAATGGAATCTGCCATTGTATGCACAGCCTCATGCCAGTAAGAGACATTATTGGCTTTCTTAGAGTGTGTAACACAAGACGGTCTGCCCAGTGGAAGGTCAGAGGAGCTATCTTCTTCCCAAAAGGGAAAAAAGGCTATAGCTGGATATTGCTGCTTTTTGGTCTCAGAAGTTCTCTTGGTGAACTTATTTCCCGCCACACAGACAGGAAGACCTAATGTGTATTACCACAGTCAGATTGAGTAGAAATGTGTGCAGTTTTGAGTGGATTATCCTGCCATGACTCAGTTCCACATTACACCGGTCCTCCCAACCCTAATCCCTCCCTCAGAGACAGTTGAGGTATTTAAATCAGTGTTAACTAATCAAATGGTGGTAAATGTTAAATGAAGTAGCTCAAGTATAGTTGACTTGAAGACTACCATTTAATCCAAGTAATTATATCCCCAGGATGTGCCCAAGCAGTTTTAAGAAAAATGTGGCTGTGTTACACTTAATTTGGTTGAGTGAAATATCCTTTCTGTTCTTTTCTGCTGTTACGAGCCCTTGCTCGCTTGTTAATATGTGAGCCTTAAAAGTCTGATAGTGAAAAAAAAAAAAATACCGTTGCTGCACAGATTTAAATATAACTTAGAATTTGAACAATTTGAATCAAATAAAAAGTGTTGAACAAAAGAGAAGGACTGATGGAGATCTAGTAACATCAAAACGTTTATTCGTTTATACGTACGTACCTATTAGCAGTGTCGCTGTGGTGTTTTAACGTCCTCTCTCTCTCATGCAGACGTGCAAATCCTGATGTCGTCAGGGCTGGAGACGGAGTTCACTGCTAATGGCAGTTTCCAAGACGACGAGCACACCCTCAACCAGTCTCAGACGGATTCCCACTCCGGCTCCGTCAACGGGCTGGCAGACTCGGTGGGCACCCAGGGGCCCTGCTCCCCGCTGCTGTCCCCCGGCAGCCCAGCCGCTGAGCTGGAGGCACTGGGCAGCCTGGGCTCAGAGCAGCCCAACGGAAACCCGGGCACAGGTGAGGGATGCACCTCAGTGATGTCTGGATTTAAGGGTTTTTGTTTATCGTCACATACACAGATCTTAGACATGTATAAGAAATTGCATCTTTTCCACAGCCTGTCTTGTACATGAATGAAAGGAAGGTTTAGTTTAGTTTAGTTTATTAGTTTCTTGGTTTATTTAACAGGGGCCATGCGCAGGACAGGTTCTGTTTCAGAGATGGCTATACAGCTAGTCTAATTTGCATCTGTGGTCCCTGGGCAGGAGGCTATAAAACAAACAAACAATAAGACATATAGACATAATACATGTACACGGGGTGGGTGTCAAGAGGTCTAATGTATAAAATGGGTCCTGCGTAGGAATGGGGGAGGCGGGGGTCGCCATGAGTCGCCACAGGTCGCCAGGGCTCTGTGCTAGACCTGTGTGAGGAGATGCGCTCAGCGTAGCTGAAACTGAACAGTCACTAAATAACCAGTGGTGTTGTCAGCAACAGAGGGCTTGTTCTGGTTTGACAGTAACAAGTGTTTTGGGTTGTTGGTAAATGTGTAATGAACTGTGCCAAGTACATAAGCTGTGATAGAATGTTATTGACTATTCTATCTGACAAGCAAACACTAAGGTACATTGGCTTGAGGGATCTCCAGTAATATTCGATGTAAATACAAATGGCAGATGTGTTAACAAATGTAAACAGACAGGTTGTCTAACAGGTCTTACAATGCATACTGTAACTAATGGCTTGGTCTATATTCAGTTATTTTCAGTAATGCTATCCATCAGGCTTTCTCTCTGTCACCACCACAGCATCCTCTCATCTCTTTGAAATCTTCGTTTGAACCCCCCACTTTTATCTTTGTGCCCTCAAGCTGTGTGTGTGAACTCGGTTCTGTTTGTGCTGTGTGTGTGTGTGTGTGTGTGTCTGTGTCTGTGTATGTGTGTGTGTGTGTGTGTGTGTGTGTGTGCTCCTCTGAACCACAGAGGAGCGAGATGGCGTTCAGTTTGCTGAGCCGCAGCGGCGTGACCTCCACATCACCTTTAGCCGCCAGGCTTCCCAGCAGAGCTCAGGGGACTCCGTCCGTCCCCGCTGCCCCGTCTACATCTACAACTGCTCGCTGGACTCCCTGAAGGAGCAGCTGGTCAACCCCAATTCTGGCCGCCAGCCGCGAGACGTCTTCCTCAGGTAACCCCCCCCCCCACCACCACCACCCAAAGCCACATCCTTCCCCCTCCCCATCTCCCCTGACCCATACCAGACCAGCCATGAACTCGGCTCCCTTGGCTGTGTGGGACCCTTTGAACTGATTTCCCAGGCAGGGATTATCCCTAATCCTGGCCTAAGTCACATGTCAAAGGCTGGATTTCCATGGAAAATCCCAAATTTACCCCCAGAAGTAGACTTGTAAATGGTGACTCACAAAGCCTATCCCAGCATACCTTTTGTGGAGCTGCTGTCATTAGCCAGCTCGCGAAAGTCACAAACCCTCTTTTAGGGGAATGACATAATCATGGCATAATCATGTCGACGCAGATGCCAAACACTGACATAACTTTTCATTATTGATTTTCTCTAACGATGGACAAGTGTATACCTATCGTTATCGCTGCCATTAGTTTGGATTGTTATGACAATATTCCTAATGCTTGAAGCCGTGCTGGCTTATTGCCGCATTGCGCAATCTTATGCTTGTCATAACAATTTCCAATGATGGTAGAATGAATAGCAATACCATTGCCCATTAACAATGAATAATGATGGGACATGATGTCATCTGTGATCTAGGAATGGATTATATGATTCTGATGACGGAACATTTGCCTAAAGTGTTACCACCAGCATTATTATTATTCCTAGTGCCAGTCGACGACAGCCAGATGGCGATGGCAGGTTTGTGAGCACATGGCCCTAACGTTGCAATCTCTTGCCTTTTGTTTCCCCCCCCCCCCCCCCCCCCTTGATGTGAGAATAGACCTCAAGATGCAGACTCCTGGGAACTGTATCAGCAGATGAAGTTCAGGTAGCACTGCTCTCTGCTTCCCGCTCCGCCTCTCCGCCCCCCCACGCCCCCCTGCCCAGCCCTACCCCACCCTACTCCACTCCACTCCACTCTACTCCACCCTCCTCCACCGCCCCCCACCTCTCTCACAGCCGTGCTGGGAGGAATGGGGGTGTTGGAGAGTGCGGGTCTGGCTGTGGTGGTGGTGGTGCCGGTGGGGGGCGGGGAGTGTTGTGGTGACGCCAATGGAGGGGCTGCGGGGTGGAAAGGGTGGTTTCCGCAGGCTCTGGGAGTAGAAACCCCTGGTGGATGTAGTTCCCAATAGGACATCCATGGCTGGGCCGGATTTGGCCCAGTTCCGGGGGAGTTTTGGCTCTCTGGGCCTGCGGAAGCATCCTTGTGTGTTTTTTGCGCTCAGATCTGAATTCTGCGTGGCTGTGGAGGGAGAAGGGGAGGGGGGGGAAGCAGGGGCGCTGGAAGCAGGAAGCAGGAAGCAGGAAGCAGGAAGCAGGAAGCTTGGCTGGAAAGGGCAGGCTGCAGCCGTTGCTTGCAAACGCTATTGACAGGACATGAGGGTTGATTAAATCTCTTTGGCCAAATGTGCTCCGGCTGCCAGTCTGTCAGCCTCTGTGATCTTATTACGGGAGCCTCATAAAAGCAGCACTTTCACAGGGCTTAGTCACAGCAGCCGCACAGTAGCTGCGTCCACGCTGTTTCTGCTCCTGCGTAATCAGCTGGACATTTCTAGCACTGCCCTGTGCAAGAAGGCCTCAGGTCCTGTCAATGGTCGTTTCCTCTCCCGTCTCTCCTAGAAGGTGGTCTCTCAGGGGGCGGCTATATTGCGGGATGCAAGCAGCGGGCTCTAGGCCTTGTGATTTCGAGAATGCACTGACTGTGTGTTAGGCTACAGTACGTGTTGCATGGGTCTGAAATGGGAGGGGTGGGGGGTGACTTTTGGACAGATCTGTCTGTCATCTCTTTTGCTTTTCCTGATTCTTGGGGTCTTACTGAGGCTGTGGTTCCCTTGTACTGTACAGATGGCACTAAAAGGCACCACAAAGAAACACATTTCATATTATCAGCCGTCCTGGATGCTCTGCAAAAACCACAAATGCAAACGCAGTTGGAGAAGTCAAACCTAATCATTAAATCTGAATGTATTTTGTGTGTATATTCCAATGTGTATTTCTTTTTTTTTTTTTTTTTTTTTTTTTTGTGAGTGGTTAAATGTGGGTTTGTGTTTGTGCTTTGGCTTCTAAATCTAATTGCATGCTTCTGATTCTCTCACCGGCCCCTTCTGGCCCCAATACTACCACTGTGTTCCTTGACCCCTGGCAGCTACAAATTGATTAAATAGTCATGAATGCGTAATGCACAGTCGAATGGGCTTTCAATGAGCTGCGCTGTGGTCTCCACATGCTACCCAGGGGTGAATTGTGTTTTTGCAAGGGAGATGAGCAAGTGGACTGTGAAACCACCGCTTGTTCTTTTTTTAATGATGTGTGTGTGTGTGTGTGTTTGAGAGAGAGAGAAAGAGAGAGACAGCGAGAAATGGTGTGTGTGTGAATATGAACAAGAGGAATGCAAAGAGAAATGGTGAGTCTGTGTGTGTGTGTGTTTGTGTGTGTGAGCGAGAGAGAGGCAGAGATATTGTGTGCGTGTTTGTGTGTGTGTGTTTGTGTGTGTTTGTGTCTGTGTGTGTGTAAGCTAACCGCTTCTTTGGTTGATTCAAGTCTCCCTCCTCCATAAGGGGTCACAGAAGTCGAGATCTCCCTCATGGAGGTGGAGAGTTTTTTTTCTCCTGGCTGGTGTGGGCTAATGCTGGTCGATGGTGTTTGTGTGTGTGTGTGTGTGTGTGTGTGTGCGTGTGTACGTCTGTGTGTGCACGTTTGTGCGTGTGCGTATCTGTGGACCTGCTTCCTCTTTTCCCATCCTCCACCCCATCTCAGGTCCCAGTCTCAGGAACGTGGTAGCGCCCCCTCCTGGACAGAGCTGATGCACCCCCACAAGCACAAAGAGCTGGCCAACTACTGCAGCCTCCTACAGGAGCACTACCACCAGAGCTACGTCAGAGGTGAGGAAACCAGACGCACTGACGCACACATAGGCCGCGGACACACCAAAGGCAGATTTTTCAGGACGTGGCCGATATTTTCTGTTGTTTCTTATTAGAAGTGAGCAGATTCTGCGCCGATTATCTGCACAAGGCGGAAAGCAGATTTTCCGCCTGTCTGCCCCGAGCAGAACGAGTAGAAAAAAGTTCTACTCAAGGCGGAGAAATGAAAAAAACCGGCCTCATGTCACAAGCGTGATAACTGTCAACAATGGAATGTGCGTGGCGGAGTTTTTAAAAATCGGCGTTCGGTCTGTCCACGATCTAAAAATCAGCTGGAGAAAGATTGAAGGCAGAAGGCAGATTGCAAGCAGAAATCTGCTTTTGGTGTGTACACGGCCATACTGTGCATATCACATCACTCGGATTCATATGCTGAATTATACCAGCCTGACAAACCAGACTATGACATCAAATGTACAGTATAGTCTGGGTGCTATGTCGCACCATAGAGCAGGCTCAGCAAGCGGCGAAAAAAAAAAGGCCTAAGTCGATGCAAAGCGCCTACAGTATTTAAACAATTGCTATTCCTTGGCCACTGTTAACAGCCCATCAGCTCTGCACAAAGATAGAGCGTTTTGAAGCGATTCTCTTTTGAAGGCTCAGTCTAACTATTTGCTGCCGTTGGGACACGTCTAGTTTTCTAGGCTAGTGTTATACAGTTCAATAGATTAGACCTACTGTAGGCCTAGATTAAGACTGTTTACCTTTACAGTCACATTTAAGCATTTTGCACATGCTTTAATCCAGAGTGACTTACATTTGTCTACTACTTTATCAATTACTCAACAATGAATCAAGTTCCTTAACTGTTACTCTGCCATCACCACCATATTATATTTATATACAATAATCGCTGATGTTAAATGCTTTGAGATTCAGGCTTTGGACTTTGACTAGCATTTTTAAAACAATTCCAGTTTTTATGAATTGATTTGGGTTGAAATGTTTAAATGAATGCCGTTGCGGAACAGGACCTCTGAACTGTGCCCTTCCACATAAGCTACTAGAGAACGATTGAAAATGTTGTGTAGGTAACGGTGCAAGGGTAATGGTGTTGTGTGCCACTCCAAACTGCTCTTAGCTGCGGGCTTCTCGGCTTCATCCCAGTAAAACTGGAGCTGAGATATAGTCTAGCAGTGCCAGGCTCTGCCAAGCAAGGATTAATGCCGGCAGTTATTGTCCAAAATCCACTTGTGCCTCAGAATTAGGAGGCTTAAAACACTGAAGTTTTTAATGGTGTTTTTTTTTTTTTTTTTTGGGTACAGACAGAGGGTGTTTTAGTCTTGGATTAAGCCGCACGCTTAGGTGACCGCCTATGAAATCCTTAAATGCATTAGAATACATTTGTGCGAGTCGACATGGCCTGCTTAAGTGCATTAGAGGATCTGTGTGTGTGTGTGTGTGTGTGTGTGTGTGTGTGTGTGTGTGTGTGTGTGTGCGTGTGTGTGTGTGTGTAAAAGAGAGAGGCAGTGGTCTGTTCTAGGATTGTGAGCAGGGTGTTAGTAAGTGATTCAGGTGCAAAGCGGCATATGCTCATAACTGTTAGCCGCTAAAGGCAGCACAGTCAGGAGGAGCCCATTACAGATAAATGACAGGGATGCTGGGAGCTGGTCTAAACGGTTTCTAACCCCCACGTACACACACACACACACACACACACACACACACTCACACACCGGCACCAGCACAGCAGAACGGCACAGCACAGCTGTTACGGTGGGCAGACAGGCAGTCGGATAATTATTAACCTCTGGGGAGCAGCTGGGGAATCTTTTCTGTGTGTGTGTGTGTGTGTGTGTGTGTGTGTGTGTGTGTGTGGGAGTGTGTGTGTGTATGTCTGAGTGAGAGAGGGGTGGAAGAATATATTTGTGTTTTTGTTTGTGTGTGTGTGTGTGTGTGAGTGAGAGTGAGAAAGAGAAAGGCTATGAAAATATATTTGGCTTGGTTGGTGTGTGTTGGGTTATTAGTGTAGGTGTGTGTGTGTGTGTGTGTGTGTGTGTGTGTGTGTGTGTGTGTGTGTATTGGTGTGTGTTTGTGCGCACGTGCACTGGTGTGTCTCGTCTATCTCCCTCTCCTTGAGATAATCCCACCAGCACTGGGCATCAGGCCTCAAAGGAGGCGACAGCCCATCGCTCACCTCCGCCTCTCTGCTGACTGGCAAATCAATTAAAGACGTCTTTAAACTGTCATCGCAGGCGCTGTTGTTCTCTTTGTCTGTGTGTGTGTGTGTGTGTGTGTGTGTGCATGTGAGCGTGTGTGTGACAAAGCCGTGTGTGTAAATGTCAATCAGGAGACAAACGGGGCAAAACAGCCGATGCCGCTGACAGGCAGAGTCTGACAGATCCCCCTATTCAAAGCACGCCGTGTCGACGGCACACACCAAATGCACGGCCTCATGGCACAGCAAGCTGAGCCGCTTTTTCTGTTCACTGAGTAGCTTTCAGGGAAACGGGTGCAGACACACACACACAGACACACACACTTAGTAGCAGGCTGCCAAGGAACATGTAGGAGGGGAAAAGGTACATAAAAACGCAATGAGGGAACACAATGTCAAAAGTGTCATGAATTCCGGATGGTGATGTTTGGGTATTGTATTGTCTCAGAGCACGTGTAGACAACTGCACAGAAGGTCATGTCTGATCAGATTACACAGCTTATTGCAGTGTACTTGTACTTGTACCTGCAGTTGTTGTTCTTATGGTTGCAGCATCTGCAATTTTCCTTGGAGGAAATTCGTTCAGTCAAATCTTAATTATTTTTGTCTGTTTTTTTTTTTATTTGTGTGTATATGTATTTCTCTGGTTGTCTGTCTGTCTTCATATATTCTTGTGTGTGTGTGTGTGTGTGTGTGTGTGTGTGTGTGTGTGTCTGTGTGTGTGCAATGCATGTGTGTGTCTTTCACTCTGTCCCAGGTGTGTACCGTAGCCTGCAGCAGTCGTACGGTATCAGCTCCCAGGACGTGCTGACGGCCATGGACTACTGCGAGGAGTCACTGCAGGAGATCGACATCACGGCCTTCCTGCAGACGCTCTGCGGCCACGTGCGCGTCTTCCGGGAGCGCCACCGCTCCTCCGGTGGGACAGTTCCCCCAGAACCCCTCAGTGGCACTGCCACCTTCACCATCGGCGAGGCAGACGAGGATGGCGCAGGGGAGAGGGCCGCTATGGCCTCTTCCTCCTCCTTCAGGTATCCAAAAGTGGCATCATATCATAGACATACACTGAGAAATGTGGAGAAATGGCATTGCTTTACCAGTGGGACATTATGCACAATGTATCATCGGAGAAATGCATGGACTGAAATAGTTGATCAGATATGAAGTGCGGATTGTAAGTATGCCTAGGATGTTGCTCACGGCATCCAATCAACGAAAAGATTATGCATAGTTATTATTTTTTTATTACATGGTTATTAAAACTTCAGTTAACTTACCAGTCAGTTTAAATCAGATTAGGTTTAAATTGAGTGACATGTTGGTGATTGATGTGAAATAGAAGCTCATCTGGTTCCTGTCATCTCATCTTTGTGTAGTTACTTTCCCAGACGGTGTCTCTCCCTTAAAGATTATTGGCATTTTTAATTAAGACAGCTTTGCAGGGACTATTTTGCCTTTTTTTTCTTTGCTCTTTGCCATCACATTGACATGTTGTGCTTCCGCACCAATAGTGTTGAACAGGAGGATGTAAGCGAGGCGGAGAGCAGAGAGCTGTCATCAGACCCCACCTCTCCGCTCGCCGCAGACGAGCGAAAGTCCTCCAGTGTCCCAGAGTTTCCTCTGTCTCTGCTTAGCTCCCAGCAGAAGTGTGAGGTGTACCCAGATCTCCACAAGATCATACAGGTGCCTATGATCATCATCATGATAATCAATTCATCTCTATGACTGTGATTTATAGTATGCTATTTAAAGAAAGAAATTCAAAATTGAAAGTTCTCAGATTCTAGCCCTTTTTATTTGTTTATTTGTTTTGGAAAACCAAGCTGGATATTATGTGTGTGTGTGTGAGGGGAAAATTGTAAGACATTTAACTGGGGTTTAGGAAACACTGATTTGCATTATTCATTTTCCACCATTTTCTGACATTTTATAGACCAAACGTTTAATCAAGGTCTTTGGTCTCAATCAATCAAATAATCAAACAGATTAATCAACAGTGAAAACCATCATTAGTTCCAGCCCATATCTCATTATTATCCAGCAATCCTGCCTAACCAGATGTGAATATCAGGCCTGTGTTCAGCTGGGTGTCTAAAATGGCCAGACTGCTTCTTTCTTGTCTCAGACATTCCCTTCGCTTCCTTCTCATTCTCCATTCTCATTCCCTCTCTTCTCTGCTGGGCTGGCCAGTGATAAATGTCCTTGTTGTTAGCCAGGTTGTTAGTCAAAGTCTCTGTGCAAAGAGTTTTTTTTTTTTTTTAGTCAGAGTGGAATTGTAGGCTTGCAGCAATATTAAAGGTTGAGTCAGAC
Source organism: Sardinella tawilis (assembly GCA_030264315.1). NCBI lineage: Eukaryota > Metazoa > Chordata > Actinopteri > Clupeiformes > Clupeidae > Sardinella > Sardinella tawilis. Next base: position 18,153,337 of record JASCQY010000002.1, read on the forward strand.
AGGGTTGCAGCAGCAGGGCGGTCCGTGTTTACAGATCTTTTGCTGACTCTTGATGTGCATATAATCAGAACACGGTAACAGTCGACTGACTGACTGACTGACTGACTGATGAGGAAGTGCAGGTGCTGATACATGTTCTCTGTGTGGTTTGGAACAGGATAAATTCATGGAGATTGGAGCTCAATACTTCAAGACGGTGCCTTCGAACCCGCACTATTTCTTCTACTGCCCGCCATCGGCCAAGAAGGAGGTGTGTGTGTGTGTGTGTGTGTGT
>JASCQY010000002.1:18155574-18169307 GCA_030264315.1 Sardinella tawilis
GCCCCCCCCCCCCCCCCCCCCCCGCCCTTCAATCCCCCAAACCCCCTTCAATCCCCTGTGCTGTTTGTGTGCAGATACACATCGGAGTCCAGCGTGTCTCTCAACCGCTCTCCTGGCCAGCCCTCGTCCTACCGCTCCGACGAGGAGCTCATGGGGGCGCTGGACCTCCGCGGCGTCGGCATGGACGGGTAGGTCAGAGGTCATATGTGTTGCCTAGGGAACCGGGGCGAGGGCTGAGATGAGGAGGAAAAGAAAGTGGAGGAGGAGGATGAGGAGGAAGATGAAGACGAGGAAGAACATGCCCTGAGGCTAAAGCTGGAGCCAGGCCGGAGAGATCGAATGCAGTCAGCGCTCCTGTGCAAACGTTTGGGGAAGAGGTTGAGCTGCTATGAAAAATGAATGGGGCGAATGGGAAATGTTTGGGGTGCCATCTTGGGTTCCCATCTAGGGACGAGAGCGGGATTACAGTATGGAGAGACCAGAGAATGTTTTAGGCCCCCCTCCGCACCCCCCACCCCCCCCTCTCTGGGGGACAGGGTGTCGGGTGTGTTAAAGAGAGAGAGAGAGGATGGCGCATGCCGAGATTGACCACATTATACAGTATTGTGATTGGTAGAGCTCTGTGTCATGACAAAGGCTTTGATCTCTCAAGGCTGTGGTCTCTGCGGCTGTGCTGCTCGGACAGGGCTGCTTTTGTAACGGTGCCATAGAAATAGATAACGCTGCATTTAAATAGAGTCTCATTTCCATGTCCTCCAGGGTCTCAGGTGATCCCCTGTCCAAACTGCCTGTTCCTCATAAAGAAGCAGTGTTGCACACCATGGACGAGGTGAGTGTGTGCGTGCGTGCGTGCATGTGTGTGTGTGTGTGGGTGCTCCCCTCATGGTGGGAGCAGGATCACAATTGCTTAGTCTTAAGGCTAAATAAAAGTCAGCACATGGCTGTGATCCACATGCCTTGTTGTCTCATGCAAATGCACAGATCCCAGCAGGATGATGTGTGGGAGTAGAATGTAGATAGATGATTACTTTTCTCAGTCATCTTCCATCTCTGTCTCTTTTACATTTTCCCTCCATCACACTCTCTTTACTTTCCTACTTTCCTTGTTTCAATCCATCACTCTTGCATTCTGTCTTTTGCCCCCCCCCCCCCCCGTGTTCACAGATCCGCTGGCTGCTGCAGGATGAGATTGTCTCGGCTCTGCGCCACTCGCGCATCATCAACACCTCCACGCTGCAGAAGGTGTCCAATCATGTGTGTCACTCCAGCGGGCGCCCGCGGTGCCACTACGAGGTGGTGCCCCTGCAGTTTGTGTTTGGGCCCGAGCAGTCGCTGGAGAAGTTCAAAGAGGTCTGCTCTGCTGGAGCCTGCGGCTTATTTACCTCCCTTATTATTTACCTCGGCTATTCAAAATGCTAAACTTACCAACCTAATGATGATGTTCTGGCCTTGAATATTTTAGTTTTCACTCATGTGTGGCTGTTTGTGTGTGTGTGTGTGTGTGTGTGTGTGTGTGTGTGTGTGTGTGTGTGTGTGTGTGTGTGTGTGTGTGTGTGCGCTTATGTGTCTGCAGGAGTTCAGGCGTCTGTCCTTCATTGGTTATGTGCTGAACGGGGACAAGGAGAACTTCCACTACATGTCCCTGAGTCGGCTCCACCCCCAAAGACTGCAGGCAGTCAAGCGTCTCTCTGAGAGCACCGCCTACTCACGGGAGCAGACCAATCACTGCCCTGAGCCGGAGGAACCTGCCAAGACCTCAGCCAATAGCGGCTCACCACGCAAAGGCCCAGAGTGCAAAGCTGAAGCTGAGACCGGGGAGGGGGAAGCTGAGGTAGGCTTCTCACCTCATTAAAATTGCCTTACCGACTACTAATAGAGATGCACTTAACCTAGTGTTACTGGAGATGATAACTGTCTTTTTCTCAAACCCTTTTTTGCAGTCATTTTTATTCTTTTCCTGCTATTGAAATCTACTAGAGCTCTAAAGGAATAGCCTAGGAATAACCATCATCCATACTCTTTGTGAAATCCATCATTTCTTTATAGATCTATACTGTATATGCCGAGAGCATGGTTAAAGGAGAGGTTCCGTTTTTAACACTTAAAACCTTGTTTTCAGATCGATTCTGACGAAATACTATTGTTAAGATTTCAATTTTGGAACACACTTCTGGAAGGAGAATTTTTGGTTTTTGCTGTAGTCTTCAGAATGGCAGTAATGTGCACTTCCCAAATTGCTCCTAAAACGCATGAAACATTCGTCTGTAAATACGTGAAACTCGGGGTTAGTAATGTTCACGGATGCCCTGAGACAAAAATCATCACGAACCGTTACTTCCTTCATTACCTTTACTGCTACTAAGTTCTTAGGGGGATGGATACAGGTATGAAAATAGGTCCACAATTGAGAATAAATGGTCAAAAACCATGCAGTGCAGCAGCTAAATTTATGTCAGCACATCAGTGAACATTAATGACCGCTCGTATTTAGAAACGAATGTTTAATGCATTTAAAGAGCGATTCAGAGAGTGCGCGTACATGTAGCTACATTCTGAAGGGGTCAGGGGAGCAACAGCAACAGATGGAAATTCTCGTAACAGTATTATGAATTAAAATATAAATCTTACCCATTGTATTTCATCAAAAACGATCTGGAAACAAGGCTTTAAGAGTTAAAAACCAAACCTTTGCTTTAACAATAGCCATTCACATCGCACTTGTGTATATATATATGTGGTTCTACCTGGTAGAGTAAACCTCTTTCAATATGAAGGTGGTTTCAATACAGAGGTATTACTTACACAATACACACATTGTGAGCTATAAATCATGGCTTTGAAGAGATGAAACAGTCTGTAAGTGAATGTAGTGTTGTATAGTATGATGTAATGTCATTCAGTCCAGTCCTTGTAAATCCCTGTTTGTAGCTTCCTCAGACTCAAAATGAGGAGAGGAGGGAGGAGGAGGAGAGCCGAGCTGGAGGAGGAGGAGGAGGAGGAGGAGCAGGGGAGCTGGGAAGCGAGCAGCCCCCAGCACCTGAGACTGTTGGTGGGGAAGCCGGTCGGACGAAGCCCCTGGGTCGGCCGGACTCGGAGGAGGCGCGCTCCCAGAGCTCGGCCACCAGCAGCACGACTCAGCTCCAGGCCAGCAGCAGCACAGACCGCTCCTCCGAGCACACCTCTCCCCCCAAGACCCCCTCCGCCGTCAGCCTGGCCGAGTCTGTGCAGTCCACCACACACAGTGAGTGTCAGCCACCACAGGGCCTCCACAGCAACAGCCATTGGCCTTTTTTTGCCTTGACTCAGACAGGGCAGTAGAGACTGACAGGAAATGAGTGGAAGAGAAAGGTGGGGAAGGGTCGGAATGCAGCCTTAGCTAAACTTGGCCAACGGCACCGCAGTGCCCCCTGAAAGAGGTTATTGATGTAGTATTCACGCCAACTACATCAACCTTTTACATTCAATTCTGCTTCAAGCCATTTTCCAAATTTGACAGTAGTCTTATATTATATTAGCCCCTGCCTGTCTGGAACCTATGAATTTGTGATTTACTTTCTAGACAGAAGAATATCCACTGAGAAGTACAATGGATTTTCTTCCTACCTGGTGGCTTGGCTATATGAAGCTGTTTAGGTGTTTAGGCGTACCAAGAAGAGCTGAACACCAACAAACACCTATTTATTTATAATTCTTTTGGGTAGCTCTTTATTTCAAGGTGGTCTACATAAGGGTGTTATAAACATGACGTGTATCATGAGCATTAATGACACTCAATTCATGTTTATGAATGTTGTCATTAAGTTTCATTTGTTTTTTTGAAATGCATACCTGGGGATGCAGACATTACAAAAACCAAATGAAACTTAATGACAATAGTCATTTATGATGTGTGTCATGTCATGTTTAGAACAGGCATGTCACCCTTATTTAGACCCCTTCAAATAAAGTGTCACCTTCTAGTGTCTCATTCTACAAGAAACTAACCACCATTACACTTGAAATTTGGGGAAAGAATCCATACACTACTTCCTTGAGGCAGTTATTGTATAATATTAGGATGGCTATACTAAACTTGTATGTTGTGAGCACTGAAGGTTATAAACAACAGTTTCCCTCTGGATATAAACCAGCTGTCATGCCCAACTTCTGTTTCTCCCCTCTTAAGTATTTCCACTATCAAGACTCCTAGTGCTCCTCCTTAGAAAAAAAATGGAAAAAAAAACAAAACAAAAAAAACCCCATTATCCCTCAGGACGGTGTGTTCCTGAAAGCGCATTCCCTCTACGCGAAAGCCCATTCCGTGCAGAACCGAGCCGTATTATTTATGGCCCGAGCCTGTTACCGTGACGCCTGGCGCTGGGCGCACGTGGCAGAGTGCCAGCCAGCGGGTTAGCGGCGCTCCCTGCTGAACGCCGTGCCCCAAACAAACTGCCGGATGCCTCCATAAAGGGCGCTGTGCCCTTTTTAAAAGCGGCAAGTCGTGCCCGAGACAGTTAGTGCTCCATCCAGCCGGCGACTACCTGAAAGCACCTGCCTCCCGAGACCCCGGCAGAGGCGGCGGTGGTGGTGGTGGTGCCGCTGCTGATGGCAGCCGTTGCTGTTGCCATGGCACTATATCGGCAGCATCAGTTGCGGTGGCGGAGGAGGCAGTAGCAGCTACGAGGGAGCCAGCCGGCTCTCCTGGGTGCTCTGTATGGATTACCTGCTGGCAGGAGGCAAAATGGGAACAGATGTTGACATGCGGGGAGAGTGTGAGCTTTCAGGTTCACCGCACCGCACATCCCTCTCCTCCCAGGCCTTCCTGCTCTACTCGCTTCTTTCTCTCCATCTCTCTCTCGTTTTTTCTCTCTGTTTTTTTCACTCTTTGTCTCCCTCTCTCCCTCTCTCACCATCTTTCTCTCTCCCACCCCCCTTCGTCTGTTTACGTCTCTCTCTTCCTGTCTTACCCTTTTTATCCATCACTAATTTTCTCTCTCTCTATCTCTCTCTCTCTCACTCTTGTCTCATTCCCTCTTTCTTCTCCCTCTCTCCTTAACTTCATCTCCTGCCAAATCTCTTCTGACTCTCTCTTCTTGTCTATGTGTTTTTGTCTTCCTCTCCTTTTCTCTCTCTCTCTCTCTCTCTCCACTGTCTTTCTCCTCCCATGGTAGAACACACTGCCGTGATGGGCTCTGACACACACCGCAAGTCGCTCACGCTAAACTCCACTTTTTAGCCCTGGTGGCGTTCTGACTAGTGCAGCCGCGTAGGGGGAGAGTGTTTTTTTCCGAGAGTAGACAGATCTGGTGGGACTCTTGTGCTCTTTTAAGTGCTGGCACCAGTCAACAGTGTGCACAGTGGCACATCTAAAGTGAAATGCTGTGTCTTCCTAACCTGAGCACTTGTCATGTACCGTGTCTCCACAGGCAGCGGGAAGCTGAGGCCCAGTCGTGTGCAGAGCGTGGTGTCCAGTCAGGGCAGCTTGGACTCTGACATGCTGGGTAAGAAAGAAGAAGAAAAAAAAAAGACCTCCACTTAGCCTTCAGCTTCAGACACACTATCTTCAACACGTCAGATTCCTATCACTTACTGAGCTGTTGGCGTTATTGGAATCCATTAGTTTCAGTTAAAGTATGGAATGAACCGTGTAGCTTCCCATAATTTGAACCCAGTCCCTGTTTTTATGGATGTTGAGACGTCCGTAACCTTTTTCATCACTTTCTTCTTCTAAATCCATTAGTTCTGCTCTTATCAGCTGTCTACTATGTCAGGATTGCAGAAGTGTTTTACAGCTGCCTGCTCTGACTGGTTGGCAAACTTATCATACACAGATAGATACAGTAGATAGATAGATACAGTTAATAGATAGATACTATAGATAGATAGATAGATAGATAGGAGAGAGAGAGAGAGAGAGAGAGAGAGAGAGAGAGAGAGAGGGAAGGAGGCCATTTTAAACATGTGATGTCATCAAATATTCTATCCAATCAAAGCAAGCCAAAGTAGACAAAACAAGTCATTCTATCCCAAGCTAACTGGCATTTATACAATGTGCCTCTTGGTCCCATCACCTGTGAAGGGCATGAATAACAAGCATTATGAGGCCAAATGCATAAACCACATACTGCATGTCTTACTTCACTGACTCCTCATAAGGTCTAAGTGGGGGAAAAAATTGTGAAAATTAATTTTTTGTCTCTGAACGATTCTCTCACCTCCCGTAAAAAAAGCCATTTTTTTCCAATCCAGCAACTGCTTCATCCTCTCTCTCTCTCTCTCTCTCTCTCTCTCTCTCTCTCTCTCCTCATACCAACCTGAGTGTGCGAGCCTGCGCTTAAGTGCCTCTAATCCCCCCTCATTGCTGTGGTAATGGCTGAGCGTAATGCCTTTGGTGCTTGGCAGGCTATGACGGCGGAAGCAGCGACTCCGAGTGTGAGAGTCCCACCCTGGATGAGCAGGAGACCCAGAGTCGCCTCATGCCCGACTTCTGGCTCCTCCTCAAGATCCACCAGGATCGGGTGGAGGTCTTCTCCCACTCAAGGTACTGTACAGTCATATCCAGATCCATATCTGTGTTTTTATTTGGCCTTGAACACAGAGACTGGTTCACATACTTGGATTACTGTAAACCTCGTTGCAGACTAAAAAAAGAGAGAACTTTGATGGGATTCTCCATTTTAAGAAGGTTTTCATGGTATTCAGACCTATTTTGCTTGACGGATGTTCCAAACATAAAGTGCCACAGCAGAGTCTGTTTGGAAATGAGCAGAGACCACTTCCTCCAGGCTGTTTTGCTCTGTCTGGTTTGTTCTGAGACAGTGCTGTTGCTGCTTTCACATAGACCCAGTGATAACTGATCCTTGGGGTGAAACAATGCACATTTTGATTCAACTGTTCAAAACAATCCAGGTGTGAAAGTACCCCAAGTCTAGGACTGGTCTAAATTCATCAATAAGAAACTGGCTGTTAAGTAGAGGTTAAGGTTTAGATTTGCATTTGCAGTTGTCATGTTTGGGGATGAAAGAACTATCAATGATTCCAATTTTGAAAACGATAAAAAGCTGACAGCCAATCACAAACCATCACATTACAACCATTGCAATTATTTACAGGCGGAGAGACTTTCGTTATCGTTGACAAGTGTGGATCCTGATGTCGTTATAGTTACAGTTATCTTGTATAGTTCTCTTTTCTGGTCTGAACGGCCCTGGAGACACTTTTTTTTGTCTGATTCAGTTAACAGTTTCCCATTGTCTTCCAGCTCTTTACTTTGTGTCTGCACTCACAAGAAAGATCTGCCTCAGTAAATAGGGAAACTGAGGCTGTGTTTAGACTGCAGATCGGATATGCCCAATTCCGATTTTATGCTCATATCCGATTTTTTTGATTGCATGTTTACATCTATTTCAGAAGTGCCTAAATCTGATATGCTACTGTTTACACTTGCCAGGCGCTTGGAAGTCGTGAAACGACCCGCATGCGCAGAGGGAACCGTTCCTCTCCAAACGGACTACCCAAATGATACAGATCAGATATGTGCCACATGAGAGCAAAAAAATCGGATTTGGGTCACCTCAAACTGCCAGTGTAAACACAGCCAAAGTGTCTTTGACCAAACTACACACAGTATTCTTGTTGCTAATCAATCCGTTGCTTCAGGAGCTTGGTAGGAGGAAGGGATGTAATTTGATTGGCTGCTGAGTTCAAATAGCAACTTTCTGCCAAAAATCACAGGCTCTAAGTTACCTTCAATAGAGTTTTAACCTTGCTTTCATTCATTTTTCAGACAGCCTTACACAAAGCTTTTTCTCCAGTACAGGTTGCCCGTGCAGTACAGTGTAGGTAAGGTCTACATTTGATCAGCATTTGAGCTCCGTGGGACACGAACCCGTGAACTCGGTGTTATTGCAATCTTGCTTGACAGGTTAATGCTCGAGGTGCAGAGAGTGCTGGAGACGGGGGGCGAAATGAGTCGACGTGTAATTGTTTTAACGATTCATCATGCATTTATTATGAAAATGACTCGCTCTTCTCTCATCACTATTCATCGCCCGGGCATGTAAGTTTAATGAGTCTGCTTCTCTCCCCTCCTCTCCCGGGCCCGGGGCCCCCGTCTGCAGAAGTCTGAAGGAAGGTGGAGGAGGAGGAGGAGAAGGAGGAGGAAGAGGAGGAGGAGGAGGAGGAGGAGGAGGGGGCTCGGGGGAGGAGGAAGAGGAGGAGATCCCTGAGTACCTGCGGCTCCATCAGCTGCTCGTGAGGAAGATCGGCGAGATCTGCCGCATCGTCAACCAGGTAACCAGAAGGCCTCCTCCGCGCCAGGCAGCAGGAAATGGGGGCACCTCAGGGCACGGTTGAATTGATGTCAACACAAGTCCCCAGCAGTCTCTGGGTTTGGAAGGGGCTGCTAACTTTATTAGCGAAAAAGTCAGCTGCGCCTCTTTATCCTGTATGGGGTTTGGAAATGTGGAAACTCTTTAGCTTACTCGACTGCAGCTTCTCACGGCAAGCATTGGCCTCATCTTTTTAGCTGTATTCATAGAATCCAAAGGATGTGTGGTTACTGTCTACAGTATTGGCTCATGTTGTTTTAGCCACAATAAATATGTTGGTGTGTCATAGATTGGAGCGGCGCAAGATTTGCTTTGTTTTTGTCAGTTGTACGGTACGGTACATGTGCCGTTTGTGATTGACCGTTCATTCGTTGTGTGTGATCGTCCATTCGTTGATCATTGGTTTGAGCGGTGTTCCCGTGGTCTCCCCTTCTGTGCTCCACAGCGCCTCCTGCTGCAGGACCTGCATGACAGCCACGTGTGCAACTCCCTCCTGGTGGCCGAGAGCGAGGAGGACATCTGGAAGAACGAGTCCCTGTACAGGCAGAGGATGGCAAACTCTGACGGTATTCTGTCCGGAAATATGTACTCATACATACCGGTACACATTCACACTCACACAGAAGCATACACTCCCATGTGTATGTAGCTGATGTAGGCTATCCTGCTCAGTCCAGCCCGGGGCTCGAACCTGCGACTTCATGGCAAACCCGGATTGGAAGCCGAGTGTCCTTGGCCAGTCAAACGAAAAGCCCAGCATGCTCTTGACTGTAGGTGTCAGCACAGCTAGGCTAGCCGGCACCAGTTACATAGTGTATAGTATACTGTATACACCAAGCTGAATGCCTATGTACTGATCACTCGTATGCCTACACACATTCCATCAAGCTGTTGCAACATAGTATAAAAAGGTTTAGGGGTAATGGTGGGGCAGGAGGTACAGGTGCCATTCCTGACCCCATTGAAGTGTCCTTGAGCAGATGACCCCCATACTGAACCCCAAACAGCTCCCAGTGGCAGGTTGGCAGGTTGGCACCTTGGCATGGCAGCCTCTGCCTCCGGTGTGTGAATGCGTGTGTGAATGGGTGAATCTGAGGCAAACATAGTAATGCACTTTGAGTGCTGAGTGCTCTTAGGAGTAGAAAAGCGCTATTTAAATGCAGTCCATTTACTATTTAGTAAAAGGTCACAAACTGAGTGTAAGCCAAAGTGACTGTGACTGTGATTGTCAGTAGCTCAGTGGAAGCTATGTTTTTTTTTTTTTTGTTTTGTTTTGTTTTTTATCACCTGCCCTTGACTACAGCCACTTGGTTGGCCGCTGTGACCCTGTCCCTAGTTAATCTCCCAGAGTCTCTCATTATCTCTCAAACTCAAGCCCCCACCACGCCATCCTGCATCCCAGTCATCATCCCCAACCAATCAATAGAGGAAGCTAGAACAGGTCTCAGCCTAGAGAGAGAGAGAGAGAGAGAGAGAGAATGTGTGTGTACACATGACAGGCTATTGTGAAGTATGGCTCCAGGCTGCGGTCCTGTTATGTCCCCCCGAGCCCTTCTGACAGCCCCTTGGAGCCGAGGCTGGTTTATGGCGGCTGTTAAGCCCCAATCGGCGGGGTAATTTCCTAATATCGCTGATTGTTCCGCCTCACTGTCCGTAAATGAATTGGATTCGGGAGATGGCGGCGAGACTTGTTTTGGAAAGCAATAACGGCGAGGCGTGCGCTGTGAAATGTGTCCCCCCGGAGCAGCGAGGCTTCTGAGGAACCATTCAGGCCCCCTGGCTCCTGTTTGGTTCTTGTCTGTTGTTGTTTTATTGTTGTTGTTGTTTGTTTTTGGTGGTGTTATCGCTGGTACTGTTTCAACTGGTAGACAATACTGACACCAAAATCATGGGCTTGACGCCCACAATTATGGAAGTACATGTATCCATAAAATTGTGTTTACTTTTAATTGTGTTTATAGTTTGTTGGTTTGGATGAACGCCAATATGTCAGTATCAAAAAGTGCTGTAATAAATATATAGTATAATACAAGATGAATGGCTAATTGGTTCCGCTCTGTTTGTCTCTCCCTCCCCCTGTAGACTACAATGCAGATGAGAGCTATCAGCAGCGGGACTACTTGGCTGCCACCATGCAGTTCATCCCGGGCCATTTTGCCTGTGACGTGGTGTGGAGCACAGTCATCCACATTCACCCCCGCCTGAAGATGGGGCCCAACATGGGCGTCTCCCGAGGTGAGTGGCAGCACGAGAGACCAGTCGCCAAGTGGCAAGCAAAGTCCATCTACATTCATAGTACCCTTATCGTTCTTTTTTAGCGGCAAACGACTTCAGTAGGCAGATCTGGCATTACCTGACTTTATCAAGAAATTCATTCTGGCTTGAAAACAACAAAAATAGCCAGAGCAGGGAAAGAGGCAGCATGGAAGACAAATTAAGAGGCGTCAGGCCAACTGCTAACTCACCATTCATCCCCTTGTGAAGAATTTAAACTCCAATTTCATTCATTAACACCAAGCAGCCACCATCTCTGAAGTTCTTGGCTGTTAGCTCTACTAACATCAGGGAAGATAATGGTTCTGAGTTGTAAAAGAAAAAAAAGAAAGCAAAGCAAAGCAAAGCACTCATGCGGGGTATAAAGTTAAAAGGATTTAATTAAAGTTGGGCTATCACACTAAAATCCACTGCTAATGCTGGGGGGCAGCTAATGGCTAACGCTTGAGACTTTCTCCCTCACAAACTTCTGATGAGTCTGGAACCACAACTCGGAGCATTACCCTAGTTTGTCTTGATGACTGCCATCTTAGTCTTAATTTCGCGTATGTCTTATTTAATCACATTAAAAATGAGAAAAAGTGGGCTTTTTAGATTCTGCACCATTCTTCATGGCCTATTAGCTCATTTCTCTCTCCCTCGCTCTCTCCCTCTTTCTTTCTCTCTCTCTCTCTCTCTCTCTCTCTCTCTCTCTCTCTCTCTCTCTCTCTCTCTCTCTCTCTCTCTCTCTCTCCCTCTCTCCCTGCTGTAGCTATCCAGGCTCTGCGCTCTGTTCTCAGTGCCTTCTGCGTGGTCAACAGGAAGAACATGTTTGTCTACCAGGAGCGCACCACCAAATCAGTTTTCTACCTCAGGTCAGCACTCTTCTCCCATGGCGTCCCCTGACACCTCCACCCGTCTACATCCCCCCTCCACCCTGCAGTGCAGCACTGCCTCAGCTACCTACAATACTTCATCCTCTCTCTCTCTCTCTCTTGTCTCTCACTCTCTCTCTTGTCTCTCTCTCTCTCTCTCTTTTCATCCAGTCTTACTCTATTTCTTTCTTTCTTTCTTTCTTTCTTTCTTTCTTTCTTTCTTTCTTTCTTTCTTTCTTTCGTTCTTGTTTCATTTATTAATTCATTCATTTATTCATCCTTTCTTTCTTTCTTGCATTTTTTTTCTTTTTTTCTTTCTTAATTATTGCATTTTGTATGTATTTAATCCATGGATGCTCCCCTTAGTTTCCCTGCCCTATAATGGTCCTACAATTTCCCTGTCCCTCTCTCTCCCTTTCTCTCTCTCCCACCCCTCCCTTGTCTAGACTCTCCGAGACTTCTCAGACAGGGAAGTACTCTGACCTGGATGGCAACCTGCACACGGCACGCTCCATGGGCTTGGCCCGCAGCCAGGAGCCCCTCTACTCCGAGGACCTCACGGTATCCATCCCCCGGTGTCATTTTTCATTAGGCAGCCGGCAACTGCGGCCCTGAAGAGCCATTAGGGCTCTGATTCCTGCTCGTGATGGGGAAGTCAAATGGCCGGCGACTGCATGATTTACCTGCTGCTTACAAAGCAGGAACGCGTCCTTGGGCTTTATAGGGTAGCAAATGACAAGTGTCCCTTATTTTGGAGCCAAGCGGCTTCTGTAATTACTTGTGAGAGGATGAGGGATGGCCACGGAGGCCATGCAAAACTCACGATGGATGGGCCCACCAGCTCACGCATTCCAATGTTGCCTTGAGCTGGCGTGTATGTGTGAGTGTGTGTGTATGAGTGTGTGTGTATGAGTGTGTGTGTATGAGTGTGTGTGTGTGTGTGTGTGTGTGTGAGTCTCTTTGCATATGGCTTTGTCCTTGTTCTCCATTTTTGTTTTGTTCTCTCCAGGGGTCCCGCTCTTCGCTAGAGGGCTCCAGACCGGTTGGACAAGTGGACAAACACATCCTCCTGCTGGTGCATGGTGTCGGCAGTGCAGGTGAGACAGCACCAGAACGGGATAGGAGGTAGAGAGATAGAGAGGGGGGGGGGGGGGGAGTGAAAGAGCGAGAGAGAAAGAAAGAGAGGGAGAGATGGATGAAAGCAAACGAGTTTGCCATAGGCAGCCCCCTTCACTACACCCACCTCCTGTTTTGGAGTCCTCTCTTTCTCAGCATATGCTACACTTTCACCATCCTGCCTCCCTCACCCCCCCCCCACCCCCCCCACCCCCGTCCGTTCCTCACCCCCTACGTTCCCTTCCTCTACAAGTCCCAGCTGTCTCTCTCCGAGTGGGGAGGCAAGGTGGGGGAGATAAAATGGCTGACTCATTTTAGCACAGCTCAGTGCGCATGCCTGTAGCCTCCCTCGCTGCACTTCCACTCCTGTCCACAAGGGGTCACTGTTGCTCCTCCCTAACCCCCCGCTCCGAGTCCCTGTTGCCATGACGTCACCCTCTTCCCACCAGGTCTGCACAGGCTGTTTTTAATGCAGACGTTTTTTTTTTTTTTTTAACACTCCCTCAGTTGCGTAAGCACTTTTTTGTTGTTGTTGTTGTTGTTGTTGTTGATGTGTTCCTAAAGCCTTCTCCTCACCATTCCCTATATCTGAACTTGAAATTGCAGGCACTGTATCGGTTTGCACTGTGCAGGGCATCACCATTTCAGCCCTCCGGTCGGTATGGTATGGTGTGTGTGTGTGTGTGTTCCATCCGCCCACACCACTGAGTGCGTGTGTTTCACTTTCTACTGTATGACTCGCTGAAAATCCCCAGCTCCACACACATTTCCAAATGAAATAAATACATTCATGAAAAGAGGCCCAAGAATAGCTCGGGTTGGAGAGTGCTTCATTTCTCATAGGGATTGATACAGTCACCATCTGCGCCGCGGAGGTCAAATTTTCGCTGTGTGCAGCTCGATTGCGTCACTGTCAAAACAGTAGCACCCAACACAAATTACAACAAAATACCCACTCAGGTTTTTGCCTTGGAGTATATATTTTTTTACAGCAATTTAGACCTGACTGAGCAAAATTAACATGGCTGAACTGATACAAAAATCTCTCTCTCTCTCTCTCTCTCTCTCTCTCTCTCTCTTTCTCTCTCTCATTCTCTCTTTATATACAGTGCCCTCCATAATTATTGGCACCCCTGGTTGAGATGTGTTTTTTAGCTTCTAATAATTTTGTTTTTTTTCT
>JASCQY010000002.1:18185436-18197936 GCA_030264315.1 Sardinella tawilis
CGTACGGGAAAATGAATAGGTGGTCCCCAGACTAAATCTCACTTGTGATTTAGTCTGGCATTAGCCAGGCTAGTAAATAAGTAACTAGTAGTAATAATTATAGTAGTAGTAGTAGTACATCTGAACAGCACACTATGGGAAAAGTCGCTGTGCTTAAGCATGGAAAATACAGACTTTTCTAAGCCTCCAACAGCTTGGTGGTTTTAAAGCAAGGCCAGTCATGCGGTGCAGACAAAGCTAAGCGGGATGACGGCACAGTGTGGGTGTTTGCTGACAGGAGTACACAATAAACACCAGAAGGGGAAGAAGGGATGGAAGCGGCAGAAAGAAGCAACAGGAAACTTCATTTTACTCAGTATTAATATACAGTAGTGTGGTGTAACATAGTTTATATAATATCATAGTTTTAAGATTCCAGATCCGAAGATCCTAGATACACCATCATTATTAATCTTTAGATATTTTTAGACATCACTGTGGACACCATTAGAAGCATTAAGCATGTGGAGAGTGTGTGTGTGTGTGTGTGTGTGTGTGTGTGTGTGTGTGTGTGTGTGTGTGTGTAGGGAGAGGGGGGTGTTGAAAACGCCTCATTAGAGGCAAATTGGTCTCATTAATTAGCTCTGTCAGCAGCATTTCCTCTTTCGGATAACTTCATCGACAGGTCAGGCCCAATCCGGGCCCTTTTGAGCGCTGGAGCCAAATGTTTATGGGCAAAATGAGTGATGAAATGATTTGGGCTCACTGGCATGAATTCCGCTGTGCTGCCAGGTTGAGTTTCATGACAGCAGCCTCTCTGCGTCTCTCTCTCTCTCTCTCTCTCTCTGTGCCTCTCTCCATCTCTCTGTCTCTCTCACTTTCTCTCTCTCTCTCTCTATTCTCATTCTTTATTCTCATTCTTTATCTTTCCCTTTCATCTTTCTATTTATCCATCCATCCATCTATCCATCCATCCACCTTTCCCTTTTCTCCTTCTCTCCACCCCTCCAGAGCAAGCCGGACTCTTCAGAATTGAGCAGCCCAAAGACGACGGACGACATCATGCCGGAGCGCGGGGAGGACACCCGTGCGGGGCGCCGCCGCCACAAGACGGAGATGGTCAAGCAACAGTGGAGCCAGGAGCGCAACATGGCCGTAGAGCTGGAACAGGCCCAGAGGTCCGCCAGAACCGCTCTGCCCTCACGCACCAGCACAGAACACACCACTACACCTACTCAATATTCACATTTATTTCACAGCTCTGTTTTTTGATTCATTCATTTCAGTTTACAAATAGAAATTGAAACCACAGTACCGTTACTATCTAATTGACTAATGATCTCTCAAATTCTTCGGTACTTGAAAGTAAAATGAAGAATCATGACAGTGATATTTTTGCGCGTTTCAAGCCATTGCAAAAGCAATTTTTTCATTCTTTTTCCTACTGTTAGCAGTCGGTGACCTTGAACAACTGGACTATGGGTTAAATTGTACATCACTGCTGAAATTGCCATCTCTGCCCAGCGATAACTAAGCATTCTGCTGTAGTTGTCTCCATATACTCTAGTTATCTCCATAATGTGTGCTGTGCTTGTCCTATTTAAACATATCCCTGATTCACTTTTTGCACCCTATGTTGGTCCTGATGATGTCTAACCCCCTCCCCCTCCCTGCCCTCCTCAGGAGGCACGTGGTTCAGCTGGAGGAGGGGGACGTGGGGACGCTCCACCCCATGTACCAGCACACCTATCGGCCCTGGGTCATGTACATGGCCAAGCTGGGTGAGTGCTAACCTTACCGCACTCCCTGTTCCACACTCTCCTCTCCCGTCTCCCGTGTCTGTGCGCGTGTGAGACCCATGAGCCGCAGCCATCCAGCGCTGTGCTCTCCTGGCGATGGCCCTCCTCATGCTCATGTGTTTAATGGCCGCGTGGTTAACGGGCCTCTTTATTGCTTTCCCTTATATGCTTTATGTGCCGCTTTAATGCATGTGCTGCGTGAAACAGAGTTTGACTGACTGAACACTGCAGTTCATTCCAGCTTCTTTTCCATTTGATTTGTTCCTCTTCTTACCCCCTCCTCCCCCCCCCCCCCTCTCTCTCTCTCTGTCTTCCTCTCTTTTTTTCTTTCTCTCTCCCAGGCTGTCCGTCGATACAGCAGTGCACGGCTGAGATCAGTTCCCACTTCCTGCTTCCCTCCATCCTGACTGAGATGGCCGGTCTAGTCAGTTCCCTGGCCAGTGACACTGTTGTGAAGGTGTTCGAGAGAACAAGGTAACTGGCCTGTGTGTCACTTCTCCCCGTGGAAAATACATCTTCTGAATATCAATGCGTCTGAATGGATTTCGCCTGAATTATAATTGCCTCTTAAGAAAACTGATAAAAAAAAAAAAAAAAACGTGTTTGTGAGAGAATAGAGTTCTGTAGTTGATTTTTAGAATGTCTTATGACCATGTCTTATGACTGAATCCCAAAGTCCTCCCAAACATGAAAGCAAAATGAATTAGCCAAAAATAAAGTCCGTTAATGCCGGTTACTTTGGTAGTTTTATTTCTTGCGTGGTTTGATGACTATTACTTCAATGATTTGTGGCTTAAGGCTCAGAGAGGACATTGGAATTCAGACTCAGTGTTTTAGAATGGGATTAGCCTTCCAAATGACCAGCTGTGGTGTGGTGTGGTGCGGAGTAGATTTATTTATTTGTTTGTTTGTGTTTGTTGGCTGCAGTTGTCCCCAGGGAGACATCTTTGTTCCCCTGCCTCACATCCAGCACACTAGCCAGACACCTGCGTCTTCCAGGAGCTTCATTCTCATTGGCCGGAATTTCCACCAATGGCATTGTAGCACAGAGTTACAAGGTTCCTTCCAGGGTGAGTGGTGCTGAATCCCCATCTCTCGATATTTCTTATCCATCCCCCCAGGTTCCCTAGTACCTCCCCCCAAAGTGTTATGTTTGTCGGCTCTTGTTTCTGGTAAAGTAGTCCAACATCATCTATTTGACACCAGATTTCGCTGTGATTGTGTTTGCCTTAGAGAAACACCCCACCTGTCGCTGTGGTCACAGTCACATCCAAAAGTATTAAATTATGAACCGATTTATAAATTCTTAATCACCTGACTACGCTCACACAGACAGACACACACACACACACACACATACACATACACATACACACTCATGTGCACACAAACACATTTTTTCCATATTTATGTAGCTCTGGACTCTGTGGTCAACAGTTTGGCATGCTTCGCTAACCATTTGGCAACAGGAAGCGCTAATGACTTTGCAACTCATTTAGCTTATAGCATTAATTAATCCTAATTTATTTATAGTAGCAACACCTTTAACACCACTTATTCATTTCCCTTCATACTAAAAGCTACTTGAAATAAAGACTAAAACTGCACTGTCATCTGCTAAGCTTTGGATATTAGCTTTTAGCTGAAGTCAGATAAGAGTAGTGTAAAATGAACATGAAGTGATGGAATGCAATGCACCCTGCTATCTGCTGCCATGCTTGCTCTATGTCGTCTTCTTCATTTGCTCTTCTAACAGATCTGTTTATCTTTTGGCTAGCGTAACTTGTTCTCTCTAGCTGTGCCTGGCATTAGCTGTGTGTGTGTGTGTGTGTGTGTGTGTGTGTATCTGAATGAGTCTGTGTGTATGAGTCTTTCTACTTCTGTGTGTGTGTGTGTGTGTGTGTGTGTGTGTGTGTGTGTGTGCGTGCGTGCGTGCGTGTGTGTATGTGCATGCATGCTCTTACAAGTGAGTGAGTGACTGGTTGTGTGTATTTGTGTGTGTGTGTGTGTGTGTGAGTGTGTGTCTGTGTGTGTTTGCGCCTGACTACGTCTCACCGTCAGTTCCTGCCATGCTGTGTGTGCTGATCTCTGTTTGCCCACAGACGACAGTTCAGATGAGGAAAGCCCTCCAGTGCTTAATAGGTTCACACGTAAGTCTGGCCTCCCCCCAGCGCTGGTGATGGGGATATATATCTGTCTGTTTGTTTGTCCTATCAAAGTAAACACTCACAAACTAACTATTACACATAGGAAGATGGGGTTACCATACTCTTGCTTATTTCTCACTGTTGGTGGTGATTTTAATATTTGATGTTTTTTTTTTGTTTGTTTTGTTTTGTTTTCATCATCATATAATTGAAATGTCAGAATTCATCACTCTATCCTGAAGTGGATAGCTTGGCTTCCAATTGGAATTATTGTGTGTTTGTGTTTAAAAGCAAGGAGAAGATAGGAATCCGCAAATAAACCAAAGGGACTCTCTTGTCGATGATGCCTTCGTTCTAGCAAATGTTTGTTCATAACCTTATGTAAGAGTTCCCATAATTATTGCAAGCCTCCTCGCTGTTTTCATATTATTCCCCCTGTGTTACAATAACATTCGATGCGATTGCTCCCAACACTGTCGTTCACTAACATGGGGACGCATTCATGAAAGCTTAAATCTCCTGCCGAGATTAAACATTTCAGCGTTTCTCCATCTGGAGAGCCAAACAGAGTCAAGATGGGGGGACTTTCCTTTTTATAGCATTGTAGTTTCAAGGTTTTTATTTATTTTATTTATTTTTTTAGTTGTTTATTTATTTATTCACTTGTGAATTTGTCGCGTTGTGTTATTGTTGGCCCCAGGATATGACTCTGTTGTTGTGTGTTACTGTGCCTGTTGTGTAGGTTTGTTGTTGTTGTTGTTGTTGTTGTTGTTATCCAGTCCTAGTTAAACTGGGTTATTGCAGAGACTGTTTGTGTCTGGAAGGGCCTTGTGATGGCGGTTTATTGGTGCCGTGTGTACCAGCACCGCTCAGTAGCAGTCTCCTCATGAGATCATGCCCACCATGCCCAAAGTGAGCCCAACAGCGCAAGAAGCACCCCTCTGAAGGTGGATAAATTTAGCTGTTTCTTGTGTATATTTAGAACACCGGTAGAAATGAATCAATTTTTCAGACTCGTTCAGACACTTTGCTTGTCTTGGCTCAGGATTTAAAAAAAAAAAAAAAAAAAGGAGATGAGGAAAAAAGGAAAAAAGACAGCAAAATAAAGTAAAAAATCATCCCATTTGTTTCGACTTTGTCTCGGCAAACTGTTAGAACCGAACAGAGAGCTCTGCATTTGAATTTCCTCCGCGCGTGAAGCTCATTTCACATGGCTGCCACAGACTCTGAGAGTTCTGCTCCGATTTATAGTCTTGAGAAAAGGGAGGCGACCGGAAAAGAAAGTCTGTTATTTCGTTTTAGGCTGGTGTAGGAGAGATGGGGGTTTGGTGGAGGGGTGGGGGGGCAAGAAAATATGCACAAATAAATGCTTGTCCTTACTGCACTCTCTCCAAACTGGGCCCAGCGATGAGTAACCCGTCCGTCTGATGCGGAGTCTTTAAGTAACCGCTCGGGCCGTTTGGCCGCAGGGCTTCAGAGGCCCCCCGCTGGGCCGTTTCTCTGTGTTTATGTAATGAGCTCCATTTGTGATTTTAATCTTAATAGCTGTATTTTCATTCCTTTATTTATTTCATTTCATTTTTTTCCCATGATGCAAAAAAGTAGGTCTTTCCATCGCGATGCCCCGTAGAGTTTAATCATGGCCCATCCTCTGTAAATATGAAATATCCAAACCAGAGGGCTTAGTGTGTGAATTAAGAGCCAAGGCTTATGCTGCTGGAAGGCTCCTCGCGTGTCACACTCGTGAGGGTTTTGTCTTTTTTTTTCCTTTTTTTTTTCTTTTGTGAGAGGTATGGAGAGTCTGGGTGGAAGCCTGCACTAACTGCTCTCTCTCTCTCTCTCTCTCTCCGTCTTCTTTGTCTTTCTCCTCTTTCTCTCTTTCTTTCTTTCTTTCTCACTCTCTCTCTCCCCCCATCCAAACTTCTAACCCCCCCCCTGCAGCGCATAAGGGCCTGCAGCGCTTCGAGGCTTTGGAACAGAGCGACTGGTACAGCCCTGGGCAGACTGCCAGGGGGGTGGCCCCGCGACAGAGGTTCCTCCACATCCACGTCCAGGAGAAGAAGGTGAGACACAGGTGGAGGCGGAGGTGGATGGGGACGGGCATGGGGTCGATTGGAGACGGCGGGCAGGTGGAAGTCGAGCCAAGGAAAGTAGATTGAGAGAGTGGGGAAAAGGCATTGCGTGTAGGAGGGTAGGGGAATCAGTGGGTACTGTAGGGAGGTAAATTTAGCTTAACAGTGCTATGCATACTGTACACCTGGCTGTATGCTGTAACTCTGTTACAGTACATGGCAAGAGCTATAGAGCAGCTGTTTAAGGTAAGGGAGGGATCATGGCAAGAGCTATAGAGCAGCTGTTTAAGGTAAGGGAGGGATCATGGCCCCAATAGATGAAGATAGGATAGGTTAGGTTTCTATCTCTAAGTACAGTACTGTAGTTCCCAGACGTTTAGCTTATTTAGATATGCAACTTATGTTGTTTGATGCATCATCCCACATCATTGCTGTGGCAATGCAAACACTTTTTGTGTCACGCCAATAAAACACCTTTGAATTAAATTGCACTGGTGAAGTAGGAGTAGTCAGCTATTCAGAGGTTCCTGCCTGCTGACACAGTGTGTGTGTGTGTGTGTGTGTGCGTGTGTGCGTGTGTGTAGGGTGAAGGTGTCAATATAGTAAATATGAATTAACTATCAAAACTATTTCCCCCATGTCTCACCCCAGTCCTCCACCCCAGTCCTCTGCATCGCTGTGCGCTGCTGTGTGTAGTGTAGTGTTTGTGGTGATGGTGCTGCTGCGGCTGCGGCTGCTGCATCAGATGGCACGTCCCCCAGTCAGCCCTGAGAGAATGAATGCTGCGCATCTCCCTCGAGCTGCTGCAGCGGAGGCGCAGCTGATTTCAGATTTCAGCGTGGCGCTCCTCTCCAGCACATTTGACTGAGCTCATTGCACATTCATTACCTTTCTGCCGCTCACAAATGTCCTTGGTCGATTTTCTTTTGTTTCTCTGTTTTTCTGCCTTTTTAATTTTGTTCGCTGCAATGTTTTGATTGCCGCTGACTGTGACTGGCGTCGTGTACTGCATAAACAAAGACACTTCTTCCTTTTCTTCTTATTTATCTTTTTTTTGTTTTCTTTGTGCTCTCTGTATTTCTTTGTAATTCTCTCTCTCTCTCTTTCTCTCTCCCCCATTGCTTCTTCCTTCCTTTTTCTCTCCCTCTCTCTCCTTTACTTGCGCTCTCTTTCTCTCTCTCTCTCTCTCTCTCTTTCTCTCTATCTCTCTCCCCCCTTCCCTCTTTCACTCGCTCCATTGCTCCCTCCTTCAATTTTCCCCTCTCTCTCTCTCCTACTCTTGCCCTCTTTCCTTTTTCTTGTTCTCTCTCTCCCTCTCTCTCTCTCCCTCTCTGATTCCCCAGGTGACCCTCTATGCGTATAACTGGTCAGTGGATCTGGGCGCGTCCCTGAACCGTGGCCTGGTGCGGCTGGTGCAGTGGCAGAATGCCCGCGCCCACGTGGTCAACTGCCTGCTCAACCAGAAAATGGGCCTCTTCCACCACTACTGCTTTGCAGACATACCGGCCCACGAAGACCTCAAACAAGTAAGGACACACACACAAGCAAAGACATTTTCTCCAAACAAAATATTGAAAAAAATTCATCTCCATGAAAGTCTCCTTTGGAGAGAGTAAATCACTGCAGAGATTTTGAATAAAAGTCAAAAGTGATTGAAGTTGAGAACTGAACACACTACGGGTGTTTATGCACTCTTCCTAGTGAACTCAAAGGGCGAGTGCGTCATCGAAGCCTCAGCACACACATTAACAGACTATTCAGATTAACAGTCACTGTAGCTCTTTTCCCATTACGGGCCTTCATTTAGCCTCTGGATTGTAATCTATTACCACCTGTGGAGATTATGCACCATCATACAGCGTCTACTAAGTAAACACTCATAAGCTGCTTCTGAAATGCCTCAGTGCCTTCAGACCCCACACTGCTCGCATACTGAACTGGACTGCAAAGCAATTCTTTCCAGTGAGGACTAATTTGCCAGAGCAGTATGTGTGATGATTTCACGGAACCAGATGGACAGCTACTGATGACTCATGTGCGGATGGGATGTAATCATCCAGGCTGTTTCTTATGGATGATGTAAAGATCTCAAGTGTGAATGACCAGCAAAGTAGAGCATGTCAGCTAACATATCAGTCAGTGCCGTGCCACGACATGAAGTCCAAAAGCCCTCGCAAACACTTACAAATACACTTGTACTGTAACTCTCCACTTCTAAAAGGCCCGTCAGCTATTAGTGTTTTGGTCCACGTAGAAGCTCGGCACGCTATAAACAGCCCTCAACATCTGTTTCCTGTCCATTAAGATTGACGGAAGACAGATGTTGAGCATAGGGATGACACAGGTCTCTGTGTTTTTTTTTTGTTTGTTTTTTTTTTTATTTTTGCTCTTTTTCTTTTTTTCCCCCGTTGTCTTGCAGAACTCTGATTTGATCAGAATCCTGTCTTAACTTGTTTAGGGCCTCTGTTCAGTGTTAAAGCTCCTCCTGCTGGTCTGACATGAAGGGCCTCTCCGGAGGCGTTTATTCCTGGCCCTCTTTTGTCTGTTTGCTTATTGATTGTGTGTGTCGGGCGTCTTGAACTACGGCGCCTAGACTTGCTGTTTTTATGATGGTTCTTTCTTTCTTTCTGTCTGCCTGCCTGCCTTTTCTTTTTTTTTTTTTTTTTTTTTTTTTTTGGTGCGAAAGAAAACTGTTGAGTCGGCAGATCTTTCGCCTGACCACTTTGGGGACGGACTGCCTTTAAGTGTGGCGTGTTTGATGTGAAACGTTTGTCCCCCGTTGAAACACGCCCCCCCCACCCCCACCCCGCCTCAACCACCACCTTCCTTCAAGCAGTCCATCTGCGATGGCTCCGCTCTAATAAATGCCTGTGTTCCCCGCGGAGTCTTTTGAACGGGTCATAACATCAGTCGCCGTGACCTAATCCGTCGTGCTGGCTCGTCGCCATGGAAACGTGCTCACTCACAATTCTCTGTGTAGCCGCGGTGTGTCCGTGCAGCATTTCTGACAGCGCAGGAGTCAGTGTGACATCCACATGGATTGGGAGAGGTTTTAGATGATATCTTCTCTCTTTCTCTCTCTCTCTCTCTCTCTCTCTCTCTCTCTCTCTCTCTCTCTCTCTCTCTCTCTCTGTCTATGTCTTATGTACTCATTTTTTTCCTCTCTTTCTATTTCTCTCATTCTTTCTCTCTCTCTTTCTTCCCTTCACTCTACTCTACCTGTGCACATGTACATGTGTATGTATACAAATCCAGGTGCGTGTACTGTGCTGTATACGGTGTGTATGTTTGTGTGTCCATCTGGCTTAATTACAAGACGGCAGGTTCGCCATGCCAACTTGCCTGTGTTTTGGCCTTTGATGGTTCCTGGTGACCTAGATTATTCCCTCTCTCTGATCATTCCCCCATCATCTAACCCACCCACCCCCACCCCACCCCACCCCCTGCTGCCTGTGACATGTCTGAGGCTGAGGCCTGCGCTCCCTCGCTCCTCCACACCTCCTCCACGGCTCACTTCTCTTTTGATCCCCTCTTTTGCTTTCTTCCCCCCACCTTTGCAGTCTGCCCTCATGTATTTTCTGACTCGGTTTGATACGCTGTAAGGGGCCGGATGAGGAAAGAGGGGGATAGAGTGAAAGAGAGAGAGGGAGGGAGGGAGGGAAGGAGGAAGAGAGGAAGGGCTCTCCCCTGTCTTTTTTTCTCACCCTTGTCCTGACTGGAGAAAAAAAAGACTGGAGTATGCTTTATTTTTATTTTTTATTTATTTATTTATTTTTACAGTAGAGTAGAAAGTAAATCAAGAACAAGGGCCAACAATCTGACCGTAGTGATGCAATGCTCAAGGAGTATTTCTTTGCTCTTATTTCTGCATGCTTTGCATCATGAGTCTACAGTATATCCCATGCCTTTGTTTACACTTCTCAGGGCCAAGGAAAGGTACCGGTAAACAAAGGTATAAAACCTAAACTAACTAGTAGTGAAGACTAAGCAGAAAGGTTAGAAGCCACTTCATCATCCTCGTCTAGAAGATGTCTTTGTTGCAAATAAACTTTGTTTTTATTTTTATATTTTGCTCTTTTTACAGCAGTCATCACTCTCAACCTCTAGATTCAGCCAAATGCAATTTATTTACCTGTGCTGAGCCAGGTCATACCCCCCCCCCCAAAAAAAAAAAAAAATAGATGGAGTAAGATGCAGGGAGCTCAAGAGTATTCTGGGCCTTGTTGCTTTCCTTGCAGTGAGACTGTGGAGTGTCTGACCAGAGCTGAACTCGGAGAGAGGCAACTCATCATTCAGCACACTCACACACACACACACACACACAGACACAGACACTCCTCAGCAGACAGCTCTCTACAGGGAGGCCTGTCCTTTGACTCCTCTGCTTTAGCCTGCATTAGGAGCGCAGAGTGGAGAGTGACGAGCGGAAAGCAGGGAGCGGAGAGAGGAGAGAGGAGAGGAGAGAGAAGAGAGAGGAGAGCGCTCCTGCGTTCAGCCGAATCCCTCATGCAGACGTCCGCACCCCCCTGAGAGCAGCGTTGCCCTCAGTGCCTTTACGGGACAGTCCAGCGCACAAATACTGAACCAGCCTGGAGACAGAAAACAACACACACACACACACACACAATACCACCACCACCACCATCAGAACTGCCACCACTATCAAAACTGACTGAAAGAAACTTTCTTTCCTCTCTCACTCTCTCATTCTCTTATTCTCTCACTTTTCCCTTTATTTCTCTTGCCTTCTCTCTCTCTCTCTCTCTCTCTCTCTCTCTCTCTCTCTCTCTCTCTCTCTCCTCTGGCCCTGGCTCCTCTCTTTAGCTGTTCTTCCGCTAACGAGCGCGGACAGAAGGCAGACTCAGCACGGCAGAAAATTTGCCCCCGCCGCCAATCATCTGCCAGGCCCTGAGCGGCCCGCGAGGAAGAGCATTGGGCACCAGTGCCCACTCTCGCCAACACTCGCCCTCGCCCCCCCTCCCCTCTACCCACCCCCCCGGATCTGTGTTTTACCCAAAATGAATGATTGAAATGTGTAATTTGTAGTACTAGGTGTGTGGAAGGACGCCAGCAAGTTTGTATAATTGCTTGTTATCATGGTGTGCCAGTGACTTGTCAGTGCATGGGCCCTTATTGAGCGCTGGTGTTTCTTTAAGCGGGATCAGTCATGTTGCTTGGAGATGTTGTGTGATTTCTGCCCGACGGCCTCGCAGAGTGACAATTGGAGATCGACAAAATGAGGTCCGTCTGAGGCGGAACTGGAGCAAAAGCCTATGTGCGTGTGTGTGTGTGTGTGCGCGCGCACGTACTGTATGTGTGTGTGTGTGTGTGTGTGTGTGTAGCAATGGTGTTGAAGCAAAAGCAATTAGTGCGTACCTAAGGGAGAAATGTCATCTGATGAGCATAAGGAGTTCCTGCACATTATTGGTTAATGCTTGTGTTTTTGTAGCCAGCTAGATCTCTTCTGAGGTGTGTGTGTGTGTGTGTGTGTGTGTGTGTGTGTGTGTGTGTCTGTCTATGTATGCACGCATGCATGGGTAGCATGTGCATGTTCATACTGTATGGAGTGTGTGTGTGTGTGTGTGTGTTTGCAGTGTTCTGCGTGTGCGCACAGAGGGACAGATGTTTTAAATGACTAGGACGTGGTTGTGTACTGTAATTTGTGTGTCACTGGGAGGACTTACTGCCAATGACAGATGGCATCTCTGTGGAAATGGATTTTTTTGTAGTGTGTGTGTGTGTACATGCATATGTGTGACAGTTGTGTGACGTGACTAAGCAGCAGCACAGAGGCCACTGCATTTTGGTCAAGCATATTCTTTTTTTCCCCCACTTTTAAAAAAAAAAAAAAAGAAAAAAGAAAAACAGATCACTGTTTGTGTTTTTGTGTTGGGACTGCAATTGTAATTGGGTCTCGCATGCCCATGTCCCCGTGGTGTGCCACTCCAAGCTGTTTTGTTGCCATAATTCACCAGTGACCCCTTCAGTGATGGGATTATGATGGTCCACTCCCCTCCACGCAGCAGCAGCCGCCTCAGACTGGCCCCTGTGTTAATACTGCTCTTCAGGCCAAACCATTATCAGCGGCACACGCCCAGTCTGAAAGCACGCCAAACACGGGATTTCTTTCTTTTTTTTTATGGTGGTTTGTGTCCTCTTCATCAATTTCTGTATTGGCCGGGTGTCCATGCAAAAAAAAAAATATATAGATATATATAAAACAGCTGGACAGTAAATCAAGTTAGAGAGGAGGTATATTGTTAGGGATGCACAAGTGAATTTGCCAGAAAGGCTAGAAATTTGTGCACATGTTGTTACCGCTACATGGGACAGAAATGTTCATTAAAACCACATAAAATATCCATCATCGTAAACACATCAAAACAGGTGAATGGCTTCTTTATTTGATGTTGTAGCCAGATGTCTAGACCGTGTCGAGATGGAATGAGGTGACCTGTGGTCACACACACACACACACACACTCTGTCTCTCTCTCTCTCGTC
>JASCQY010000002.1:18253647-18266800 GCA_030264315.1 Sardinella tawilis
GTGTGTGTGTGTGTGTGTGTGTGTGTGTGTGTGTGTGTGTGTGTGTGTGTGTGTGTGTGTGTGTGTGTGTGTCATTTCCTTTTTCGATAACGCAGATCGTTAGAGAGTCTTCGTGCCTCTGGCAGATGCTTTGTGTTTTGCTGTGCTGCATAAATCCAGTGTCTGCCCAGGAGCAGTCAAAAAACCATCAAGATCGCACGTCTGACAATCTCCATTTCTTCTTATTGAAATTCAGCATTCACAAAGACACATTCACTTTCTCTCTCTCTCTCTCTCTCTCTCTCTCTCTCTCTCTCTCTCCACTCAGCTGCAGCTCTACCTCGGACTCCCTTATCTCTGTCTTTTTTTCCAAGCCAGCATAGGTAGGGGGGTGACAGTGATGGTGAAGGGAGGGGAGAGATACAAAGTGAATGCGTTGCCAGCTCAGAGAGACATTTCTCTCTAAGTCCCTTTTGCAGCGAGTCCTCAGTGTGCAGGGAAGGGGATTTGTCCAGCAGCCAGTCCCTCTCTATCTGGAACCAGATGTCCCCACCTCACCAGCTCTCCCTCCTACACACATGCACGCACACACGCACACACACACACACACACACACACACACACACACACACCTACATACACATAATGTACAGATATATACTGTACATCTGGATGTGCAGGATGTTTGGCTTTGAGAGAATGACGCCACAATCGCATCTTTCGTGAACTTGCTTACTGAAAATCCTTGCATCTTTGCTATCATTGACACCCCCCCACACACACACACACATGGTTTCATA
This sequence comes from Sardinella tawilis, assembly GCA_030264315.1. NCBI lineage: Eukaryota > Metazoa > Chordata > Actinopteri > Clupeiformes > Clupeidae > Sardinella > Sardinella tawilis. The sequence goes on from JASCQY010000002.1 coordinate 18,254,427, forward strand.
CATAAACTCATCCCACTGTGTTTATTACTTTGTCAATCATCACGTGTGTTTCTCTGGAGATTATCATTTCTGACATACAAAGACTAGCCAATGGTAGAGCAACTTACTATGCCTTCACTGGTAAGCTTCAGCTGCCGCTTGGTTATTTGGTCTCTGTAATACAAAATGTCCTCATTCTTTTTCATACAGGCAGCACTCGGTGACCGTAAAACAACGAGGCTATAATTTGATTTGTGTCCGTAATCAGACGTTTCAAACTGCATATGGTACTTGTGTAAGCTGTAAGTTTTGGTGCAGTCACTGTGTGGCCTGGACAGGAGCGGTCCTCATTTGGGATGCCTGTGGCACACCAGTCTCTAATGTTAGAGTCCTTTCTTGTCTCCTCCTCGCTGAGCACCCGTTCTAGCCGATCTAAACGGCCTCTCTCAGCAATATCTGCACGCCATCGCAGCTTAGCCCTTGATGGTGCAAAGTGGAGGTAATTGGCGTTGCATTTTCCCACAACAAAAGCTGCTCTGTCAGGGGAGATTGCCCAGGCTGATTTCCACTCCGGGAGACAACACTACTTTCGGCTTCCATTATCCACTTCAGCATTAAACAAGATGGTACCTTGCAGCAGATGCCCCCCCCCCTTTCATGGAATTAGAGTCACATTTCTTCACGTAAGAGTGGCTGAGATCATGTCATTTCACCTCATGGTGCTGCCAAAGATATCATTTCAGGTTTTGGGTTTGCAGACCAATCCAGTTCTACCTGTCCAATCACAAGCACTCACAGCACTCTCACACTACACACGTCTGCACATGCACACACAGAATACACACACTATACACATACACACACATACATACAAACATTCACACACCGACTATACATACACACACCCACACGCACAAACATATTACACACATGCGTAGACCCTCTTTTGTATGAGGCAGCTGATTGCTCCTGGGCCATTTTGAGCTCAGTTTCTGTGCTGTTTGTGGAATCGATGGGCCACTTTGCCCATTGATTTCACGTCAAGGATTGGGTGGCAAATAATGCCTGCTGTTCAATAGTGATTTGTTTAAAACAATTAGAATTGCCATTTGCCAATGGAATGACGCAACCTTTGGTAAGAACAGTGAACCTTTTGAAATGCTCAGTCATTACTGTGTGTGTGTGTGTGTGTGTGTGTGTGTGTGTGTGTGTGTGTGTGTGTGTTCTGGTCTGTTGGCTGGCTGCAGTTGGCTGTTTGATTGGTCAGTGAGTCAAAATAGGATGAGCTTTCCCAACGTGTCTTTGACAAAGGTTTACAAGCATCGGCAAACAGAACAACTCTACAGAAAGCCATACTGTGGACTCGCATAATAACACACACACACACACACACACACACTGCACGCTTCCCAAAGGGAGACAGATGCATCCACACGTGCACATACACACATCCACACCAAAGGTAGACAGATGCATCTCCACACACACACACACACAGGTTACACACAAACAGTAGATAGACACAGACTCAAACTGACACACACACATGAAACACATGCACTTACTAAGCATAGACAGATGCATCAACACGCACACTCACACATACAGTAGGCAAACACACACATCAAAACTAGCACACACACACACAGTGTGGGCCATGGCACAGTTGGAGGTGGGCATATTTGTGAATGGCGGGCAGGTTGCCATGGAAGGCAATGCTATGTGCCAGCGTGGTCCATGGGGGCCTGCAAACCCCCATCCTTCACATGCTGTGCAATTAATCCTCACAGCATGCTGTGTGCCCGCAAATTACCCAGAATGCCCCTCACACCTGTCTGCTTCTCCTCAGCCTCTCACAGGTGGAACCTGCACTTAGGCTTCTATACCTGGATTAGACTACCAGACAGGCTTGTAATACCCTGGGAGGGCACACTGACTGGTCTAATGAATGAACACACACATAGGTTCACACACACACACACACACACACACACACATACACACATATGTACATACACAAAGACAGACTCACACATACAGTACCAATGCACATACTCATCAACACACACATACACATAGAAACACACACACACACACACATGTACACACTCATGAACATGCACACACACACACACACACACAAATTCACATGCATACACACCCATGCCCACCTCCTCTCCTTATCCCTGCATGTGAAGATGCGACGCACAGTAACCAGTGCTGGCAAGCGGGCCACCTTGACAGATCATTTTAATTACGCTCAGATCAAAGGGGCCATACATTCTAATTGCGGCTCTTCGGCCTCCCGCTCCGAGACGCTGCATGGTCCGAGAGCACCGTGTGATAAATGATCCAGACCAAACCACACGAGCACGGGCGGGCGGGCAGGTGAGACGGAAAATAAATATCACAAGATAATCAGCCCAAAGCCACGGGCTTCCGCCATCTCTGACAACCCTACATGGAGATTTGTTACCCGAAAGAGGTTTTCAAACTGCTCTGGTTAAATGACAGAGAGAAAGAGAGGAATATGCTGTCTGGTTTTTGTTATTTTGTTGATTGTTCCACTTCACTTTGACTTCTCACTTTGAATTTTTCAGTGGGAGTTTGATGTCAGTGGCCATATCATAGTTAATATCTGATTAATATATGTGTAATAAAAATGTAGTTAATAGCTGTTTAATAGCATAGCCATACATAGTCTGTGAGTAGCCATAACATAGTTAATTGCTGTGCAATAACATAACATCATTTCTTACTGTGCAGTGTGTTTATTTGTACATGTCCTTCCCAACTTTCTTGAGTAATGTATACGGTGCTGATGGAGGACTAGCATGCCGATCTCCTAATCCATGATGCTTCATGTGGTCCAGGATGAGGGGATGCTGGACTGAGGTAGCCCGGGCTCACCCATACTTCCTTTGACACTGCACAAAATGTCACGTTCAAGTCAGTATGGCCAAGCAGCCTATTTACTGCGTTTCCTGTCCCAGAATTTCAGGCACCAATTAGAAGCGAGCGTGCACTCCAGGGTGAAGGAGACAGGTTTACCAAGTTGACATTAAATTCCACCTCTCAGAAGGCGGTTAGTACTGTACTAGTAGTGTACTACTAGTGTACTGTAGTAGTACTGAGATTTGCCAGACTAAGCTTGTATGAGCTTTTGTCGCGAAAGCCAGGCTAAATCTGAGGTGTAGGAATGCAGTCTATAAAGCAGGCCACATCTGCGCACTCTCACCATTTGTTAAAATCAAGGAAGCATCCTTAACAGCTACTTTTTTAAGGATTCCATGTCATCGTACCTCGTACCAAATGCTGTTCCAAAGTCAAGGATGCTTCAAAATTCTATTGAGTGCTGAGTCCTGCTTTCAAAGGTTTTTTCAAGGCTGCACTGATGGATCCTCGGCATTTGAGGATTTCGAATATTAGTGAGGTTTGAATCCTCGTCTTCCTAGTGAGCGGCTTCCGAGGCGAATGTGCCACCAAGGAAGCATTCGCGACTTCAAGAAACAGTGCATGTGTCACGATACCTGGTGTAAAATCATTGTCGCGTGTGTCAGCAAAGATGCCTAATTTCAAAGCTTCAACCATTCTCTGATATCTGGTCTCTTGCTCTTACACATGATTCTAACCTGGTGGGGCCAAAATCTCATAAGAACTCACCAAGTTGCTTACATTCATCTGCTATATAGGCCCTACTGACATTTCATTACAGTTCAATTTTTTGAGGCATGCTTCATCAAATAACTAGTTTTGCTCTTATCTTCCAATTTTTATTTTGATGATAGTATGATCATGTGAGACATTAGATAAACGTGTCATTCCCACCAGTCATGCCTCCTACCATGCAGTTCTGCATTCACAGTATGTTGCTAAATACATTTTAATAGCTTAGCAAGCTTCTTGCAGTGCTAACAGGGCTCTCGGTGGTGTTTCTAAGGTTTGTAAATGCCTATTAGGTAACTTTGTTTGCTGGCTTTGGATCAAAACTCTGTAGTGCTGCTTTAATTGTCCTTGTTGCTGGTAGACAGATGAGAACAAATGTCATTAACCCCTCTCTGCTTTCAGGATATTGCTGTTCTTCACACGCATGTCCCAGTGGGAGAGAGATTAATACACACACACACACACACACACAAAAGCACGCACACACACACACACACACACACACACACACACACACAAGCACATACTGTACTTGATTAACCCTCTCAGCGTCCTGAATGTCACCGCTCTTTGTCTGCACATCAGCATGCCACATGCTTACTCCGCTGAGCTTCAGAGCTAATCTAATAAAGCCGATGATGCTGGCTTATTAAATCTAGATGGGACATACGGGCCACCATGCGTGCAGACCCTCATTTTGGGGGGGCATCTGGTTAACTGTTGTTTTGCATCTGGATTTTTCCTTTTTTTGAATTATTATTTATTTAATCTGCATGGGAGATGCTGGTCTTTTGCCATCGTTCACCATGTGATCCTGGTGTACAGAACCTGACGTCAGTTGGACTAATAAATGCTCTGACATTTACAAACACAGAGAAGGAAGACGAGAAAAGCAGGCAAGATCATCATTAATACTGTATCAGGAACGGGCAACGCTGCAGAGCACAGGGAACGTTATCAATTTAGTAATCCCATTTAACACAGTTTGGACATGGAACAGAACATACAGTATATATGTACATAGACATGCAGTGTATGCATGCATTCATACAGTAGGTGCGTGTTATTGTTGTAAAATGTATGGCAGCTGTCACAGCACAACACATGCATATATTTTCCCATTCTACTGCATTGACAAGTGCTTGTATGCACTGTAGGTTTTAATGACTCTTTTTACGTAATCTCTCTCCTCTTGTTGCATCTGTGCCGAGCTGATTGAAAGTCGCTGCCAGTGTTTTGTCATTCATGTTATGCATGTTCTGTCATCGCACAGGCTCATTAGCCGCAATCACCCTTGGCTGGCCACCGCGGGCTGGCGGCTCGGGGAACGCGGCGCGTTGCTCCCCTCTTCGGTGTTTTTGTTTTCTCGCCCCGGCAAGTGGAGCACCGCCGTGCAGGTATTGTACTGCAGGGGTTCCCGTCATGCTCCCGTCGCCACGGGAACGACAGAGGAAGAGCGCTCGGGAAAACATTAATTGGGAGGCCTGTCTGCGAGACGCCAGAGAAAAAGTCAGCCTCGCATTCGATCACCGGCTCATCAGCCAGAGGAGGATCTGTCTGCCGCCTGTCATCAGACAAGCCTCAGCGCTCCTTCTCTCTCTCTCTCTCTCTCTCTCTCTCTCTGTCTTTTTTTTATTAAAGATTGTTGCGCTGTATCTCAAGGTCTTGTCTAGGCAAGGGAGAGAAATGAAAGGCTGCAGCCCATCCTGAGATAGCAGCAGGGATTTCTCTCTCACGCTGTACAAAATGGAACAGCCTTGTTCTCTCCCCTGCCCTCCCTTCCCCTCCCCTCCCCTCCCTTCCCTTCTCCACACACCATCCCATGCCACCTCATGTCAAATCTGTGATTTTTGTCCTGGCCCCCCAACCCCCCCAAACCCCCGACTGTCCCAGTGAACTAGTCTGCTCCATAACAGTAGGGGGAGCTAGGGCCCCACCCATCTGTCTGAGGTTGACAAACATGTCTGAGGACATGGTAATTGATTCTTCCATTTTCATATTTAGACACTGAGATAGTCCAAGAGTCCTGGTGAGTCAGCCTGTGCAATGTTGGGCATGTAGAGGAAGGGCCCCGTAAATTTCCAGTGTTAGCGATCTTAAGCCGCTTGTTTGCGTAAGCTTGTTTGGCACAGGCTCAGGAGAGAGGGGAGTCACCCGGCTTTTCGCGGGTCAGACATTTTTTCGAGGCGGAAGCCTCGTCTGCTGACCTGTATGTTAAATTGAGTTTAATTTTCCCGAGGAGTGCTCTTTGAAGCCAGAGCTCTGCCGCTTGAGGAATTTGGTTTGATCAGTTTTTTACTGATCAGCGCGAGGGGCGAAGTACAAGCCTGAGATCAGACAAGCCTCTTAGCCGCCGGCTTTGAAGTGTCAGTTCGTTTGTAGCTTGATTGCTGCGGAACATTGTTTTTGGGGTGTAATGTGATAGCAGTCTTGATTTCACGCCACATACCACACCAATATATAAATAAATTAATCATACATTACATGATTTTTTTTTTTTTGGCCTCTGTCTTTCTTTTTCTTTTGGTGTGTGTGTGTGTGTGTGTGTGTGTGTGTGTGTGTGTGTGATACCATAGACTTATCATAAATTTAAATGGTCTTGCTCCATTTCTGTTTGGGCTGTGTGCATATGATATGACTGTGCTTCCTCTGTGCGCACTTGTTTTCATTTATGTCACCCATAAAATGTGCCACACAAATGTGCCAACAATGAATCCAAGCAATGCATTAAGCCGTTGTTTTCATCAAATTTCATCAACAATATGCCATCTATTTGCATCTCATTTTGTAGCCTGGCGACTGGGCTGACCTGGAACGTTGTTCAGGCAGTGCATTATACCCCAAGAGAGGGGATGGAGAAGGGTGTTGGGGGTAATTATGACCAGGGTAATTACCGCTGTGACTGCCCTTAAATGAACACGGCCATTTTCTCTTGGGTGTATGTGTTTGTTTGTCTCCCTCTGTGTTTGCACTGAGAGTCTTCATGGGGACACTCTCTGTGCCTGGCAACCACACATGAGATGAGTCCTGAACGGGAGAGAAAATGTCTCTCTCTCTCTCCCTCTCCCTCTCTCTCTCTCTCTCTCTCTCTCTCTCTCTCTCTGTGTGTGTGTCTGTGTGTACATAGCAATAGGGTACATGCCATATTTGTGTGTGTGTGTGTGTGTGTGTGCGTGTGTGTCTGTGTGTGTTGTTAATATGTATGTGTGTGTGTGTGTGTGTGTGTGTGTGTGTGTGTGACTGGTGTGAGTGTGTATACTTTTTGATGGTTTATGCGGCATATTTTTGTGCCTGTGTGTGTGTGTGTGTGTGCATGGGGAGAGTGGTGTTGTGTGGAGAGGAGCGAGGGGTTTAGACTGAGATATAAATCTGGTTGTCATGACTGAAGGTTGCCGCAGCTATCTGAGATAGGATCTCTTCCCTGTGAAAATTGGTGTCGCCATGCGGCCCCCGTCAGTCCCTTGTGTCCACACACAAACACACCTTGTCATCTGACGGCTCAGCCGTTCCCCAACCACCCCCCCCCTCCCCACACACACACACACACACACACATAAACACACACGCTACAGGCAGTAGACACTCTCATCACTTCGTCTGCATTTTACTCGCCGTAAAGGGTCACACTTAACGCTGAGCACCCAAGGTCCGAGCCATGTGCTGCCTATATCACTCTGACAAATCGCCATGCCTGGAGATGCGCACGTCACATAGCATGTAAGCTTCACACAACAGAGGCACAACTGACCTTGATTTAAACAGCGCTAGCTGATGTTAGACCTGAGCATCCAATTTGAAGATCAACCTGAAGATAAACTAAAGGTAACCCTATGGGTAGAAATGGAGTTTGCTAATGGCTTGCCTTGTGAGACAGACATTCAACATGGCGGTTTAGCGACCAGCCTCACTATCTGAATACATAAAGGCAATATGTATGCTTTCATTCTTATTTTTCATTAAGACTAAGTAAGTACTAAGTACTACGACTCCATTCTCAAAGGATATGTAGCCCTGAACTTTGCCTTCACATATTTGATACAAATCCATATTAGGAAGCACATCCCTGTTCCATTTACTTCCGGAAGCTAGCAGCTCTGACGAACAGAGAGCACACTGGGTAATATAGTACGCTCTGTCATGCAGTGAATATTCATTCTTTTGTTCCCGTGTGCACACAGAGTGGAGATCTCCCCCCTGCCTGTGGGCCAGCTGGGAGCTATTAGCTGTGGCCGGCCGAACTGGCCAGAACCTGAGAGCCAGCTGGGCTCTTTGGAGTTGAATCACCAGGCTTTAGCCTTAGCATTAGCATCAGTCCACATGGGAGAGAGTGACTCTTCTCAGCGTGGAAATTCGGGACAAGATTGACTCTTTGTGATTTGTTGTAAAGAGCGCAGAATCTCCCTCTCTCTGTGTGTTTTTATGTGTGTGTGTGTGTGTGTGTGTGTGTGTGTGTGTGTGCGTGTGTGTGTATCTCTCTCTCTCTGTCAGCTGAAGAAATCTTTTGATCGCCTTTTTGCGATCTACAATAAAGAGTGCAGATATGCGAGTTTCACTCATTGGCAAGATTCTTTTTCTATATATATATTCAATCAGTTCAATTCAACAGAGCTTTATTGGCATGACAAAATACAAAATGCAAAATATTTCATCTTGCCAAAGCTTTTTTAAGTTGTACAGGTAATCAGTACATCAGTAATCTCTCTCTCTCTCTCTCTCTCTCTTTCTTCCTCAGATGAGGGGAGTTTGATGGTGCCTGTTTTTCTCTCCTATTTACACACACGCACAAACACGCACACAGTATTTCCAGGTAAAAGCAGTGCAATTAGCTACTTTTGTTAAGAGATTCTGGTTCAATGTGTTTTTGAGAAACACAGGTCACAAATGTTTCATGATTTTTGAGTGCCTGTGTGTCAGCAGATTTGGATGTTCCCAACTCTGTTCCATTTCTGTGCCAAGATCCACCACCTGAATATCAACACAAATATATCTGCTTTCATGTCATTCTTTCTTTATCAATTTATTACAACTTAAGTCACTATAAACAGCACATAACATAGTTATAAACAATAGGTGTTGATCCAATGTGTTTCACAAGAGATGCAAACAAGTAGGTAATTTAGAGAGGAGAGAGGAGTCCACAAATTGCAAGGTTTTATAAAAAGGAGAGTGATCCACTGTTAGCTTTAAGTCTGCAGACTATGTGGTCTCAGTCACCGTACTCTATGTAGGCTACAGTAAACACACATGCTCAGTGTTTCTGCCGTTGCCCCTGACAGCATGCTCATGGCATATCTACTAATGCCCTACTCATAAAACGCATGCTACAGGTGGGCCAATTACGAGCATTCATTGGCCTTTCAACTTTACCTGCGTAATTAATTGTGCAATTAATTCAATACCTACATTAAGTCCTGGGACAGAGCAAAGCAATTATATTATCTGTCTGTAACATTTGTTAAGACTCTCTTTCTCTTAGCTTAGATATAGCAAACACTGTGATTTGTGTGTGAGTGTGTGTGTGTGTGTGTGAGAGAGAGAGAGAAAGAGAAAGAGAGAGAGAGAGAGAGAGAGAGAGAGAGAGAGAGAGAGAAAGAGAGAGAGAGAGTGTGTGTGTATGTGAGAGGGAAGGGAATATATCTCAACCAGGCAATTACAGTGTGGCTCCTGGTTAATGATGTGAAATTAAAACAAAAATTGCATTGTGCATGGGGCCTGGACTTTACTCTTTGGCTTGTCATGCTAATTACAATGTTGGCTGGACTGGAAACAATGGCTGGGCCACCCATTTGAAACATGTCTTTATGTTGCACAGTGACACAGTCTGTGTGTCTCTCTCTCTTTCTCTCTCTCTGTGTGTGTGTGTGTGTGTGTGTGTGTGTGTTCCTCTATGTGACTTACAGGTGGATTCTGTGGTTGGTCTGCAGATTTCACTTCATCTGCATCAGCAGGGGCAATTCTCCTCCTTCCCTTCCCTTCTTTCTCCTCTCCTCCACTCTCTCCTTTTCGATCCCTAGTTCTCCTCTCCTGCTCCTCATTCTTTTCGACGCTCCCTTCTTCTTTCTCTTTTACCTCCCCTCTTCTCTGCTCCTCCATTCTCTCCTCTACTCTCTCCTCCTCCTTCCTTGTCTTGTTTTCTCCTCCATCCTTCCACTCCTCTTCTTCCTTCAATCTTCTACCTCCACTCTTCTCTTCTCCTCCTCTCTCTCTCTCTCTCTTCTTTTCTCCTCTGCTTCCCACTCCTCTCTTTTCTTCTCCTCCTCTCCCCTCTTTCTCTACCGTTCTTTTCTTTTTCTCATCACCTCTTCCACTCCTCTCTACTCCTCCTCTCCTCTCCTTCGTTAGCGCTGGTGAGTTCTGGCTGAGTGGGTGGGTGGTTGGGAGGGGGGGGGGGGTTTGAGGAGTTCAAGTCTCTTGTATTGCATATCAATGCCATAATGACCCCCTGTGTCCTCTGGCGTTCATATTTCTGAAGCCATCTTTAATTAGCTCGAGCAAGACGACATGAATCACATCCTAATGCATTTTTTTTGTCTGATGACATTTTTTCGAGGGCGGGTAATTAAATATGTCAGATTCAAGAAGGTCTGCTGGGGATAGAGCTAGAGTAGTGTGTGTATTGACTCATATTCCACTATTTAAATGCGTTAGATTTAGATTTAGAAATTGCTTAGATTTGTGTGATATAGGTCTGTGAGATGTTGTGTGATATAGGCCTATGTGCAGTGAATATATTTTACACCTACTAAATGCATACAGTACTTGTTTGTGTTGAGAATAATGGTGGAGTCCCCTTAAAACAAAAATTGCATTGTGCATGGGTCCTGGATTCTTTGGCTTGTCATGCTAATTACAGTGTCGGCTGGACTGGAAACAATGGCTGGGCCACCCATTTGAAACATGTCTTTATGAGACAGTCTCTCTCTCTTTCTCTATGTTTGACTGGCTTACAGTAGATTTATGTTGTGCGATATATGTAAATGGGGGGGAGGGGGGGGGGGGGTCTGGTTTCACAGAATTAAAATGCATAGACCCTCGACACTGATTCTCTTATGACCCTAACTTCCTTTTTCATTCTTGAGAAATGGACCCCTTTTCTGTTTAGTTTGTTTCAATTTACACAATGGTGTGACAATACTTTATATAGTAACAAGAACAATCCATTGTTGTTTCACTGAATCAAAAGTAATGCTTAGTAGTGTAATGCTTCAGTATTTTTAATGTTTTACTGATAACCAGATTTGACCATAACTAAAGGATTCCACCATATTAGAACACCACTACATTAGTTTAATTCATTTACTTCAAGATTGACATGTAAGATGTGGATCTTTAATGTAGCCAATCTGCTTCCTTTAGCTCTTCTTAGTTGAACATTATCTTAAATCAATGCCTTTGCTTTAATAGCAGCCAAAGACCTTCTCCTAGGCCCATTGGCAGACATCTGAGGACTTAAGCTGTGAGTTAAGTGGGAAGTTTCCAAGCATAAGTTTACTGATTGCGCTGGGCCTTCTATTTCACCCAAAGAGTATAGACAAACCACAGCAACCTACTGATTAGACTAATGATATAGCCAGTATCTACACTAGGTTTCTTTGAAATATGTCATAGAAGAAGATCGAAGACCAAAGACCGAGCTCAATTTAGTCTCTTTCAGGTGCAAGCATTCAAAGCATGGAACTCCAAGATGATCAGATGGCCTAATTGCTACTAAAAGAAAATATCCCCTGCAAATGATGCACAAAGATCTCCCAACAGCACTGCAAATTGGCCAGTAATTGAGTCCTAAATGGTTTTCATGGCAATATGCCCCGTGATAGAAGTCAAGCTTCTGTCTCTCTCTCTCTCTCTCTCTCTCTCTCTCTCTCTCTCTCTCTCTGTCTCTATTAGAAGCAAGTTTCCATCTGTGACTATCTGCTCCTGAGAAGAAGATGTAGGCCAGAATCTGGTAAAGCGGCACAGAATGCCATTTCAAGTCGAATATCCAAGGGTAAACATTTTGATTAAGGAATTCAGTGTGAAATGATGTCTGCACAGCATGGGGTGCGACAGTCCTTTTTGCGGTGACATCGGAGTGGGGCCATCTTTGAGAAACTTCCAGACATAAGAGTACTACAATGAGCACAGTGTTGGTGGGAATCAGTAACTAATCTTTGGGTGTGTGCTTTCGGAAAAAAAAAAAAATGTTGAAAATACATCTTATTTCATCTCCAGGCAAATCCGCCCCAAAAAAATCAGATCAACTGAGGACAACTCCAGATACCGATGTGGAATGGTGTGTGTGTGGTGAGGGAGTTATAGGGGGTAGGAAAAGGGAAAAAAAAGTGTTTTCTGAAATAATTCTTAATGGAGGTCTGGGGCTTTTCACAGTCATCATTTTTAGCTGTCTGTCTGCCGTGCATATTCCCCTCTCTCTTGTTCTACTTTCAAAAGCGTTTTTCCTGACAAAGGCGTGGATGTGGCAGCGGCGGTTAGATGTGCTCCTGGCAAGTCATGTTTCCATACTCCATTAGCCTCCCTCACCACTCCCCCTCTCTCCACACACACACACCTCAGCATACAGTACTTCATCCCATGCCACTTTGTTTGCTGTGTTTTCCTTTTTCCCCTTCCTCTTCCTCCTCTTCATACACAGGCTAGAAAAATAGCTCTGTCTCTGTGTGTGTGTGTGTGTGTGTCTGTGTGTGTGTGTGTGTGTGTGTGTGTGTGTGTGTGTGTGTGTGTGTGTGTGT
>JASCQY010000002.1:18327259-18338070 GCA_030264315.1 Sardinella tawilis
AGCCAGTAAATGCGTCCATTTCTCAGATGTTTGTTATGATATGGTAGTGCTATTCCCATTTCAGTCAGAATTAGTTTCGTTATCACCATCCGGAGGTCTGTATTTTCATTAAATTGCCAAAACAGCAAGTGATGATGTCATCACGTAGCTCTGCCAGTCACGTTACTTCCTGAACTCAACTGGCTTGTTTTGCTAATAGACCATTTTTGAGTGGACGTCATAATAGCTTGAATTCCACTTACTGGTTGCAGAGAAAACATTTCTCTCATAGACTTCAATGTAAAATCCCGGACTTTCTTGATCATATTAGAGCATGACTTGATGTATCTGATAAGGTTTTACCAACGCTATTTTGACACCATCTGAGTATAAATCTGACATATTGTTTCTGCTAGTAGAGTAACTAACTAATAGGCTAATTTGCTGCTTTGCTGCTACACATCAAGTCTGAGGCAAACCATCCCCCTGTTCAATAGAAACAGATTCAATCAACCAATCATGATGATACTTCTTATTAGACTGTTGTTTTGCACCTCATCTTATCTAAACACTGTGGCCCTATTGGGGGCCTTTGTAACATTTAACATTATTTACAGTTAAATAAATAAATAAATAGATAAATAAATAAATAGATAAATAAATAAATTCCATTTTGACAAGCGGGATCCGTCAGTGCTTCTTCAGAATCACTGCACGTGTTGAGAAGATTCCTATTTAGGCCGTGCTATTGACAGAGACTGAGGCTTTTTCATGTTGGGTATGTATTACACAGTAATTGGTCTCTCCTTGACATTTCTACTGCATTGTATCCTGCTGTCAGACTGAGGACGGCCTCAGATGAAGAGTTGCTGTGTCCTTCCCCTGCCAAAACATCCATTAATAATAGGCAGCAGCTGTAACTGTGCTTCTAATCTTCTGTTCTATTTTTTTTTTTTTTGCTTCATCTCCAATCTTTGATATATTTTTCCATTCTTATAACTGTTCTAGTGCATTTCTCCTTATGATTTTTGTATCTAAACCATGTTAAGGAGGAGCTCGTAAGGAGGGTTGACAGTCGTTACTAGGTAAGCTCACTTCTTGATTTCTGAGGCCTCCTTACAGTACCTCTCACATACTGTGTCAGAGGTGGTCTGGCCCAGTGATTCCCCGCACACTTGGCCCAAACGATTATGGTCTGTTAGTGCCCCATTTGTGGTAGCCACTATGTGGATAACATGAGGCCTATGACAGACCCATGTCATATGACTAGAGCTGATGTCACACAGTCGTTTTTTTGTAGATACAATGTGTACATTTTTGTATCTACGCTTTTCTAACTACATTTTTCCAAATTCTCAATTTCTACCAAATTAACTCTGTACCAACAAGTGCAACTTGTCTCATGCCTTGCTTTGCTGTAGAGTGGGTGTACACTTATGGTATAATTTTGTGAAAGTTCAGCTGAGTCAAGTGCTCTGTTAAGATTTGGTCGATCTCGAGGGAGAGCCCCCCCCCCTCCCGGTTTCTTGTGGAGTCCCACTTGGAGAATGTGTTGTTTACCGGCTATCCCCATTGTTGTGTGCAGTGTAAGCAGATTAATTGCGATTTTTAGGATGTGGGAGGCGGCTCACTCGAGGCCCAATTGCAGCCATCTGTTTGGGGGTGGTTTTTAATTGGTCGTGGGACCACTTCCCCTACCGAAAGGGTAGCGGAGCCTTCGTGGGGAATTTCGTGGCACTGAATGCGATGAGTATCACTAGAGTTTCCACGGCTAAGCTGTGTGAGCTCCCATGCCACATACGCTACATTACAGCTACATAAGCAGTGTTTATATGCTCCATTTCATTTTCTTATAACAACAGGTACCGTATGACTATCAGTCTTATAGATCAACGTCAGCTGTCACAAGATCACTTCATCAGATACCGTATGATGGTGATATTACAGATCAAAGTCAGTTGTCCCAACATAACTTAAAAAAAAACATCCGTACATATTACTGTACAGTAATATTCATACATAGTTAGTTTGCTTTGGAGTAAATAATGTCTTCTATCAGCACTGATGTTTCGCAGCACAGAAACTGATGCTGGAGCTAAGAGCCTTTGCATCTCATTTCTATGCATTAGTCACCCTCAGAAATATTTTTGACCCTGCATTAGAGTCACATCAGAAAGTGCATTATTTTCAACACTGATGCTCAGAACAGAGCAGCATCCTTTCTGAATGATGATTTGATTCCTCTCTCTCTCTCTCTCTCTTTCTCGCTCTCTCTTTCTTTCCCTTTCTCTCTCTCTCTCTCTGTGCTTCTGTCTCTTTTTTTGGGCAGAAGCGCTGCGGGGGCAGAGGACAGTCGTTTCCTGGTGGCCTGTGCAGATGTTTCTCCTTCTCCTGCACGGCAAGGTGATGAGTGACCCAATTAGCCCCAGTGTTCTTGCGTTGTAAGGATCTCCAACACGGCTCTCCTGCAGCGGATCACAGACATATGGCGGAGCCGGTGGACAGCTGTGTTTGTTAAGCACTGGAATTAAAGTGACCTCTGCGAGTGTGGCCTCAGCCTCCAAGCCCAGCTCCACAGTACATAAATAGAACAGAGCAGTGGTGGCCTTTCGCTGCCTGCCTGCCTGCCTGCCTGCCTGCCCGGTGTGGAGACCATAAAGCATGTGATGGGCACATAAAAGGATATATACCACGTGCTGCGCAGAGCAGAACATGGAGGATGTCATAACCAGCTCTGCCTTGAATCTCAGGGCAGCATCGCATGAAGGACGCACTTCTGCAGGGGCGTATGTCATTTCGCCTTGCGCATCATGACACAGCTGCGGGAAGAAGCATGTTTTTATTTGTAGTTCACACTCTATACCACTCAACCCAGATTGCCATTCACTAGGGAAATGTATCCATCCTAAAACAGACTAACCAAACTCATAGATGTATCCAGTTAGATAAAATATCATAATTAAATATTCCAAAATATTCCATAAGTAAATGTCCCAAAATTCCAATTTAATGATAAACATTACTCCACTATCTATATTTGCTTGCTGTGAACTAGGCCCTCAAAATCTTGGCTGCTCTTAGCAAACATTCACAGTGGGCTTTAAGCAAAATGCTGAACACTTTGGCAAACATTTGCCTGTTTTAAATGCACCTCACATTCAGGTCAAACCTGGGCTGTTTCTGGACTAAACATGTGCCCTAATCTACCGCTATATCAGGTACTAGCGATAACCTCTTGAGACGACGGCGCTGCCTTCGCTCTGATTAGGACCCCTTGTGTCTTTGACCTGGCAATGTCACCACCGTGGGACTTCTGTCTACACAGCCGAGGGTCGTGTAGCCACAGGACCCTGTGGAGAACAGTGGAGCCGGCTATAATTCTTCTCATTAAGCAGGGAGATATTCACCTTGCGTGGCATGCTGGAAATCAAGAGGGGAAAGTCAGACACACTTCATCTCTTATAGGTAACATAATCAACCTTTCAAAAGAAATGGAAAGAGAGAAAAAGAGATGAGAAAAAAGGAAGTGAACTGAAGTGAAATAAAATGAAATGAATGATTAAGTGAAAAAAAAGAGAAAGAAACTCGGTTTTCCGTCACAGTGATTCTGATGAAGATGTAATCTACACACATTCATCCTGCTGTTTAATATGGTTTTTTCATTGTGGCCATAGACCTGTGATGAAGGCTGGTTATGTGGCATCGTGCGCGTGACTAAACGACTATCCTGCTCGGTCTTAATGGAGCTCGTTTGCCAAAACTCAGACATGCGCGAAGACATTTCGTCTCCCATCTGTCCCTCACCTGAGGGAGCACCAAACATTATCGCCATGGAGATAGCCTCCACCTGTTTTCTTAAGAAGCCCTAGGCCTACCAGTCTTTAAACAAACCACACCAGTCCTCCATAAACCAGGTATGCATTTAATTTGCTTGCAAGCGAGGCCTTGCATGTTTCAGTCGTAAAACCATGCGCTTCATTTGTCTTTCCTCATTTCCTGCTTTCCCGTAACCTTGTCCAAAATAAGCGCTAATTAGTCATGCGCTAGTTGTGCAAGACCCACTAAATGCCAACGTCATCATTACCCGCCTGGAATATGAAACTGAATGTCACCGTAAAGATCAAAGCTGCAAAAGGTAATATGTTAAAAGAGACACAAAATGCTCCGGCGCTCAGATGCACATTGTGCATTTTACAATACCTGCCATATGCCATGACCGGGAGCACAACAAAAGGCACAGCGACCAGCGTATGTTGTAGGTGTTCAAATCACCTGTCCCTAGCAATGCACTTTATGGAGCAAAGTATTCTGTATGCTGAGTATGTGCGCTACATTGCCAACAGATTGACTTGGACCTCCTCGTACAACATTCCTCATCTCCCGGTGCTGGCACCAACCGTAAGATCCTTTCCTCGCCGCGCCGCGCCGAGCCAGCATACACATTCCCTTATGCTTTTCCCAAGGTTGCTATGGCAGCAGTGATGTAGCAAGGGATGTGGTCATGTGCTGGACTATGGGAATGGCTCTATATAAAACCTCCCCCCAACTCACACACACACACACACACACACACATACACATACACACACACACACACACACACACACTCACCCACCCCTGCTGTGCGGGAGTCAGGGAGTCCATGCTCAGAGCTAAATGTTATCAGTAATCTGAAATGACCTTGTGTCACATCTGTGGTCCGCGCCTCTCTCAAGATGTGCCGTCCTCAATCTCCCTCCAATGGATATGAGACTTAAAGAAATAAATAAACAAATGTCCCACGCAGGCTTTTGCTTTTGCTCTGCTTTCCTTCCTGTCCCTCTCCTCACCTCTCCTCTCCTCTCCTCTCTTCTCCTCTCCTCTCCTCTCCTCTCCCCTCCCTTCTCTTCCTCCAGCATCTCTGCTGTTTCTCTGTTTGAGGCAACTACTATGTGCGCTGACTAGGATGGGCTCTGGCCAATTATGCCTTATTGAATCACAGCAGACAAGCACTGCTGGTCATTACAAAATAAGAATAAAACAAACAAGCCTCAAAATCAGATACAAACAGACAAGCCCAAGCCCATGCTAGTGGTTGGTCCCCCCAGTGTGATGTTTCAAATAAATCACTCAACTCACCAATGAGCCTTTAAAAAAAATGGTGCATGGCTGAGAGCATTGGTAAATTTGTGCATTCACAGAACATCTTGTTTGATTCAAGCAATTAATTTCCAATTCCGCTAATTGCAGTTAATTTAAAGAGTCCCTGGGTGCATTTCAGCTGTAGTCAACCAAGACCAATGTTAGCTTGAGATTAATCATTTTGGCAGTCAGCAATGAGGTTCGAAAAACAGACCACGTCCCCAACACACATCCAACACCAAACAAAAAAGAACTAAAAGAAGGAAAGAAGAATTAGGAAAGAAATGCCTTCATTTGTTTATCATTGTTTATTGTTAGTATTATTACGCTGACACTAATGTTGAAATGTCGCACAGTACAGTAGTTTCCCTTTCTGTCTGCACTACGTATTTGCTAGTCTCCTTGAAAAGTCTCTCCATCTTTCTCCCAACTCCACAACTACAAAGTAGCATCCTTTCCGCCAACATCAAACCACAGGTACTGGGACTACAGGCGCGATGAGGCAGCGGCTCTCTCAGTCGGGGATTACGGGCGAATAAGGAGCCACAAGAGGAGCTCAGCTCACCTTCTGGGCTGGAGAGGAATGAGCTGTCGTCCTCTGTCTGTCCTGCTGGAGCAGGGACCACCTCAGGGACTACCACCTCATCAGTTTTGTTTCTCTCTCTCTCTCTCTCTCTCTTCCTCTTTCTCTCTATCTCTTCTTCTCTCTCTCCTCTCTCCCTGTACTGACTCTGGCCCCATCAGTTCTTTCTCTCTCTCTCTCTATCCTTTTTTCTCTTCTCTCTCCCCATCTTGACACTAGCCCCATCAGTTTTCTCTCTCTCTCTCCCTCTCTTTTTCCTCTTCTTTCTCTTTTCTCTCCCCATCCTGACACTGGGTCCTTCGCCCCCCCCCCCTTCTCTCTTTTTTTTTCGTCTTTCCCTGACACTGCCCCATCCTCCATTTTTCAGCACGGTCATCCATTTCCAGCGCCACGGTTTGGTCGTCATGCGGCATTGATTCATGGGAATGAAAGAATGTCACAGGTAGCCGCAGCGAGACCCTCCGCTCCTTCCTGTGGAAATAGGGATTTAATCGAGCCAATGTGTTTAATTACGCCGGTATGCCGGCACGGCCTTTACCATCCCATCCCTCCACCTGCCTGGTTACGTAATTGGGGAGAGAGCTGGTGCCAAGCACACTTTGGCCGTTATCCTCCTAGCTGGGCCGATCTGCCATAACGGGGGTGTTTCGTTTTTTTCTTCTTTTTTGCTCCCCCCCCCCCCCCCTCCTAAATCATCTACTGAAAAGCATGTCTGCAAAGCAGCAAGACAGCAAGACACAAAATCTGATCCACACACAGATAAATCTCCCCGCACAGCATGGCGAAAAGAGAAGAAAAGCACTGCAAAAAGCCAGTCCCAAATAAATATCCGACGTCGTAGAAAAGCCTGACATCCACAGCTCCCTTACTGCCACTTCTTTTTGTTCTTGCAATGACAGCTCCTGAATGGACGACAGAGAAACAGTGCCCCAGAGGCCACGTGATTATGCTATTATATGTTTCTGGGTATGGTGCATGATGGTGCTGTCCGGCTGTGCAAATTCATATATTTTGATGGGTCAATATTTCTTTCTCTTTCAATTTCATTTTTTTTTCCTTTGCTGTTGTTGTTGTTGATGTTTTTTTATTATTTATTATATTTTCCCCTACTCTAGTATACATGATTTTTAGATTCAGGTGTACTGTGAGAAACATAAGATCTGATAAGAAACCAGTGCTTATATCGCAAAAACAAAAGCATTAGGTGCAAAAAAAAACAAAACGAAACAAAAACAAAACATTACAGTGACATGTGGGCGGAATTGTGCCGAGCTACAAAAACATGTGTCCGTGGCATTTGTGTGCAGCGGCGTGTGTTTGTCAGGGACAGCGTGTTTTCTCGGCGCCCGACTCGACACACGGCCGCACCGACGGCGGTGACTGATGCTAACGCGTGTTTATTTGACCAGCAGGGTCTGTGAGTGTGTCATCACCAAAGCCTCATTCTGTGCCCGTAATGAAACTATAAATCACAATATCGATGTGCCTCTCCCTGACACACAATGCTGCTGCGCTCACCCAGTTTTTTTCCCCCCTCTCAAACTAATGCATCATATTAGTTCCTGGCTGTCTGTTGAAGGGACTGCAGCTGAGCGCCTGTTCCAACCCCACCCCCCCTCAAATGCACGGGTCTGGAGGAGGGGAGGGCATGGAAAGATGCTACCTCTCCACAGCTGCCGCAGAAATTCATTTTTTACGTAACCGGGGCGGATCAAATTTGGAAATATTGATGGAAATCCCTCCGTGTCTTGTGAGTGTCAAGCATTCTGGGGTTACATGTCCCTATACACACACACACACACACACACACATACACACAAGCTTGTTAGCATTCGCTCATCACCACACTTTATCTGTTCAAGTTTGGTCAAAAGCTAAAAGCTTGAGTTTTGTTTGGTGTGAGAGAAGGGCCAGTGCACCACTCGAGTCTCCAAGTGTCACTGCTCTGCTCCACCCTCCTCCTCTCACTCCTCCAGGGCCCTGTCCTGGTCCCGGACGGGTAAACCGGATTTGTGGGGAATGTTGGGGTCCAGCTCTCTCCCTTTGTAGACCTCTAATCTCTCCTCCAGTGTGTGTGGGTGTGGGTGTGTATGTGTATGTGTGTGTGTGTGTGTGTCTGTGTGTGTATCTGTGTTTGCATGTGTGTATGTGTGTATGTTTGTGTGTATGTGTGTATGTTTGTGTGTGTGTGTGTGTGTCAGCAGGCTACAGTGCAGAAAAGTGCCGATGGAGTTTCTGTGGTACTTCTGCTGGACTAAGCAAGGGGAATCCAATCTCACAGCTGGAAAAGGGGGCCAGGCCCTTTCATCTGGTGGCTATGTGTGTGTGTGTGTGTGTGTGTGTCTGTATACCTG
This sequence comes from Sardinella tawilis, assembly GCA_030264315.1. Lineage (NCBI taxonomy): Eukaryota > Metazoa > Chordata > Actinopteri > Clupeiformes > Clupeidae > Sardinella > Sardinella tawilis. Next base: position 18,335,297 of record JASCQY010000002.1, read on the forward strand.
CCTCAGATTGTCCTATGGGCCTTGGCACTGAGTCCAGCCCGATATCCTGCACTTCAAGGGCCTCCCTTTTTTATCCTCCACCACACCACACACACACACACACACACACACACACAGAGAGAGAGAGAGAGAGAGACAGAGAGAGCACGCTGTTTGTTCTTTAGTTCATAGTGTTCCTTCACAGGGCGACGATCACAGTGAGACACACAGGTTCTGTGATACACCCACACAGTTTCGAGTGCTGGAAGCTCCTCACAGGCTGCCCAGAGTGTAAAAGCTCCTGCCATTCCTCCTCCACTGGACAAGATAGCACACTCTCTCTCTCCCTCTCTCTCTCTCTCTCTCTCTCCCTTTCCCTCTCTCTCTCTCTCTCTCTCGCTCTACTGCTCTCCCCCGCTTCGCCCAATGCTCAGAATCCATCTTCAGAAAAGGATCATTAGTGTTTTTTTTTTCTTTTTTTGTTGTTGGTGGTGTTTTTTTTTTTTTTTTGGCCTGCGCTCATTTGGGCCTTGCTTTCGTCGAGATGGAAGTGCTGGAATGCCAAAAGCTCCCTGCTCACCATTTCCCTGCTCAGATCAAATTGGTCACGCGGAGAAACATAATTATTTTACCACCTCTGCATGTTATATCAGCAGTGGAAAAAAATGGCTGAACATACAAACAGTGTGGTTCATTAAATCGCTGTACTACAAACATCTGGAGGCACGGGAAACGCAGGCTTACGGCAAGGTAGCCCATGAAAATTGGTGATGTATTTATATACAATCCCCACTACTGTTTATATTCAGTGTATATATATATATATATATATATACATACATATTAATCTATTTTGGTGCTTATGTACACCACATATTGTGTGCTGTAAACTGAATATGTAGAGAGAAATCACTGACTGAAATAATTTCCCTGTCTTGCCTGGTTGTAGGCTAAAGAGAGCATTTTCCTCTTCACAGCATTGTCTGGTCCCAACAGATGTTTCCACTCTTTTAATCATCAATAGAGATGAATGGCGTCTCCTCTGTCAAGTTTGGATGTCATTTTCAATGTGTAATAATTATGTGTGCAAGCTTGACATTTGGTGTAGGAGAAAATGTGGCACTGGGGCCATTTACTTGCCATGACTATGAAATTCAAAAGGCAAACTAGTTGTCAGATAGCTACAACCACACACACACAAACCCATAACAAAACAAAACATGATTCTGACCTTCAAGTGAATGCTGTAAACTTCTTTCAAATGCTGTAAACTACTGTATCTTTCAAAATGTTTGAAAAGCTACAGTATTACTCACAGTCTCTTGCAGTGCACATACTGTACTGCCCTCTATGAGAGAATACCTAAGGACTATTTTTTTAAGAATAAGAATTTAAGGACAATTTAAGAATCTCTTATTCATTTCCATGATGGAAAACACTCTCAATGCATCTAAAAGGAGCTCTGCATCTGATTCTGACTCGATGCCCTTTCCCTGAGTATGAAAATGTTTTTTCTTTGTAGTGTAATATTCCTTTGGAGCAGGCTAAAGAAATATGGCAACGTAATTCTGGAAAACAAAGGCACTATTGTCTTTGAAACAACAGGCCATTATGCAAGTCTATTATCTTCTTTTTGAGTCAAGATGTTTTGCAGAAGGTATCGTGACGTGATTTGTTTTCCAGTGCTGTTTTGCTTGGGAATGTTTTTCTCCACTGATTCTCTGTTAACACAGAAGCAAACACATCTGTTTTCTTTATTTTTGTGATTTGAAAATAGAAAACTATTTCCTTGCTGTAATAAAATCGGTTTGTCTTTATTAATGTAGTGAATATGCAGCTGGAAATTCATTGATGCTGAACCTAAATAATGACCAAAGGATTGTTTCCAGTGAAAATGTACGCTACGTAATCAGTAATATAATACATTCAGCACCGAAGTTGTCAGCTGCTTCCAGTGTCTACAGCTAATGACAGTGCAAAGGATGGGCCAGGTGAGTATCAGAAGAATAGAAAATGGTCACACATTAAACCTGTATACCAGCATGGGATAACATTTCCTTATCACAACCTGGCACTACACCAAAACCCCAAGCAAATCAGGCCTACACAGTATGCGCTGTACCGTACATTGTAGTGGTGACCCACATCAGAACAGACTCTGAGCCAAGTTATTAGCCACAGTGCATAGAATTGGCTGATTCTCTGAGACTGTAACGAGCAAGTGGTGGAATTACCCTGAAGTTTGATGTAAACCACAATTAGTAGCAGAGGGGTATGAATGGAAGGAGGAGGCAGAAGGGGAGAATCCACTGCATTCAGGCCAAACACAGCGCCACAGTGAGTTGGTATGTTGGCTCTCAAACAATCAAATTTTGAGTGCTTTCAAATTCAAAGGGACTGGGAAGGGACCAGTGTCCCACAGGGGGGGGAGAACAGGCTTCCCGTTAATTAACTGTACTGCCCAGTTCTTCCCCCATCTTTCCTAGTTTTGCCAAGCTGGCTCTCTCCTCTATTTTCTCTCCTTCCGTCCATCTCTCTCTCTCTCTCTCTCTCTCTCTCTCTCTCTCTCTCTCTCTCCCTCTCTTCTTCTCGCTCTCATTCCACTCTGACTCTTCCTCCCTCTCTTCCTCCCTCTGTTTCTCACCCTTTCTCTATCTGTCTCCCTCCATCCTGCACCCTTTGTCCCTGCTTCTCTTCCTCACTCATTCTTCTCTCACACTCTCTCTCTCTCCCTCCCTCCCTCTCTCTCTCTCTCTCTCTCTCTCTCTCTCTCTCTCTCTCTCTCTCTCTCTCTC
>JASCQY010000002.1:18360766-18373573 GCA_030264315.1 Sardinella tawilis
GTGTGTGTGTGTGTGTGTGTGTGTGTGTGTGTGTGTGTGTGTGTGTGTGTGTGCATGTGTGTGTGTGTGTGTGTGAGCGCACGCGCAACACTGACACTCTCTCTTTGTAATGTATGTGAAGCCTGGGGAACCCACTGAAGAATGGGTGGTAGTGTGGTCGGCTTGGTGCTGTCAGTGACGCGCTAAAAGGTCAGGAGAGACAGATTGCAGGTGGAGAGTGGGAGAAGGAGTTTCTTAAAGACAGCCCAAACTAAGCCAGCCCTCAGTCACGCTGAATGGATGGGAAGATTTTTGGGTGCATGTTCTTCTCCAAGAGACACACCCCATGCTGCTCAGTGTGTGGATGTGTGTCTGAGTGTGTTTGTGTGTGTGTGTGTGTGTGTGTGTGCGTGTGTGTGGATGTGTGCACATGCATGTGTGAGCGATAGAGAGAGACCAACAGAGAGAATGTGTGTCTATGTGTGTGTGCATGAGAGAGAGACCAACAGAGAGAATGTGTGCCTATGTGAATGTTTGTGTGTGTGTGATTGTGTGTGTGTGTGTATGTATGTCAGTGTGTGTGTGAGTTTGCGCACCCCTCTGAGGCAAAAATGAGCATCTCTGATGGCAGCATGAAGCAGAGATCAAAGATGAAAAATATGAGTGGGCTTATTTCTTTGTGATAAGGACATCCAAAAGTTTCTAAATGCATCATTGAAATCACTGATTGCCATTTTCTGTCTTGGCAGATATTTGAAAAACTCTCTGTAGATGTCAAAAGCCAAACGTCTTATATTTCATCCCCTGCCTCATCTGTCTCAGCCACAGAACAGCATGAAACAGTCTGTCTGTCATCCAACTGCCGTATAACAGAGGAGCTGCCGAAGTGTTATCGTACGTCAGGACTGACAGTGACGCGGCGACTTCTGTGCACTTTAATGAGGTTTTACACAAGACCTATGGGTCTGTGGGTTAGCAAGGCACAATAGGAGGATGTGCCTGTAAATTATATGGTTTGCTGTCAGATCCTGCTCTTTTGATATAGGCTCGATAAATCAGCTATACGCTCTGGGCACTGGACGTTAGGAAATGTCATTAGGCTTGGATCACTAACTGATAGAACACTGGCGAAGAGTACTTGGACTAAAACTGTCACTGACACTTTTGTTATTTGAGTAATTGCTGGATAACTGACAAGACTAGAGTTTGAATTTATTCTGTTCATTTGGCCCATCTAGAAGGCTTGGCTTAATGACCGATATAGCACTGAGTGAATGTAACTGGACACTTACTGAGATGCATGGATGACGTCACCCTGCAAGAGACTTTGTACTGACTCCAAATCAGAAGCTCTGGGTTAATGGAGAGGTCTGGTCTATGCTCAGCAAGGACAGCTGCCTTCCAGTCTGGAGACGCTAATGAGTCCAGATAGGACCAGTACAGACTCAGAAAATCAATAAAAGCGGCCAAGAGGCGGCACAGGGAGAAAGGTGGAATCTTTAGCTACAGTTGCTCCTGCACCGCCCGCATGTGGAGGGGGCTAAGGCTAAGGAGCATCGCAGCTTATAAGGGAAAAGGCCAGAGTGTGGGGGTGGTGCTTACTGTACTTCTCTCCTTCAGAGGAGCTGAACTCCTTGTACACTTTGAGAACTGCTTTTAAAGGTGAAATCCAATAAGACTCAATTCCATAGCTGAGTTGTTTGAGGTCACTGAGTGCTGTCTGTTGGAAAAACAACCAGAAAATTTCATGCAAAATAGACAGAATAGCACACTGGCAACTTACAATATAATACATTACTCATAGTTATATAGGCTACTGTATTTTGTTTGGCCTACCTGTAGTAATTAGACAACCCAGATGAACGCAAGAGCTGGGCATCATTTCTGGTCGTATCTGTACCCCCTTTGGTGACAACCAATGCCCCGTGTTGGCACTGTAGCGACAACTGTGCCCCCTGTTAGTAGGGTATTTTGCCATTGCCTTTACATTCATAGATAAGTTTGGTGTTGTTTCAGTTGGTTTTCAGATACACAGTCTAGTTACTACAGGTAGGCCAAACAACATATATAACTATGAGCAATTTTTAAAGCTTTACAAATGAAAACTTACTGTATATTGGGGACTATAGCAATGACAATCAGCAAGACTTGACCATAGCCATATCCCTTCTACTGTACGTGAGAGAGGATTTAAGCTCGTCACATGCTCTCACTCTTTTTTTTCTTCTTCGTTTTGATACTGCAGTCAAAATCCACATTTTCAAATCAGTTAACACACAGGCCTAAACAAATGCACTATGCCCAAAATTACACATTTTGTTTGGCAAAGGGCTCAAATGATGACAAAATGCAGCAAAGGCAAATTCATGCTTCAAACAACACATCTTGTGGTCAGGTTTGTGTCCTTTCTTCAAGTACTGTAGTGATCCAGTATATAGTTTGGAAAATGTCTATGAAAGCTGTGTCAAATGTTTTGGAAAAAGGGTGTGGAAAAAAGGTGCAGTGAAAACCTTTTACATGTAACACAAAGATGAAAGGATGAGTTCTTTCTGCTGTACTACCTAAAAGAAAAAGAGGATGACGTGGATCCCAGTTTCATTGTAAAGCATCTTCGCAATCAAGGACTGTAATACTCATGTGAATACTCACTGAAGCGCTTATCACACTGAAAGCCATCAGTTTTACCAATTAATGTCATTTGAGTGGAATCATCACACAAGGCATCATTATAATGAACTGTCTTTACTGTAACACATCACCCAAAAACTATTTCATCATTAAAAAACATTTACTTCACTGTTTATGAGGACCTGTAATTACAGTACATTTACTTATGGTGTTTTGTACTTCTTTCACTGAAGACTTTTTCACAGCAATAACTGAACTGACAATTTTGCAAATGTGAGATTAGACAAAATGATTTTAGCGAGTAACAACTGTACATAAAAAACAGCAAATCTATGTGTATGATTCTGTGTATTCTCATTTACATATCTGTCTGATGAATCAATCTGCTTTAAATATGTAAATTTTCACCATATGCTCAGTGTCACGATGACTCTCTTTGCCAGGATTGTCATAACACCTAATTAGAGTGGTTTGTGCCACCTACTGTATGTGTTGAATTAGATATGTGTGTGTGTGTGTGTGTGTGTGTGTGTGTTTACATAAACAGTGTTTACAATAAGACTGTATTTATTCAGTGTTAACTGGGTGTTAGCAAGTGTGTGTATGTGTGTGCATATGTTTGTGTGTGTGCGTGTGTATGCATGTGTCTCTGTGTGTATGTGATGCATGTGTTATGTGTCCATGGTTGAAGAGAAAATGATAGTGACACGACTCATGTATTTTTCGTGCGCTCTGCCCTCGAGACATGCCACACACATTAGAGTGTGATGTGTGGAGATGTTCTGTGCCCCATAATTCCCTATGTTCCACCTATTACCACTGGGCACAAGGCCTTGTGCTTACGCAATAGATCCATGCACTTCCTTTCATGCAAAACCTACAGCACACTGACATCGAAAATATCTGATACCTGTCTGAGACAGGCAACCAGAGAAAGCTAACAAAACAGACCTAAAGTGACCCAAGAGCAATGAAACAAATAGCAAAGCCATTTGTGTAAATGTTACATCTTGATGTGTTTACTCAAATGAATGTTTAAATGTGTTTTAGGAGCAATTTCGGAAGTGCACATAGTATGCCTTCCACTCTGAAGGATGCCGCAAAAAAACAAAAATTCTCCTAACAGCAGCATGTGTCAAAATTAAAATCTTAACGATTGTATTTCATCAGAAACGATCTGAAAACAAGGCTTTACAGTAAGTGAACCTATCCTTTAATGCACTATGTAAGGCGATTTATTGATGTGTTCTTATGGTGTAAATGAAGCTTTGGGAGGGATGGAATGAATTGCTGGGAGGGATGGAACATGTGAGTGCTACCTGTTGGGCATGGGCGTGTACACACACCGGTGCTCCTCTGAAATGCCCTAAGGACTTTTATTTGTTGAAACATTTAATATGTTGCAAATAAAGGCTTTTTTAACGTCAAACATGGTGGATCAATTCTTTTGTTTTTCACTGATAAAAACAAGAAAAATTAGAAGGATACAACTCCTTTACAAAACTTCTTGTTTCCTGTTTGGACAGACAACAGCTGTTGTGGCAAAAAGTCTGACTGTTCCAAAGACTAGAATAGCAATATTATTAATCTTCCAAAAAAGACTTTCAGAGAGCAGAATTCTGCTCCTCTACTGATTAGGATGTGTCATCGAGAAATTGAAAAAAATATTTCTCTGTGAAGGCATTTTTGAAAAGTTTTGACAGATACTTTTTTCCTCACTACCAACAAGCGGTTGGTTGCATGCAGATAGAAATCTCTGTGATACATTTACTGGGGAAGATTGTAGTGCTTCCAGGGATTTTAATGTCAGTGGAACAGCAGCTGTACAACATGCGTAGGTGTACCTTCATCGAAAGAGAAAAAAAGTTCTCAGCTGATTATGCTGATGGTATGCAACTTTTAGGCTGTTGTCATATGCTGACTGACACCTGTAAAAGCCAACCTTTCAACATTGAAAAAAAAATCTTTTCGCATAATAATACCTCAACTTGCCTGTCATGTAACAGGAAAAGGCATACTGTATCTATGGTTAACACACACATTTGCATATGCAGGAAAGAACATGTTTGCATACAATACGTGCTGTGATGGAGTGAGAGTGAATGAATTGTGTCTCTATCTGTTAAGACATAATTATTTGTCTTTGGCTTCACATAGGAGAAATTGACATGTGCCTTGGAGCAGTTATAATATTGCACTGCTCAATTATACTGGAGCAGATTTCCAAACTCTCTACACATTTATGGCACAATATTCAGTTCAAACTTTGTTCCCTTGGTGATGAAGCCTTATTTTACCCTGACAGTTGTATAATATGGTCTGGACTTTTGTGAAACAACCTTGTGCGATGAAATTTGCCATTCTATGGCATCAGATTTGTTCTTGGAGTGCTGCAGTGCTCCTCCTGATTTATTTGGAATGTGTCCTGGGGTGTTGTTTATTATTTATAATAACTCATGAAAGAATGAGAATTACAAACAAATATGATCAGTCATTGATTAAACCTATCAAAAGCTTTTCAAATGTCATATTAATTAGAATAGATTGCCAGATCCCTTCATGTTTTTGGTTGAAAGTGTATTTATATGTTAAATGAAGTAGGCTATTCAATTTGTCTCACGCATCAGCTCTGAATTTGTGTTGAACGCTTTAGACTTTGAGATTATCTTCTCAGCCGATACAAATTCCCCCCCTGAAAAACTGAAATAATGGCAAACAATAAAATCCCACAGTTTTGCAAATGAAGCATTTTTTATTTTAACCTTCTTCAAAAGATGCAGTACAATCTCCTTTTTATAGCAATTCATAACAACTTCCCCTCGAATGTTATTTCTTGTCTGTGAAGTTGGACCCATACACGATTTTAACATTTCAATTGTTTAGTTTTTTTAATTGGTGAGAGCTGCAACAGTGTGGTTTATGCTAGGGGCCGTTTGGATGTGCCGTTACTCATATTTGATTTAAGATGCTGGTGCCCCCATGGCGTGATACATCACCCGGCCTGTCTCTGTGTCTCCATCTCTTCTGACCCTTGGCTGTGCCCCACACTCTCAATTACTGAACCCCCTGCAAATGGCTTTGGCAATACATTGGGTTCACTCGAGAGCAATTGGCCCACAATTCCCTCCAATTTCATGTGATCGGAGCCCATTCCTCCAGCGTCTCGGCAGAGCTCCATGTTTTACAGGCAATTATAGCCGCTGGTTTCCAGGGGTCTGCCAGGGATAGGCGACGGCTATGCATCTCTCTTTTTGTTCGCTGCCATTTCATTCAGCGAACGAAGGGGAGGAGGGAGAGGGGAGGCCCGCGGTTGATTTACAATATGGCATTATTGTGCAAATTGCATTTCTGATGAAGCCAAGAATTACGGCTATTTTTCCGCCTCTGTGTGTGTGTGTGCCGGATCCATGCTAGGCAAGCACTGACTTCCATTCTCACGGCGCACAAAGCCAAATTTGTATGAAAGGCAAATGACACATAGGAGAGAGGAGGAGGGGAGGAATTCACCAGGTTTTAAAAAGTTAAATGTCAGCCAAATTTTTGCTGATTTGTGGAAGACCCGGGGAGCATTTTAAACTCGCTAGCATAAGAGCCCATGATTCTGATCTACACAGCATTATGGCTGCTGATGAGCAGGGGAGGGGGAGAGAAAGGCCTTTTTAAAGCACGTGTCAGAAAGATAATGCACCTGCTTTTCACAGAAGTCTTTTGTACTTTTTTCACTATGAGGATTTGTGTTGAACCAAGAGGCACAGAACTACTGGCATCAGAAAACCACATAGCAGTTGCCGTAAATCTGGTCAAATGAGAATCATATTATTGCATGGCATTAATTGTTTATTCATCTGTAAACATAGGTTGCAGTAAGGAACTTGATGAACTTGGCAGATGAAACACAAATTTCCACTCAAAAGGATAATAAAATATCTTTTTATTGCGATTTTCATGATGTTAGTGCCTCCAGTGATACAAATCTGACACTTCGAAACGGTTGGATTGTTTACAGCAGACACAAGTTAAACTTTTGTTGGATGAGTTGTAAAAGTATATATTAGCATAAATATCCATATGTTATGTACTATATTCATACATAATACAAATATATATATATATATGCATGTTTACTTTTACTATTGAGTAAACAAGGTATGATTATTAATCATACAATACTTTTGGTTTCACCTCACACTACTGGACAGGGCCCAAGCCCAGGAAATAGCTGTGCATTTCAGACAGGAATTCTTCTGGTGCTGGCGCTGAGCCTTGATTCACATGCCACTTTCTCTGGCAGGTGTCTGTCAGGGATGACAGAGGAAAGAGTCTGGGACACCATTCAGCAGCTAGGCAATGCAGAAAGTAAAACCTCCCTCATTTGTTGACCCGTGCGTCAGCTGAATTTTAAAAAGGCAGGGCCTCTGTTAGCGAAAGGAAGACTTTGTTGCCATAGAAACAGACTCATCACATGATTGCAGTTCCTGGGCTGTCACTAAGGATTCTTCTTTCAGTTAAAAGACTTGCTGGTGACAGTTCTCTTATGAGTCCTGCAGAATAACAATTGGCAGTTGAGCATTTTTTAAACTGTAAATCTTTCCTGTCGTTATTGTTGGTACTGTTGTTGCCTTCCACTCCCCACAGCATAGATTACTTCTCCCAAACCAAAGAAAGACTCCCTCACTGTCAGAGCTGTCTCTCCCCCAGGTAATGTCTGTAGGTTTGTTGATACCCTGATTGGCTGTCAACGTCGTACTTATTGTGTAAAAGTCATGCCATGTGTCGAGTATCACTGCAGGCTACCACTCTGTTTGTTGTGATAGGAATTTGAATGTGTGGGAGGGCGTGTCGACATGGTATTTTAGAAAGGAAATATTTGCAGTAAGCAACAAGTTGCTGTTCACCAAGACATGCTTCTTTTGTTCTGCCGCACTGCTCTGTTTGCTACTTAGTAATGCAATTATGGGACTACAATGGATGCAAGGAAAGACAGTAATTATATGTGTATGCAACACTTTATATCAGACTCCTACTCTAACCCTCCCCTCACAATGTAATTTCTGGCTGAGGACTTTTGCAAGGCTGGTTTGCATACCTGTCTAACGATTCCCACCTCCACACACACACACACACACACACACACACACACACACACACACACACACTAATAGGGGTGTTTGCATACCTGTCTCAGGATCCCCACCTCCACTCTCTCTCTCTCTCTCTCTCTCTCTCTCTCTCACACACACACACACACTGTCATGAACTTATCCCTTGTGTTGTTTTCAATGGCAAACACCATCCTGTGCAACACATGTGTGTGCATCGCATTGCTTCCTCTGATTGCTTATACCCCCCCCCCCCCCCCACCCACCCACGCCGTATTACTTAGCATAAATTACCCAGTGCACAATAACAGCCGAATCCATCTGAATGTGTTTTTATGTTGTGACAGGCAGGACCCTCCTCTGGTGGAGGGCCAGTGGTTCTCACACACACTGCAGGGGGAAGCATAATGACACTAACATACACTTTGCAATTATGGCTCCTGCTCCCACAGGGAGGGAGGGAGAGACAGAGACAGAGATCTAAACAGCAGGGATGGCGATGAGCTGAGGAGAGAGGGCACGGGAGAGCAAAGGGAGTGACTGGAGAAAATAAGGAGACAAGAAGTGGAGAATAAATGAAGAAAAAAAAAACTCAATTATTTGGGGGTGGGAGGTGGGGATGGGGTCTCTGCTACATATAAGGCAACTGATGCATCATGGTAAAAGGTAGAAAGTTTATTTAATGATTAATTTTTTAGCATTGGGAAATTATTTTGTTGTGTGTGTGTGTGTGTGTGTGTGTGTGTGTGTGCGTGTGTGTGTGTGCGCTTGTGTGTGTGTAGGCTATGTGTATGTGTGTGGGTTTGTGTTTGTGTGTGTGACTCTGTGCCTCCGTTTTTCTGAAATAAACCATTACAGATCCCAGTGCTCCTGGTAAATCTCATCACCTGTGCTGCCTTGTGAAGTCACAGCACACAGCCCTCCAGCTACACCTCTGCCCAACAGAACCCCTACAGCTTCCAGAACTCCAGCCCTGTAGAGCTTCTAACGCCACACATCTACAGGTCACAGGTGACATGGTTAGGAGGTCTCACCTAAAGAAATTTTCGCTGGCTTACTTTCTGAACTGCTGAATTTACTGCTGAAATCTTTTTGACATTGTCACCAATCAATCACAGGAAATTATTGAATTGCTCTTACAACAAAATAATACAATACATATCACTTGCACAACGCCAACAACCACGCACTGTGCATTTGTGTGGTTGGAGGCATACATGAGGCATACATGAGGCATACAGAAATTCAACTCAGGGAGGTGTCTATCCCCCCTGGCTATCCCCCATTACTACAACTCCATCCCCTCCTAGTCTAGTCTATCATATCAAGGTTTTACAGTCTATACTATGTTTGTTCATAACATACAGTATGTTACGCGCTGGAATGCACCTTTTGAATTCAATGTTGTTGCCCTGCTTCTGTTCGCTGAAAACTGACTGGAATCACTAGGTGGCTCTACCATGAAACACCAATTAGCATCTTCTAGCAGTGCCATTAAGGTTCTGGGAAGTGTTTAAAAGGTGTGTGTGTGTGTGCTTTTAAGGTAGCTAATCCTTTAGCTTTTACGCCGAAACTCCTTAGTTTTGCTTTAACTCCTCCATACAGCCTCCACAACTGCATGGATGATACACCTATATTTCATGCAATATGGCTGATAGACTAAGACAGATACATACTCTATACATTCCCAAATCCCATTTACCTAATTGCTTTTAATGCCAGACGTGAATAGTTTTGCTCTCCTCCCTGGGGGGCCTTGTCAGCATAACGTTCCGGGTTAAAATGACGACATACACACACACACACAAATAGACACACTCTGACACACACGCACACACATTCACACACCACACCCCACGCACACACTGAAATGATGAGTGAGCCATAGCACTTAGCTGACTCTGAAGACAACAACTGTTGCCTAAACAGCATGGACTTGACTGGGGAGATAATATAGACGGATTATGGGCAGGTGGGGGGTAGATGAAAAACATGAGACACCTTAAAAGGGCTCAGCTCCCCTGATGCCACTCTCTCTCTCTCTCTCTCTCTCTCTCTCTCTCTCTCTCACACACACACACACACACACACAACTGTGTACAAACACACTCACACACAAACACATGCCTATGCACACATAGAGCAGAGTTCCACAGCTGTACACAAACAAACACATAGGCACACACTCTCTTTCTCTCAAACACAGCACACACACAGACTCACAAAGTTGCATAAATGAACAGATAACACGTTTGAGACACACTCTTATTCATTCTTGCACATCACCCCACTCACACACACACACACTCACACACACACACACATGCACACAAACATACGCACACTCCTTCATCGCTTGTGAAGATAGTGGAGAGGAACCGCCTGACTTTAACTCCAAATTCATCCATTACTTTAAAATTTAGCACTAATCAAAATTGGACTGAGGCACCTTTGATAGCTCTCAGGCTCAGCGGTGGCTTTGCATGCCATGTTTAATTTGCATGGTCTCCTGTGAACTTCTCTAAGCTAGCACCCTCCCTCTCTCTCTTTCTGTCCCTCTTTCTCTCTCACACTCTTTTTCTCTCTCTGTCTCGCACACTCCCCCTCTTTCTTTTTATTTCTGTCTCTCTCTCTCCTCTCTCACTCCCCCTCTTTCTCTTTGTTTCTGTCTCTTTTTCTCCCTCTCTCTCTCTTTCTGTCTATCTTCCCCCCCTCTCTCTCACACTCTCTGTGCTCCAAATAAAGCTGACTCACAAAGTCGTCCAGCCCCAGTTGAGAAAAAAAAAAAAACGCTCCCCTCCTTTCCTCTCCCTCAGCAGTCATATGAGTGCTCTAAGGCAGGGAACATTTAATGCAGTTCAGGGCTGGGTCACCCACTCACAGTCATTCATATTGGCAGGAGGATGTTAGAGGCTTTCTCCACTGCCTGCCTAAATGGCCTTTGAGCATTGTTTGACCAGTGCCCTGAGAACGTAGTCTTCACGCGGCTCAGCTTTTGGGAGATCACCGAAACAGCCCCCGCTTGCCACCGCAGAAACAGACCCCTGAATGTCACGTTCGTAATCCTCTGACTTCATTTTTTTTTTCCCCTCTGTCTCGAGAGTGGCACAACAACAGATAGGATTTAGGGCCATATTGCTTTGTTTAATGGCGGATGACACGACTGCTTTAATCCACGGGGTCAGACCAGCAGGTGGCTGGGAAAGGACAATAATCTTGGGTCTTATCCGTGGCTAAAACCTGCATCCCTTCTCCAGTCCCCCTCCACCTTCTCTCTCTCTCTCTCTCTCTCTCTCTCTCATGCCATTCTATTACACCCACTCTCTCTCTCTTTCTCGCTCTCTCACTCACCCCTCCTCTCTTTCTATCTCTCTCTCTCTCTCTGACCATAGGTTTCTTCTTGTCTTTCTCCTGCACAAGCCTAACTCTCTCTCTCTCTCTCTCTCTCTCTCTCTCTCTCTCTCTCTCTCTCATTCTCATTCTCATTCAGAAGGGACAGACTGGCACAGTGAGGATAAGTGTCAGCATAACTGGCAGACAGAGCAGAGAGGGGGTTTTATCAACACACTGTTGGGCCGCCGCAACGGGCATCTTGAGCCTCTACTCGAGGCGTCTAATTCTTGCACCGCCAACATATTTCCTCATCCTCATACGATGAGGTTTTAGCCAGCTGCAACTGACAGGAAGAGTGGGTAAAGTCCCATGAAACTGCAGGTGTTATCTATAATACAGATGTCCTGGGTAGACCAGTGAGCATGGGAAACAGGCCAACTGCGATACAGTACTAACACAAGCTCTGAATGGGCTCAGCTCTAGGTTGGAGGTTTGTCTGGGAGTGTTTGCTTTACTTTGGCCAAAGTTGGCAAATTCCACTTTTCACCTGTTCATTCCCATGGTCAGAAAGGAGGTTACTCAAGGTTAATGCAGTTTTTGGCACAGCTTATAAAAAAGTGATTTTACATACAGTACATACTGTACGTGTCAAAAAATACCAAAACGTGATAATTACACAAAATTCATAATAAAATACTTGTACGAACAAGTAATGTAAATGCCACAGATATCAACCTAAAAGTTGATGATTGACCTTTAAGGTTTGAGAGTGACCCAAACTTTGGCAACAGCCTCGCCAGACTAGTTTCTCCCTTTGATTGGATTTCTCCAAGCCTCTTAGAGAGGTTCCCCAACACATGTGTTCTTGCATGACTGATGAGATTATCAAGCTTCCCCCCCCAACTTGTAATGTACATTTGTACTTTTCCTCTACCCAATTCTTTTGCTATTGCTTTGTTGCTATTTGGTGCAAACTGCCTGTGAGGGGCCATTTCACATGGATGAATGAATGGGGCTGACGTCAGTCTGAGGGGGTCTGCCAGCACTGGGCACAACACGTCTACACAAAGAAAGAGGGATGGAGAGAGAGCAGGGAGGATAAGAGAGAGAGAGAGAAAGAGAGAGAGACAGTTAGGGGTTAGTGGGAGAGAGAGACAGATTGAAAGACATGGACAGAGAGAGATAGAGAGAGAGAAAGTGGGATAAGAAAAAAAGAGTAAAGAGGGAAAGAGAGAGGGGGTAAAGGGAAAGGAGGGAGAGATAGAGAGAAAAAAGGGGTCACAGAGAGAGAGAGAGAGAGAGCAATAGAGACAGAGTGAGAGAGAGAACGAGGGTGTGAGAGGGGGGAGACAGAGAGAGAAAGACAAGAAAGCGGGAGAGAGAGAGAGAGAGAGAGAGAGCACGAGATCAAGGCCAAAGCTAATCTGCTCCCAACGCTCCGTAGCAAACAGACCTCCATAAGCTTAGTGTCACAACCCCACAATGTTTTGGCAAATCCGCCTGAATCTCAAGGCCATTCAGTGTGGCAGGCAAGAGCAGGCTCTGGAACAGGGCCAAGCCAGATCCTCGGCCAACCATGGGCCAGATCGGGTCTGGGGTCTGTGGTTCTGTGGGCTCACCCTGGTCCAACTCCATTTCAAATGAACGGATGGTTTTAGGAATTTGGAATTCTCTCTGTTCCAATCACAGTTTGTGTGTGTGTGTGTGTGTGTGTGTGTGTTTGTGTTTGTGTTTGTGTGTGTGTGTGTGTGTGTGTGTGTGTGTGTGT
>JASCQY010000002.1:18374500-18386215 GCA_030264315.1 Sardinella tawilis
CACACACACACACACACACACACACACACACACACACACACACACACACATATACACCCCCCCCCCCCATTCAAAGTCTGGCACATCTCTTCCACCTTTTACCAGTCCATCAGCAAACCACAGAGGTTCATGTGATACCTGCAGTCTGAGACTGAAGATGGGATTTTATAGTATTCCTGAAGGGGCAGAGGGATGCTCCTTGGATCGATAGATGGTCTTTGCAGTGCTCTTTGTCATTTTTTTGTCCCTTTGTAAATATGTAGTCATGTAGGTATATACTGGTAAGACTGAATCAGAAGAGAGCGTTGAGGCATCCATTTTCTTTTTCTTTTCTTTTTTTTTTTGCCCTGTGTGATGACGTTTTTGATGTGTTACACATTTCTACTCTGCCCGTGAAATCTATCTATTTAACCTTGAGAGCGAAAATCTGTCTAATCCATCATGTATTGATTATAATGACACAATTTTCCACACAATTACGGTCCTTAGAGCAATTTGAGAGATTTACACACCACACAGCCTCGCGTGGCTGTTCCTGTCATTTACATATAGCAATGAACTTAACCCTTCGGCCTGGCTCAGTCTGTTCATTATCTGAGATCAATGCAGTCCAACCCGCCTCTGACTCACAGATTGATCAGTCCGTCTGACTCCGAAGCTCTCTTTACCAGACACCAGTGTGATGAGCGCTCCGTTTCTCTCAAATACTATTCTCTCTGAGGTTATTAGCTTTGTCTATTAGCACGCAGGTCATGACACAACAGCCCTATTTTGTTTGTAAAAGCGTATCCATAACACACCACACACCACGCCACACCACACCGCACCGTACCACACTGCATCGCACAAACTGCTATGCAGGTCAGGAACTCGGCATATGAAATGTTGAGTTGATATGCAGGATACCAATGCAGCGAAAAACAAGATAACTCTGGATCGAATTGAGCCTTGGTCTGGCGAAGCCATCAATCAGAGCACAGTAAAATTCCACACAGTAGGCCTATGCTGGGGATCACATTGACCAGTTCTGGTGGCAGGACAGAGAAAACAGCAGAGGAGGTTGTTTAATATGGTACAGCAGTAGCACAGCACAGTATACTGTATGCATCTGCTGGGGTTGTGCTAGTGACATGGGGGATAAGTGCTAAGCTTGGTTTAACTTTCAGATTGAAACTACAGTAAATGCTCATCAGAAGTATCTCAATAGTATTTAATTCATTATGAGCAGTTTCTTTATAAAGGCTTTACATTCCTTTCTCCTATAAGTTACAAAAACTAGTAGGCTTCCTTCACATCACTTGAGAACAACTAAGCGTTATAACTTTATTCCAAGTTTATTACAAATATATTCCAAATTAATATGAACATAGGTTGATTCTTATCTTTGCGCTATCTAGAGTGGCTAAGCCTGGATCAGGTGTGGGTTTGGGTTTGCGTGGTGGTTACATTTTCAATAAAAGTAGGCAATGGGTGAAAAGGTGGGCGGGGAAAAAATGAGTGGAGGCACACCTACAGTCATTAGTAGGCTGCTTTGAAACTGAACTTTAATCAAAAAATTAAAAATAGTGGGGCTAACGTAATGATGGCTATTTATGTGTTAAACTAATAAGTTCAGGTTTATGACTTTTTTGTAAAATGAGACAAAAGAAATTGTGTCATTTAAATTTAAAAACAAGTTTTAAGTTTTATAACTAGAAAATACATCTGTGGTGATACACAGTGTTTCAACTTGCATTAGCAAGTTAGCAACCAACTACAGGTAGGCCTACCAATGAATCGCTGATTGTTTATGAGCAAGCAACTCCTCCTCGGCCACAAGTGTTGCCAGCTCAAATCGCCCTGTTGTCGGTACGTGTGACCGTCACTGTTTGATGGTCGCCATTTGAGTTCCTGGCAAATCCCCCCTGCGGGCTACGTCTCAGGCCATCAGGAAGAGCCTGCCACAGGCTGGGCAGAGACAGCACTGACAGCAAGATGCATGGCTGGTGAGGATGTATGTTTTTCAGCGTGTCGCGCCCAAATTTGGCCCAGCTGATTAACTGACTCCTGTAACTCCTGTAGCTTGTGGGACAAGCGGTGACAAATAACTTCCCGGGGAGTCTTGGCAGTGGTGTGCCATATATTCCGAAAGGGTCACCTTGCAAACACTTGTGCAGTGTTGATGGCGGCCGTGTGTGTGATGAATATGAGAAGGTATCGAGAAAGCGTTGGATACAGTAACGGAGCCACTGGGCCTTCTCTTTTGCCAGTCCGATTATTCAGCTAAACAAAAGCCACTGGCTTGCTTCAGCATGCAGTAGGGCTCCAATGAAACATATCTTTGTTCATTTTTTATTTTGTTGATTTGTTTATTATTTATTTGTGGAATATAGTAGATACCTTTATCCAAGGGAACATAACTGTAGAGTCTAATGTACGCCTAATGTAATCTATTCTACAGTATGCTTTGTTACTATATTATTATGTGCATGCCCTGGGTATTTATTTGAATGACTTTGGTGTTATACCACTTGGTTCAACCAGCTCAGATGCAAGCCTACTTTAAAAAGGAAGTTATAACATGTAAAATATATATACAGTGGAGGAAACTTTTGCGACTAAAGGACTGCCGAGGCTGCCAACAATCACCTCCAGTAATTACAGCAACTTGATGTGAGGCTGAGCCCAGATGCCCGTGTGACTCAGAGACAAACCGACAGCCTGACCTCATGTTGCCCAGTGCCAACCACCTCCACTGCTGTTGCTGCTGCCCGCCGCTGCCCGCTGTTTGGGTTTGCTCGTCTCCACTGCTCCGGCCGCCTCTCAAGCAGATGGCCTGGGCCCCTTCTCTTCTTTGCCTGGCTGGCTGGTGTGACCAAGTGACAGGGAAAGGTGGTCACGCCGGTCCTTCTGGGACAAAGAGAGAGGCAGCCGTTTTGTCTCGGGGTGGGAGGCCCTTGCTCGCTGACCGAGCCCGAATTTCCCCCGAAAGCCTGACCGAGGATTAAAAGCCAAGACCCTCACAGCCTTCCGCCGCCAAACAGCAGAAACAGCCAGAGCTCATTTGCAGGATTCGCCGGTCCTACATGACCGCCTCCGGCAGGCAAATCAAAAGTCACTCGCTCCTGTCTGAATTATGAAGGCCCTCGGTGTCACATCAGGTCAGCAGAGCATGCTGGGTAAATGAAAGGTTGGCCGTGTGAAGCTCAGAGCACTACATTTCCCAGAAGTCACCCAGCCTTTGGTGAAAGGTTTACAGTAGCTTTCTAAAATTGCTTACACCAGGGTGCCAGCCAGCATAATAGGTTCAAAAGACATGGAAATAAGAGACCATAACGATAGAAAAAAAATGCACTTCCTCGCCTCTTATATTATTCATCTTATATATAGAGCATGCATCATTTCTCACTTCGGGATGAAGAATAGTTCCCTTATATTCCCTTGATGTGTGTGTGTATGTGTCTGTGTGTGTGTGTGTGTGTGTGTGTGTGTGTGTGTGTGTGTGTGGGTGTGTGTGTGGGTGTGTGTGTGTGTGTTTTTCACTCCCATTTCTGCAAATTGCATGGCACTGCATTTTAATCCCATCTCCTCCACACAGGTCACCTCAGCTCACACACACTTAGCAAGAGTTGGTGTTTAATCATGTTTGGCCCGGGGTCTCCTCAGTACGCTGCTTTTACAGCCAACCCAGAGCAGAGCTGCGTTGTGGGTCAGATGGGAATAGGCGGAATAGGAATTTGGAACTCGGTTTTCCGCGCCAGCGTTGCGTTTCCCCTATGGCAGCCGCGGAATGGCGAGAGATGCCGCGTGCCGTGTGTGCCGCCGCTAACAGCTGTCTCTTGCTCTCCGAGCGGCCACCAGGCTCCACGCCTCAGTAAGCTTAAGCGAACAGATGGATCGCACACTCCTACTGCTGGTATCCTGCAGACGACCATATCAAACGCAAAGTTTGGGATGATTCAACAACCACACAGTATTTTTTTTTTCCTTTTCTTTGTCCATACTTGTTGTGATCTTCTGTCGTCTGTTTTTCGCTTTCAATGTTTCAAGTTGTAGTGCAGTAAAGGAGGTTTTGAGTTCTGATAGCAGCTGGGAGGTGATTCAGTATAGCTGAAAAAAAACACCTGTGCTTCAGTTTGACTGAGTCATGCTGTGGTTGTCGTGCCACCACAATATTTCATGATATAAATCAGGATCACGTTTTGAGGGCCCAGGGACCAAAAATGAAGATGCTGTTGAACGAAAAACTTAGCTTTCAAAAAGCCTAGAAGTTTCTCCTCAAACTTCCGTACAGTAATCATTTCCTCTTCTCCCTGTTCCAAATTATATTGTGCTCAAACAGATAGAAGCTTTGGAACTGGGAGCAGATGGCTTCCCAGAATCCAGTTTTGAAATGGTGTGAGTAAGAGACAGTAGTACTTGTACCGGAGTTAGCCCCCCAAAAAAACAGGTCTGTCACCTCATCTCTCTCATTTTCAAGTACTCTTCACACATCCACGCCTTGCTAGACACCAGTGTGTTCGTGAGTTGTGCACCCTCCATTATAATTCAAATGATCTCATCCAACAGTCTCTCTTTGTCTGACTATTTACATGTGTGGAGAGTGAAGGGGGAATTTATTCTGCTCACATCAAGGGTGATTGGCAAACTACTCCCACTTTGTATTGTAACAGCCCTCTCCTCTCACGCTACTTTTTCTTCTATCAATTTCAGCACAGTTCAAACATAGACCCCATTGCACAAGCCTTAATCACTTAGATATTGTAAGTATGCCTAAATATTCATAACCTGTAGTACATGGTGGCACAACCTCATACTTCAAATCAGGGGCTTTTTTTTTTCCTCTACCCTGTTCTGTTCTGTTCTCTGCATCTCAGGCTCAACCTTGACCCTATACTTATACATGCAGAGGAGGTAATGCAAAAATCTCATTCGAA
The DNA here is from genome assembly GCA_030264315.1 of Sardinella tawilis. Classification (NCBI taxonomy): domain Eukaryota; kingdom Metazoa; phylum Chordata; class Actinopteri; order Clupeiformes; family Clupeidae; genus Sardinella; species Sardinella tawilis. The sequence goes on from JASCQY010000002.1 coordinate 18,379,417, forward strand.
GAACCCTCGGTGACCTTTAACCTCCGGCGATGGAGAAACACAGCTCTTAGCTAGTCTTTGACCTGCCCCTCTGGCAGCCCTCCCCCGGCATAGTTCATTTCATTACTGTCTGTCTTCTTCCATCTGGGTGCTCCGTGTCCGCGAACAATAGGGGGATCTGTTCAACGCGGGCAGGCAGGCAGGCAGGCAGGCAGGCAGCCGACCCATTCTAGCCTATGCAATTACCTCCTAAAATCCCCCCAACTTGAGGGAGGAAACTTGTGCCATTGCGGCTCCAGAGAGCAGATGAAGATGTTCATTAGTGTGTTTATTGGAAGCGAGCTTCCAGTGAGGGTGTGGGCTCCATGCTGTTGATTAATGTTATGACTAATACATGTTATCAAAACAGCATAATGACACTCTGAGTCGGAGCTTTGCTGCCAACATACAAAATGAGCCAGTTTTCTCTTGTTTTTTTTCCCCCCTGTCCTTGTTCAGTAGGGTGGATACTTGTAACAGAACATAGAGTGCATGTCCTACAATCCTGCCAGATTGAGTGGATATGCACTTATACCTTTTAATCATACAGTGCCATTTGTACTCTCTGTCGCTGTCCATATAGAAACACACTCCATCAGTGCATTAATGCAAAATGTCACTCTATGCTGAATGCTAATCCTTAATAGTTCCTTATGTCAACTGAGAGTGGAAGAGAGGTGTTTGGGTGTAGCGGTGAGAGCTTCGTGCATCTATAGACCCAACTGAATGAGACAGCCGTGCCCGACCCGGTTCCTTTGTGTGGCGTTCCAGGACACACACACCAGTAGGAGATGCAGTCATTACCCTCTCTGTCTGTCTGATTATGCAGTGGGAAATCAATGGGCCCTACTCCCACAGACCCAGTGGAGGGCCAGTGACAAAGCGATTGGGTTTCACGTGCGGGGGAGAGAGGGACCCTTAGACCGCAAGCCCGGCTCTTTTCTTCTGCTGTCACAGGCTTCCATTTCCAATCCTTTTGTCTCTCCCCTCTCAGATATGTGATTTAAAAGGCCTCATGCTGCAGAGGGAGTCCTGGATGGCCTCTGGATGGCCGAACGAGCGAGTCAAGCTCCAGAAAAAAAAATAAAATAAAAAAAATAAGAGAGGGAGGGAGGAAAACAGAGACCAGCTTTGCTCTTTTACTCTCTTTTGCCTTTGTCTCTCTGTCCGTCTTTTCTATCTCTCCGCCATGTCTTTCTCCGTCTGTTGCTCTATTTTACTCTCTCTCTCTTTCTTTCTTTCTTTCTATCACTTTCTGTCAGCCAAGCACGTAATTTTCAGTGAAACACCGTTAGCAAGCTTTCAGTAGCAGGCTCTTGTTGTGCAGATGTGTGGGTAAATGGATTGCAGCAAGATTCTGTCACATTGTCTAAATGGAGGACCCCTTTAGCAAACAGTGCTGTCCAACGCATACAAATTGTCTACAGGAAATAATGGCCATGATTTCTCTGGTGAGTTTCCAAGACCACTTTCTCACGACACAACATAACTCATTTATAATTTAAAGGTTTAAAGGACTACGGAGATTTTTGTTCCCAAGAATTAAATAATTGGTTTGGAAAAAAAGTTTTTCATTTTTCATCATTTTTACTTGCAAATATCTGTGAAATATTTCTTTTTCTTTCAACTTTTGGCTAGATTCTAATTGCACCTCATTATCTGTGAACTTGTCATCCCATCTAAAAGCAATATTTATATTGACATGAAAGCATGATTTTCTGTTTTGAATTTGAATTTATTTGCATGAAAAATCAAACAAAAACAAAAGTTGATTTTAATCATCACTAAAACTTGTGGGGCACCACGTTGATGGTGATGTTTGGTTGCAACAAGGCCCCCCGTGAGTGACAGGTCATAGTAAAGAGACGTTATTTACGAGCAGAGGCCATCAGCCTCACAAACCCCTCCGCCAGGCCCCTGGGGGGAGAGGGAGGGAGTCGGCCCTGCAGTACATAAACTGATTTATCCTTTATTGAATTTGCTGGCGTGAGGACCTTGGCTGAGAACGAAGGGAACACGGTGGTGGAGGAGAGAGATTGGTTCTGGTGACAGATACAATTCCACCTCTGGCGGCCAGCGGTGTTGGGCACCTCGTGATGAGTGAATTAGAGGAACATGCGATTAGAGTTTAAAGGAGCAAAGAAGAAGAAGAAGAAGAAAGAGAAGAAGAGAGAGGAGGAGGAACCGTGCGAAGGAAAAAGAAAAGTCTCTCAGAAGCATTCACAGAAGGGTCTCTTGATCAGATGAATTGAGAACTGAGAAGCGTTGACTTACGATGCTGTGACGCATGAGCCTCCCCTTATGGAGTCAGGAGACAAAATTAAACTGGTCTACTTTCTTCTCTTTCGAGAGCTGAGCTAGAGGTGCTACTATCTGAGTATATGACATTCTGGTATAATCATTAGGTCATTACATCTCTGACCCCATGTATTTTTACACAGCAGGCCAGAGGCTTCATTATATACAGTAGGTCTGTTCTGCTGCATTGCACAAATGATGATATGATATGAGCTCACCAGCATCTCTAGCTATTATAGCTGGTTTGAATTCATCTGATTTGCACTGCATATGCTTTGTATGGTTGTTGAACTTTTGAGCTTACTTTATTAAAAAAAATGGTCAGTGACATGTACGCTTATATACAGTACAATTTCTCTCTCTTTCTCTCTCTGTCTCTCTCTCTCTCTCTCTTTCTCTCTCTCTCTCTTTTTGTCACCATGACATCCACAGAAAGGTCAGCAATGATTCTACTGTAGAAAGGAAGAGGGGGCAGCACAGGCTGAGCAGTACAGCCTGCTAGCCAGGCTAACGATGTCACATAGTACTGTACTTCCACTCAATACTGTATTTTGCTAGAGTACTACTCAGGGTAGGATGCTCTATGGCTTCGGTTCACCCAACTTGATTATACAGCAAACAACCAGTGAACAGAAATTGAAGGCAGAACCAATAGGGTTAGAGTTCAAACAAAGAGCCCACCCAACGCAAAAAGTAAACATGGTAAAGGAGTGTCCAGACAAAGAGATGCGACGTGAAAGAGTCTTGGTTCACTGGTTCTGGCTAATACTGTACTGGCACAGTAGAAGAAACTGAAAAAACAATTGGCTCATAAACAGTCAACATGTTTTGACTTTTTTCCTCTCTTTCTTTTCTTCTTCATTTCCCGCTATTTTGGCTTCTGTTGTTTTGCTCCCCCAGAACATGTTTTTGACTCACACTCCATGGTCTTCATAGAAAGCCCCTCATCGTACTGGGTGGGAACTAATTGGTTGAATTGGGATTCAAATGTATTATGTACTTGACACAGCCCTTTATTTAGCCTAATGAGGGGGCTATGTGATGTTGAAAATTAACGAGATCATAATCACATGGTTCGGTCTCCACTTCATTTGGGTGGTGCTGTAATTTTATTACCTACCTAAGTAGATTACTTCACTCTGACTTTATGGCATGAAAGTCCCCCTCTCTGGTCTCTGAGAGTGTGTACAGCCTACACTACCTTTTTGAAGCTACCATGGTTTTTTTATTATTATTATTTGACGTTTCTCATTTTTCTAAAAACATCCCTTTTTAAAGCTAAGCTGTAAGGATACCCTCTCACCTGTCATTTCAATAGGTGCTCTTATGCTCCACTGAGCTCTACAATCAGCTCGCAAAAAATTGTAAGGCTGGTACCTCACTAGAATCCAATCAGGACGCAGGTGAATAGATGGGCCTGTTGGAAAGCTGCCTGCCTGTTATTGTGAGCTGTCAGAGAATTTGTTTACTGCATCTTTAAATGTTTCACCCTTCAGCCGTGGTCTTGCACACACACACACACACACACACACACACACACACACACACACACTCACATACACACACAAACACACACACACACACACACACACACTCACACACACATACGTTCAAATGGATGCAGGGAGACAGCTCGACATTTGTTGCAGTGACAAACACTGAAAGAAAGAGAGAAAGAGTAAGAGAGAGGGAGGGAAAGACAGAGAGAGAGAGAGAGAGTGAAAAAAAATCTATGTTTGGCAGTGGCTGTGACTACACACTCGACTCATCCTCAGAAAGATATGTCACTTCCCAATGGCACTGACAGAGGCATCTGTTGAGCAACTTCGGGTGATTGATGTAGCGCTAATTTGATGAGTAACATTCTGGTTTCTCAGCCGCTGGTCCCGTTGCTAAGAAGAGAGGGGGAGGGAGAGGGGTGCTGTATCATCCAGCGCTCCATGGAGGAGGCGTCGGGGCAGCCTGGTGTGGACGCCAAAGACACGGACTAAGAGTGTGACTGATTTAAAGAGGATTTACGCATCATGGCTTCTTTGCTTCCACACTCTTCTCTGTTTGTGTCTTTTCATCCGCAACCAGAAACTCACAGGTCATCATGGTCACAGAAAACACTACTGTTGTTGAATACAAACAATGACAGTGTGGGCAATTGCTATAAATATGAAATATGACAAAAAGACTATAATTGTGATCTAAATATTGAACATATACTGTAAGTATGCTCTGATACTTTTTTTTTAAGTTATTTTATTCTGCCTGATACAGCTGGTCTCTGGTTACATATTCCTTGATGAGTTTTTCATTTGCATTTTCATCAAAGCCAAATATTCCAAAATGGAAGAGAAGTCAGCAGCGAGAGAAAGAAAGAGAGAGAGAGGGGGAAAAAGTGTCAAGCTCTCATGAATTCTGCAGGCAAACTCCTCTCCGAAAAAAGAAGGAGTAGGAGTCTAATCTTGTTGGACATGGTCCACTGAAAGTCCTCCCATGTTGCGGGCCTCCATGCCTGCTGAGGATTTCAGCATTTTCCTGCAGCCCCGTATCGGTCTGGAAATGCTTGCGCCACCATTCGCTCTAGTGTCGTGAGTCAGAGATACTCACGCCATCTGTCAGTGGAAGTACCTTGAGAGATGCTCTAATATGGCTAATATTAGCGTTATTTTTTCCCTCTTTTTTTTCTTTTTTTTTCACCCAATGCACATCCCCTTGGAAGCAATATCCTGGGGGAGACCATCTGGCCTCACAATTTTGGATCTGGTCACACACTGCGGGTGGGGGGGTGGTGGTGTGTGTGTGTGTGTGTGTGTGTGAATGTGTGTATGTGTGTGTGTGTGTGTGTGTGTGTGTGTTTGTGTGTGTGTGTGTGAGTGCGTGCGTGTGGAGGGGGCAGTTATGAAGGCCGTTTCAAAATGTCTAAATGCTGCTTTGAGCAGAATCTCTTTAGAATTATGCAGAAAAAAATAAATAAAAAGTACTCCTTCTGTCGCCCACAAGTTGCAGAGAAACAGCCTGGTACATTTTGAAGATACTAAAATCAGTCACTGTATGATGCAGAAATCATTATCAAATAAGTGAATGAATACATTATGCACTTACCATGCCTTATATCCAGCACTATAGTATATAGGCCACAGTAAAATGTATTTCTGTTACAAAAAAGATAAATCTGTCTGCTATTGTTCTCTTGTGGGAAGCAATGCTTTCTGCTCTCGTTTTCAGGGCATAAAGAGCGACCACTTTAATGACCGAAGGACATGGTTTGGTCGGACAGCACCCATACAAAGACACACACACACACACACACACACACAACACACACACACACATACACACACACACATGTGCACATACAATGACAGTCGAATACCTTGTTCGTCCTTGTTGGGCTACGGAGCAGAGTGCTGTAATATGTCACGGCACAAAGCAACCAATCGTCTCTCTGTCACAGCAGACGTGTAACTGTTAACACCAAGGAAGGAATGTGTGGCTTCATGCTTGCGCTTTATTATACTTGCCAGCGATCTCTCACCAAAAGATGAAGTCAGCACTTTGGGCCCAATAATGTCATAGTATTATGCATGTGTGGGGAATGCAACCTAAAGCAGATTTCACTTCCCCCTGTTTAGTCTCTCTGCAGTCAACGGTCTGTGGAGACCAAATTAGCGTCCAAGCAAATAGCTTAAATTCACTCGCTTCTGAGCTCTAATCTGCTCCTGGAGCCATTTAGGGGAGGCATGTGTACAATGTGGTCATGGAAAAAGAATCTCGCATCTGCGTCTGCGAGTGCTAAAAGGTCACCTCCAAACCCCCGTGGAGGCAGAGTGCATCACGAAAATCAATCATCATCTTTAACGTCCATCAGGGCGTGGGGAGAATGGGACCCATTTCCTCCTTAACATGGAAAATAACTCAAATGGCCAAATTTATCACTAAGCACACTTATATGTTTATGCCATGACAACAGGCAGTGTCTGGAAGTGCCGAGAAAATTACAGAACATATCTTTTTTAATTTTTACCAAACCACAGTTCACAGATAACAGATCGACTGAAAATATTATACCAATTTGTAAATTACTCGTAATCATATTCATTTTACAGACAGGAAATTAATATTATAATAGCTAATTATTATCTAATATATATTTTATTGTCAGCAGAGACTGACAATTTTGTTGCATCCCTGGGTGGCTCATTTACTCTAATAAATAAATAAATATTATAAACATGAATATATACAATAAACATATATTACAGAACCCAAAAATACATACAAAACCCCAAGGTGACGTATTGCTTTCCTATGTCTCCTAATAGACAGATTAAAGGGGCCTTTGTGCACCTCAACCAATGTGGACATGAACTGTGATTAAACAAGGGATGACTTCTAAATATGTAAAATTGCCTCCCCTCATCCTGTGTGTGTGTGTGTGTGTGTGTGTGTGTGTGTGTGTGTGTGTGTGTGTGTGTGTGTGTGTGTGTGTGTG
>JASCQY010000002.1:18516122-18528950 GCA_030264315.1 Sardinella tawilis
ATTGACATGGGCCCCCAGCTGAAGGTGGTGGAGAAGACGCGCACGGCCACCATGCTGTGTGCCGCCAGCGGAAACCCCGACCCGGAGATCTCCTGGTTCAAAGACTTCCTGCCCGTCGACATCACCGGAAGCAACGGGCGCATCAAACAGCTCCGCTCAGGTAAAGCCAGTAATGTCCAATGGGCACCAGTGCCCAGAAGCGTGCGCACATACACATACACACCCACACCCACACACACACGCACACACACACGCACACACACACACACAGGTACCACATAATCATATAAATACTTGATTCCTTTGTATCTGGAGAAGGAAAGTGCGACAAAGAAAAACACCAATATATTTAAAGTCCCACTACATCCATTAAAAAGTTTACAGCTTGCCACATGCAGCTTACTTGATTGAGGTACTTGTGGACTCAAAAGAAAGTCACTGATTAATAATTCACAAAGCACCAGTGATAAACAGCTGAAATGGGCTCCCGAAGGGTATACAAAACAGTGTTTTATTCACCAAGTAGCTGCCTATTGTGACAGAGATTGAACAGTACACACACGCGGGCACGCACACACTCGCACACCTACTCAGAGTCATATTTGTCACTCGAGCATTGGGGTGCCCATATGATTCGTTTCTCTCTGTATAATTGCGGCTAAATCATTGACAATGTGACCATATGCCCGTTTCTGGAGCCGTTTTTGAGGGGGCTTCAAGGACAAAGGCTCGGATGAGTTCACACAATAGCTGCCAAAGATGTTTTCTGCCATCAACAGACTGATTCTTTTATACTCTCCCAAAGAGAGGGAGAAAGAAAAGCTGGAGGGAGTTTAAAAAAAAAAAAATAATGCATATGCATTTCCCCGTTTTTGGCTGGAGTGCTTTCACGGGCCGAGCTGGTTCGGAATATCTGATGTGCCCCCAGTGCCTCCCAGGTGCATGCAGTGATTAATTTTAATGAAGCAACAAGCTAAAGCAAGTCCGGGCCAAGCCGTTAGTGGACAAGAGGGGCTGTGGTGGGGGGCTGGTGGGGTTCAGCATGCCCAAATAGACCCGAGCCTGAGAGAGAAGATTGCTCTCTGGGAGCCTTGAATGGAAGTTAGGGGTTGGCGAAGGCTGTCCATTCTTCTTCTCCTGGGCTCGTGCGCAGCGACGGGGCCTGAGCCATTTTCTTTTCTCCGTTCTCTTTTCTTTTCCCCCTTTTACCTCTAAATAGTGGCTCATAAACATTGGTTTGATCCCGAGGAAGTTATCAATGCGGCCGTGGCGGAATAATATCAGAGTGCGCCCCAAGCACGACTACAAAAGAGAGGGGGAAAATGCGGCGTCACATTTTCAATGGCCGCGCCGTGCCCTTCACATTCCCCTCCCCAATTTCCTCTCGGAACAGAGAGAAATGCCACCGGTGGGAGGTCTTCAAGACACCTCCGGCTTTGAAGCTAGGCGTAGACTCTCTTTCCCCCATCCACCCCAAACACACACACACACACACATTCACTTTCTACAAAGGCCTTAGGTGAGGACAGATACTGCATGCATTATTAACGTGACAGCATGGCAATTTGTTTCAATTACGTGCATAGCCTTTGTCAACTCCTGCCCTTAACAGCAGTCAGACAGGGACACACTGGTTCCTACTTGGCCTATCTGTCATGGCAAAACACTGGCCGAGATTGAGCTCAATGTCATATTATCACTGGACGCCGATGTCATTTATTTGTTGTGATATAATCCATTATTTTAGCGCCCGAGATTAGATTTGCCGTGGAATTAGCACGCTAGTGAGAGGTGACTCCTTTCCATCAAGAGATGCTAACGGTCTCATTTTTCAATTTGTGACCCTTGCTCTCTCGCATGCCACAGATCCAAAACTCTGTGTCCTCTGCATCAAATAGATCTTAATCCCCTTCAGAATATGTCATTGTCTCCCAGTAATTACAGCTCGGCCCCTGTCAAACGAGTGCCTCTGCTCGGGCCATCGATCAGCGCGCAGCTGTTTGCAATGCAGGCCGCGTGATAAGCAAACAGAAGAGAAGAGAAGAGAACAGAACTAGAGCGGCACAGGCGCTGCGCTCGCCCCCAGGATCTGATAGCAAGGTGGGAGTGGGGGGGGCCGTAGCGGATTAGCGCCTCGACAAACGCCTAATCCTGCTCCTCTCCGGTAAACACAGCCGAGCAAACTATGCACTTTACAGTACACGGCCCGTCACTCCCAGCCGCCAAAAGCTGCTAAAGCAGCTGCTCAATACCAAAAGCCTCCCAACAAGAGGGAGCCCTCCAGCTCCTTTTTTTTAGGGCTTTAAGCCTCACCTCCAGGAGCGCTACATCGGTGGGAGAATCTCGACATAAGAGCAAAGTTCATTTGAAAATGATTACGGGTAATGATTTCTCTGCGATCTATCTGCGTCTCTGGTTTTAATAATGGTGCCCGAATGCCCGAATTTTCAATTAAAATCTTCTCTTTTTTTGGTTTATTTACACACTAATACACACAATACCAGCATTGGATTTGTCCAAGACAAGGCAACCGAGCGAAACACCAGAGCGTCCGCTCAAAGAGACCCACCTCTGGCCATAGTGAAAACATAGTAAAGAGCATAGAGATGTTACTATTTTTCTCCATGGCCCACGCTGCAATGCCAGGCTGCCAAAAGACAGGATCCTTGTTGCCAGCCAGCTCGGAAGAGAGACCTCCCCGGCCTCAGGAGTGGCGGGCTGGTTCTCTCGAACGAGAGGCCAAGTCTCCTGATCGCTGGCAGCGCTCACCAAACCTTTAGTAAGCTGCTGATGGCCTTTTCAAGTGGCCCACACAGCTTACAAAGGCCTTCTTTTTCTAACTTTTCTCTTTCTCTCTCTCGTTCTCTCTCTCTCTCTCTATCTATCTCTTTCTCCTCCCTGGTATCAGCACTCCTCTCTGTGGCAAGTGGTTGGATTATTATGCAGATCTTGTGCATCTGCATAGTAACCAACAGACTCCACAGACTCCAATATTGCCCACTCGTCCCCTTTACTAACAACTCAATATGTGTACCTGTATATGCCTGGACTATGCTGTACTGTTTTATATTTATAACTGAATATAATCTTATGATTGAACTATGCAACTATTTTGTAATTAAGTCAAGATGGCTTTGTTGTCAGGTTCTGCTGTACATGCGGGAATCAAAATAAAATGACCTTATACGTTATGATGTGTAGACCGTTATAAACACAGTGAAACAACTTAAATGGGGAAAGTCTAAGAAACAGGGCTGTATGAAATGGCAAGGAGATGTGTGGACTCCATTTTAGACATACAGTACACAATGTATCAGCATCAAGTTGTAGATGCTCTAGATGAATCTAGCCGACAGGTGATGGGAGTAAAGCGGGTCCTGGGCTTTCGCAAGTCCCTCAGACGTCCCGTAATGGTGCTGAGCCCGTGTCTCCCAGCCGCAGCCCAGCCTGCATCACAGAGTGGTACCGCGCTGCAGCGCTCCTCGAGTAGGGGGAAGATGACAGTACTCAGCAACACTGGCTTAGGTTTCCGTCTGTTGCATCACACGTGTGCTGGGCCTACTTTTCCCCCAGCCAGACTGTGGATGAATTTGAAGGACCACAGTGGTGCAGGCTTTTATTTTTCCTTGAGCTAACCGCGGCAGATTTTAAAAGAATGGACCGGAGCCCGGCTGCCATGTTGATAATGCGGGCGGCTCTGTGCTTAAACGGCAAGGTAATTCAGCAACAGCTGTTGCTTCTATTCCAGCAGGGAGCATCTCATAGGCGGTAACTGAGGCTAATAAACCAGGTTAGCGTTGTCTTAGGTCTTAGGTATCTCTCTCTGTCTCTCTCTCTATCTCTCTCTCTCTTTCTCTTTCTCTCTCTCTCTCTCTCTCTCTCTCTCAAATGCCTCTTTCTTTGGTCTTTGCCTTGCAGTTGCCCTGTCACAAATGATGTGACCTTGTTTTCTTAAGTCTTTTAAGTTATGCAGCACAACTCTGACTTTAAAAAGAGAGAGAGAACATAGCACAGAGGCTGTCTCTCAGAACAGGATTCCTGCCTTCTGTTCTGTTTTTTTTATCTCTTCAGAATTTTTCTTTCTCTCTCTCTCTCTCTCTCTCTCTCTCTCTCTCTCTCTCTCTCTCTCTCTCTCTCTCTCTCTCTGTCCCTCTTTCCTTTGTACTAACACTTCTCTTTAATCTTATTTGCATTCAAATTACCTCTCCAGGTGGTACGCCAATCAGAGGTAAGAATGCCGGAAAAAAAAGCAGGAAAATGTCCACCAACTCACCATCCCCGTCCTCCTCCCTGTCCTGTTCTGTCCACTCCACTCACCTGAGTATCCCCCATTACCCCACAGTCTCACCTCAGTCTTTACTCTCACCTCTCTTTTTGTCTCTCTCTTCCCTGACACTGTTATCCGCTTTACTGCATGGTCCCTCTGTGAGTCTGTCTCGTTGTCTGACTTCCAAAAGAAACAAAACATCAACAACAACAATAACAATGACAAAAAGTCAAGATCATAAATGATTAGACGAAGAAGACACAACGAAAGGCTCCAAGCATTTAAGTGTGTAATGGATTAAGCAGACTAATTGTCTGGTTGAGGATATGTTGTCACGTTGAGACGACACACTATTTTATTACAATTTTGTTGCATACTTCTAACCATTAGTAGAATTAAAGAGTCACTAAAGTGCAGTATAAATGCATAAAGAATCTGAATTGATGAGTAACTGTTGTCTCGCATTTTAAAAAGACAATGGGCCACTGTAAGACATGGTCTGGACACTGTCTAGACAGCCTGAAGAAGGGACTGACTGTAATTCTCTTTAGCCTCAATGAAATCGTTCAAGGTCAGTGGTATTTCTGGCAACTAGCCCTTATGGAAAAAGAAAACGCTTACAGAATTCCACTCTTTGAAAGGGGCTGTCTGTCTGGCCAGGTTGAGTACTCTCATTTAGCTACACTTGAAATGCTGGAGAAGACAGAGGGAAGCTTGAGCACAAGCCAGTCTAAGCATCATCGTCTCGCTATGATCGCTAACACACACAGTGATCTGAGGAGACAGACCACCTCCATGTCATCGTAACAAAAGGCCTCACATGAAACTGGGGGGGAAGATGCCCTGAGATGCCAAAGTACAGTGCAAAACATAAAAAGAAAAAAGGGAAGGAAAAAAAAAACGATACAGAGAAGAAAGCAGAAATATGATTTTGTAAAAAAAAAAAAAAAAAAGGTGCTTATGATGAACTCGGGCATGTTCCTCCTGGCAGAGGCTGTGCCAGATTTGGCCTAGCCTACATTACGCTCTCATCTCAGGGACTGAAAAAACCTTTGGGGAGAAAGCCAAGACCCAGGAACGACAAGAACACGCTTTTCATGTCAGATATCTGACACAATGACTTTTTGATGTGGATGAAAAAATCCTCCTCGTATCAAAGAAGATTTTTCTCCCACCTATAGAGGGGTGCAAGTGTGTGAATGTATTTGTGTGTGTGTGTGTGTGTGTGTGAGTGTGAAAGAGGGTGAGAGTGAGAGTGTGCGTAGGTGAATTGGATTTAAGAAGTTAAGAAGGTTTTTTTTTTTTTTAATTTTTTTTATTTTGCTGGAAAAGAATTACAGGTACCATGATATCATGCACTCATAGTTTATGTGTTTAATTTTGATGTTGGTCAGCATTATTCATGGTGTAACATTCATACATAATGCATTTCAGGAGCACTTCTGAAATATATTGCAAGGTTTCCATTTTATTTTTTTTATCTATGTGCTTCCACTCCTAAAATGCATGATACCTTTCATGTTAAGCTGGTCAAACACTGTCTGACCATAAACAACAACACTTTCAGTATTAAATGTTAAAGCACTCTGTGTAATATTACACTTGCACACTAATGTAGTATAAATTTGTATTCATTAGTGTGATTTGTATCAGTTTGTGATCAATGTCTTTGAACTGTGTACAAGTAAACGCTGAAGGTAAGTAAGGGGGGGTAGGAGCGGGAATGTGGGGTTGGTGGGGGGTGGTTCTCCTCTTTGTTATAGTGTATAAGCACTGCCAGAAAAGTGCCAGTGTGTACACAGGTAAACGTAGCCGGTTCCTTAAGCTCTCATTAGTCTCAGCCTCCGACTGATGAATGGCGCATTGACAGGCGGGCAGCGAGAGCCCAGAGCAGGGGGAACAATGGCAGAATTGATTGGCGATTTGTGGCCAGTTTATCTGTCCAACATTGGCATCCGAGGCTAATGTGCACCCATGATCCAGCTGCGGGAGTTATCGGATTTTCATTTCTGCTGTCGCGTCAGCGGCTGTCAGGCCTCTCCCTGGCCCCTCTACCCTATGCCGCTGCCTGGCACTAATGGTGCCGCCTTTGTCATGGCGCCCCGTAAATTGGAAAGAAAAAAGCGAGAAGAGGGAGAGCGAGAAAGAAACAGCCGATGCGCCTTTGTTCAGCGTCCAGACAGAAATCCATATCAAGGGCTTGGTGCTAGCGCAATGATTCGAGGGGGGGAAAAAAGGAGTGCGATTCTTAGTCTTAGTCAGTAACAGAGCGAGGCTTCCAGATACCCAGAAGTAAACACAAACAATCTTTAGTCATATAGACCTACGGTTTTTAAGATAAAAAGAAAGGGTTTTTCCAGTGTTATTTCTTCAAAGAGAAGGCCTTTTTGTTTGTTTTGCTTGTTTATCTCCTCAACGAAGTGAAATATCATTCGATTTCTAACAGGCTTTAGTATAGGCCAGAACTGTAGCAGCTTCTGCATTGTAGCATGCTGCCAACTGTTGTGAAAAGAAAGAATCGAAAAAAAACAAAAAAAAACAGCACTTATTCAGTGTGCTTCCAAAGAAGACAAATGGGAGTTAGAAGCTCTTACCTAAGGTTCCCATCATGTTTTCTGCGCTATCAGCAAATGCACCTCAAATGTATTGTTCCCCAGTAGTAATGGGCTCCTTCTCTGTGTAGCTGCGCTGGCTTTGGGAGATTGTCTCTCAAGTAGATTCTAGTGATCTTCTCTTGGCGTCGGTACAGGAGAGCCCTTCCTATCGCTCCTGTGGTTACTGGAAGTTCTCTCCTGTGATTTGTTGTGTATGTTAAAATTTTGTTGAGTGTGTGTGTGCATGTGTGTGTTTGCGTGCGTGCGTGCGTGTGTGTGCGTGTGTGTGCTTGTCTACGTGCCAGGCTTCATGTCGGTGTGAGTTGCGTGCACACACACTGCACTGAGCGCATCCAGAGCATGACGTGATGTCCATCTCTTTGCAGGAGCGTTGCAGATCGAGAACAGCGAGGAGTCGGATCAGGGCAAGTACGAGTGCGTGGCCATGAACAGCGCGGGGACTCGCTACTCGGCCCCAGCCAATCTCTACGTGCGAGGTAAGACACGCGGCAAGCCGGCACATGCCGCCGACGACCACTGTAACCTGAGGCCCCCCCTCACAGGGGCCCCTTAACCACCAACACATCCTAATCCTGTTTTCAGCTAGCGCCCGAGACCGGAGGGAGTCGGACGAGTCGACAGCTCGCCCACCCAAACAGCAGCTCTCTCTCTCTCTCTCTCTCTTCACGTGACTCTACGCTTGATGTCCATCTCTCTCTGTTTTCTCGAAAACAACTTCTTACCCCAAACCCGCGCCCCACCCCAGAAGCACAACATCTTTCTCTCCTCTCCTCTCCTCTCTGTCTCCTCCTGTGTGTCTCTTGGTTGCTGTTTTGGGGCTCGTTTGGGCGAAGCTGTTTGTTCACATTAATTCCCAGTGACCCGCCTCTGACTCGGCTAAGTGTTTTTGAAGCCTGTGTAATTAATCCTCCTCCAGCACCGCCACGGCGGCTGGCTGCCTCACCTTGTGTCGGGGCAGCCGGGAGCGGCTGAGGGGGAGGTTGGGGGGGGGTTGACGTGCCGGAGTTGAGCGTGGGGTCAGATGACGTTGCACCACACTTGTTTTGCGTGAAGCCGAGAGAGAGGGGGAGAGAGAGATAGAGAGAAAGAAAGACAGACAGACATGTGGAGTCTTGTGGTGGAGACAGACAGGCAGAAAGGTGTGTGTGTGTGTGTGTGTGTGTGTGTGTGTGTGGAGGGGAGGGGGGAGTGGAAGGAGACACCTGGATGCCTGCTGTCTTGTGAAGAGAGGAGCTTTGGAAATCCCCCTCCCCTCTTTTTCTTTTTTCTTTCTTTCTTTTCTCTCTCTTTTTCTCTCCCTCATCCTATCCTCAGGATGTAAGCGACGGGCCAGCATAACAACAACACGAAGGCGGCTTTCTTTCTCCATCATCATCATCCTCCGGGCCTTTTAAGCCCCCAGCCGGAGTTTTTGGCCTTAATGGTTTCAATTAGCTGCCACATCTCAAGTTCTCAAAGGCAACCTCAAAGCTCTCTCTTCAGATCAGATCCTCAGAAGCTCTGTTTTATCACCCCCCCCCCTCCCCATTTTTAATGTTGGCATGGCAACAAACACCTCTATGGGTCTGTGAACGTTGGGTGAAGGTTTCATTGCCGAGACGCATGACTAAGAAAACATGAGTCTTGTAAACTCTCTTAAGGCCTGATGACTAATTTACACTGGACGAGCTCGGACACAATGTGCATACTGTATATAATGTACATATATGGGTGTGTTTTTCACTGGATCAGCCTGTGGGGGTATCAGTATATTATTTCACATGCATTTACGCGTGGATGTAGTCGGTATGGACTTGCTTCAAAATGCTCAAGTTCATTTTACCTGAATATTATGTAAAAACGGTGGAAGCCACAGCAGTTGCAAGTCTGCACGTTAATATTAATTTATTGCCATTTCATTCATTTGTGCATATTTGTTCCAGCATTTGTCACCATTTGGTGTTGATGCCATGGCTTTATACAGCATTAACTCTCCTCGGTGTTAAGGGTGCCGTCCTTTTTTTCTCACCGGGGGAATGAATTGCATTTGTATGTGGAGCAGGCACACTCATTTGCATGGAAGACAGTAATTCATTTTCCCACCGTCGAAAACCATTTTCCCATAAATGTTAAACATCTATATATGTGATGTCATTATGTTTTCTCGTGTTAAGAATGATTCTGTTTTTTTCGTGGATGCCTGTTTTACTTGGAAGATCTCGGTATATTGATATACTTTGCCTTAAGGGAAAAGATGGAACATGGTGCACGCGACCACACTTCCTTCCACAATCATGCACACACACACACACACACAGATATTATGTGTGTAAGTGTGTTAGAAAAATACAATTGCACAAAAGCCAGCATATGACTCAGACCACGTGATCTGAGATTGTGTGTGTGCTCTGCTCCTCAGCTGAATGCAGTGTAGCTAATGATTCCCACCCTTCATTTGCCACCGCACCTGCTTGGCCTACTCAAACTTGGAGAAGGAGGCAAAAAAAAACAACACAAAACAAAGCAAAACATCCACCATGGAAACGTCTAGATAGCCACCAACAACACATACTTTTCTTAGCCCTTAACAAAAGGAATTCTATTCAACGGGCTTACATGGCTTTATGGGCTGTGGCGTGCCAGAAAAGACAGAGAAGGAGAAAGGACTGAGAAAACACACACACACACACACAAACACACACTTACACAATTGTTAATCAAGCCATTGTGTGGTAATAGCTTTATCATGTGCATGGGAAAAACACAACAGCCTTAGCGGCTTCATTGAGGTGCGCTTGGCTGGGAGCCAGAGCTCAGCCAGCCCTGTTGGTACCTCCAGCTGAACTCATCACTACCGCCAGCAGAGCTCCAGCCTCCGCCACACACACACACACACACACACACACACACACACACACACGCACCTCACACTTAGAAACCACCAGGAAAGCACAAAATGGTTACTGGAATAGGTCTGTAGGATGATATCAGTAACAGGAAGAACAACAACAAACACATTAGCTCACATAAGACATCATTAAAAGCAAGAAGAGCTTACATAAAATTGCATTGGGATAAATTAGAGGATGCAGCAGTCAATAAGGTTAAAAGTAGTAGGTTAAGGCTAAGGGATGCCACTAAGGGAAAAGATTAAAAATGGAGCGTAATTTAAAGAATAGTCATAGAGAAGCAAGATGTTAGAAGTCGCACGTGTCAGATTTCTCTGCTAATTAGCCAAGGAATGTGTATGCGTTGGCTTACTCCTCCTTGCCACTTGCTGCCTTCGTCTCGGCAGAGGTCAAAGGAGTCGTGAAGATGGCCGCTGCGTGAGCAGGAAGCAGCTGCTAGGGAGAGCTACGGCGTGGCGTGAAGCCGGCAGCAACAAGGCCTTTGGAGTCTCTTTAAGCACGGCACACTTTAACCTTGCCACGACCTGCATGGCTAACCGGATGGAAAGGCAGAGTGTGAGAATGAGCAGGGATGGGGGGGTGGGGGACTTGCACATGCCCAGTGGCAAACACAGGCCCAGATCCGGTCCATGTTCGGTCCACGTGGGGAGAGATCCAAGAGGCTATCTGAGATCACTGCCACCCTCCACCTCCCTCCCTTCAGAAATTCTGCTGGAGTGTGTACATGACCTACCAACTGATAAGGGGCTGAGAGAGAGAGAGAGAAGGAGAGAGAGAGAGAGAGAGAGAGGGAGGGAGGGAGGGAGGGGGGGGGGGGGTAGTCATATAAAAGATGCATATAAAAGATCATATCCTGCGCTGCTCTTTTGATCTTAACTCAGACCACACACCCACAGACGGGCAGTCGCAGGGAATACAGATTTAGGATCTTTCATTTGATGAATGACATTTAATATATATGTATGAGGGCCTCTAATCAACTGCACCTGCCTTTGTGTGTGTGTGTGTGTGTGTGTGTGTGTGTGTGTGTATTTGTGTGTGTGTTTGTGTTTGTCTGGGAGATGTTTTTTAGCATGTTCAGTACCTGCTTACTCTTCAGATTTTCCACAGAAAGGACAGATCTTATCGGTAGGAGAAAGAAACTTGCCTTTGAGAACTGGGAGAAATCCATTATTTAAAGCGCATTTTGACATCTCACAATTTATTGCCCTTTTTGTGTCAGTGTGGTGCAAATCTGTTTTTCGATGTCTCTAAAATGTACTGTGTTTGCAGATAGCAGGAATAATCACCATAGTAACACAGAGACCTCCTCTCTTTCTCTCTCTCCCCTCCCCGAAACGATGTCTGTCTGTGTGTAGTTTTCCACTAAATGCTTGTTTGAATTGTTTAATCGTCGTCTCCCTCCAGGTGTGAATGACTTTAGCGTTGTTATCTCTGTTTAACTCTCACTCCCTCCTTCTCTCTGTCTTTCTCTCACTCTGTCTCTGACTGCCTTCTCAGTCTCAGTGTGTGGGCTTGTGTGCGTGTATGCGTGAGAGTCTGTTTGTGTGTGTGTGTGTGTGTGTGTGTGTGCGCGCGCGTGAGAGTCTGTGTGTGTGTGTGTGTGGGTGTGTGTGTGTGTGCGTGCGTGTGAGAGTCTGTCTGTGTGTGTGTGTGTGTGCGCGCGCGTGAGAGTCTGTGTGTGTGTGTGTGTGCGCGCGTGAGAGAGAGAGAGATGAGAGTGTGAGAATGAGAGTTTCTGTGTGTCCGGGTGTGGCTGGGTGTGGCAGGCTGCGGTCTACTTTCCTTGTCACTGTCCCTTTCTGCTCTGCCTGTGTAAACTCTCTCTTCATGTGCTTCATACTGTGTGGTAGGTCTCTGCCTTCACCGTCCTCCCTTCCTTTGGGAGGACTGTGTTCATATACACCTCAGCCTGTATATGTATGTATGTGTGTTTATGTATGTGTGAATATTCATTCCACTAATGCTTATCCTGCTTCAAGGGAGAACATCAGTCTGTTACAGTCTGCACTCTCAAACTCACTCACTTATTCACTCACTCACTCACTCACTCACTCACTCACTCAATCAATCATGTTTTCATGTGCTCTGCCATTCACTGACCAACAAGCCTTTGTCTTGGGGGTTCCCCATTTTTGCAATGCTTATGTCATGTCTGTGTTTCTGTGTGTATGTGCCTGTCTGACTTTGAATGACTAAAGTTTGTGTGTGTGTGTGAGTGAATGAGTTAGTGAGTGAAAGAGACAGAGAGAGAGAGAGAGAGAGAGAGAGAGAGAGAGAGAGAGGAAGAAGAACAACATGAGGGGCTCACAGGCAAGGTTGTTAGTATACATATTCAAAACGGCCTTTTGAATTAGTGTTTACTATGTTTGGCCATAGAATCGCAGTAGGCTGTGGAGAGAGAGAACACACAATACTGCACGACATCAAGGGAGCACGGATCTGTTCAAGGATGGCTGAAAAGCCATTTTGTGTTTGTGTGTGTGTGTGTGTGTTTGTGTTTGTGTGTGAGAGAGTGTCTTTGTGTAAATGTGTCACAGAGTGTGTTTGAGTGAAACGGTGTGCATCAGTGTGCACTTTGAATTCACTCTGTGTGTGTGTGTATGTCTGTGCGTGTGTATTTGTGTGTGTGTCTGTATGTGTGTGTCCATGTCCGTGTTCGCGCATTTGACGCCGTGAGTATGACTAATTCACATTCACCAAGGCTGTTTGTATTCATGTCCAGGCCTGGCCTCTCCTCAGTGCCTGTGCTCCAAAGGAGTCAATGGACAGAATAAATGTGAGCCGTTGCAGCGGCTGGACACTGTCTGCTTAGGCTGTATAATGAAGTCCAGTTGTCAGCGCAGTCCAGTGTCCCTAACGCCGTCTTAATTCAGAGGCACCGGCCAGACAACATGTCTGAAGGGCTTCTCAACAGGAAAGAAAGAGCTGCCTGTGTGTGTGTGTGTGTGGGTGTGTGTGTGTGTGTGTGTGTTGTGTGTTGTGTGTTTAAATGTGTGTGACCGAAAAAGTGAAAGCAGTGTCAGTGTGTGTTGGCTTCTTTTGTGTGATAAATTTG